>JALMQS010000153.1:34897968-34914698 GCA_024734495.1 Forficula auricularia
ATACATTTTTCTATTTTATACTATTTTCAATTCAAGACGCGTTTACAGATACAATCAAAAAGTCTAGAGTTAGGGTACCTGGAAATACATTATATGTACCTAAGTTTACCATAAATTACAGTATTCAAGACTCCCATAAAAGTTGAATCCATCTTTAGACCTACACATTCAAATTATTCAATTTATAAATGTTTAAAGCAGGATTAGTAGGTATGACAGTAAATATGCCGACAACTTGCAGTCTGAATCAAACTATGCAAATTTTACACAACTTTTCACTCAAGTAGACTGGTAATTAAATGGATAAACTAGCTTTTAGCTTCGGATAAAGTTTTGAAATTGTCTCTCTGTTTGCATATCGATTTAAGTGAAATCCCTCATCAAACTTGTAACTCAGGTTTTAGATTTATTATTGTTACTAACACTATGTGTGGTTTTGATCACATTTTATCGTGTTTATGTTTTCTGATCACTTTTTATCATTTATAATTCATTTCATATATCAAAAATATTAATTTAAATTAAAAATGATTTTCCTACTCCAAAACTGAATTTATTATTTAATAGGCTTATTGTTTCGTGAATTCAATAACAGGAATAATTGCGCATTCGTTCGAAAGTTTGAAACTGTTGGTATCTGCTTTAAATAAAAATCTAATGAATATGATCGAATAGGTAGATATCAGAAACGAGGTCACACAAAACTTAAATGGTAAAATCGGTCAAGTTTTAGTTTTAAATTAATTCTTCATAACACAATAAACATTTTAATATGAATAATTTAGTATATTCTTAATTTCCTTTTAACTTTTAATTGAGAATTTATAATTACAAATTTTCACGAATTTAGGATATATTATAGTGCCTACTTATATTGAAGAAATTGCCCTGTCAAATTGAAATAAGCCGGCCAAGAACGTATTCGGAGAATTACGTATCTTATAACTTATAACGTCCAAAATAGTTAAAATGTCGAATTATTTGTTATTGATCAAGTGAAAATTAGTGAATTTGTGGAAATGTTTCATAATTTTAAGTAGGTATAACCATTTCCAAACGCTGTCAGGTTCAGTAATCACTCAAAATTGGCCACTAGTGTCCTCTCATACCATCATTTAAGGCATATTAATTTAAATTATATTATGTTGGAGTTGGTGGTGTTTCACAAAGAGAAAAATTAAATTTATTTTTCCTCTTTGTGAAACCAACACCGCGTTCCCTAAGTTTGCATATTAATTTAATAAATAATTAAGATAATTCTCCTTAAAGAGATCTTTGTAGGGATTATTTACACCTTAAGTTAAATAAAATAGTTTTTTATATGGACCCTCCCAAAAATAATAATTTGATTAAAATTTTCAATTTCGGAGAAAATAAATACATATAAATTTTAAATTTCAAGTTTGTTTCTCATTTAGTTTAAGAGCTACTCTCTAACAGACGGTCAGACATGCAGACATTTTAGCGACACTAAAAGGGTCTCGTTTCACTTTTTAAGCAAAACCCTAAAAATTACAAATTTGATTTTTGAATTTTAAAATTCATGACCTCACATGGAAATTTAGTCATCAAATTTACTACATATATATTCATAAGAAAAACTCAAAAAATATATAGTGTAGTAAGTAGAGAGAAGATCAATTCTAAATTCTAATCACAGCTCGATACTAAGAACGTTTCTTAAATAAATAAATAAATACGCATCAGCTATTCATCGCATAATTTTTGGGTCAAATTATTTACTTGGGCAAAAAAATGCATAAAAAATTATACATGTAATAAAAACTTTTTACTGTTATGTAAGATAATTTTATACTAAATTTGCATGTATATAAAATGTCGACAACAAAAATAATAAAAATTAAAAATATTTAAATTTTTCGAGTTGATCTCTTTTTCTCTCCCATCATATCCAATAAAATAAAATTATTTTATACATTTAAATTAAAATGTTTGAAAAATTTAATTTATTTTAGTATACCTATTAGCTTAGTGGTTTTATTAGATCCGCATATACATTAAAAAAGTTTATTATTAAATTTGTTCACGTAAATTTGTAAATGAAAAAAAAATTATAATGAAAGCAAATTATTTTGAAATAAAAGTATTTTATATATTTCATTATTCAGATAATTTTTTTTATTATTTATTAGTCTAGAACTAAATTCTAAATCCTTGCTTCATCTTAAGTCTAATATTTTATATAGATATATATATAACGAATTATTTTTTTATTAATAAATAAACCAGTCCAATCAATAAAGACAAAACATATTAATGCAATGATATTTAATTTCTATCTAACATATGTTATCTCTGTATAAAAACGGCGACAAATTTTAATTCGTTTCCAAGATTGTGAGCCAAGCATATGCTAAAGAAAGATCAATGAATATAATATGATGTTTTGTCTTATAGAAAAACGGTTTTTAACAAAGAGTGGGGGGTTGGGTTAGGATAGAGGTTAGCGTACCAGCCTGCTAACCAAGTGGACCCGGGTTCGAATCCGACTCAAAATAAATTAACGAAACGTCTGGCCCACTTAATAAATGTGTTTTAATTTCTCCAATTCCTTTTATTTATTTGTTGATTATGTTCTGAAAATATTATGCCTATGAGTATTTGGATTCAATAGTATTAATATTGTAAAATCTATACAATAATTCAAGTATCTCCTATGATTTTAATAACTTACGACTTGGGACTATGTGCCTACGTGAAAAGGTGTTATTATATAATTCTTTTATGACTATTTTATCAAGTTTTTTAGAAAAGAGCTTAAATCGATATTAAAACGGGATCGTTGATCTAGAACCATTGATATAGTATAATTAGATAAATAACACCTTAGCATAGTGGAAGCACCAATTTCCACATGACCAGTGAAATTAACAAGCAACGCAGTTAATTTTTAAATTAAAAATAATTTAAGATATTTTATGCAAATTTATACTCTGCTTAATTACCAGACACTTGAATATTGTTGGCATATTAAATGGGTAACTGTAAATTTTAACTCTCTTGACTATATCCCCTAAGTGTATAGGCAGAAGCTAGCCAATTATTAAATTATAATCGGCTTAAAGGATTTAACCAATTACTATTCTATATTGAATGTAATTCTGATTTATAAACATTGTCCAAAATTTAATTGGAGATCTTGCCTCGGCAAACTCTCTTACCTTTATATTTATGTATTTGTTGGTTTTCAGTATCACAGCAATGTAAATAAAATATAAAATAAATAATTATCTTTGAAACCTCATTTACACGAAACAAACAATCTGTACCGCTTTCAAATTAGATACAAACCAGTTCATTTATTTTTTAACTCATATATATAAATTTTACAGTTTGAGAAATTCCCTTCTCATGCTTCTCTAAAATCTACAGTCTACAACCTACAAATCTTGAAAACCTAGCTCCACAAATTCCTTCTACTCCATTCCAATATTTCTAAGTTATTATATTGTTCAACATATATGCTATACAAAATTTTTTAACACCTCACAAATTCAAACTCCCTCTAGTCTCAACACCCCCACAACAGAGAACAGATCTCTCCCCCAACAAAACACCCCATAAACTCTGAACATTCAAATTTTGTCTCCCCTTCACCCCGGGAAGCCATTAAACTCTAATACTTCGCCTCCCAAATATTGTCCTATATCTTCCCTCTATCTTCCTCCGAGTTGCCCTAATTATATATTCCTATTTCTGATTTTATAATCAAGATTATTTACGAATATCATGTTCTGACACATCTGTTTCAATAAATATGAGGATGTTATTTCTTTTATTATTTTATATTTCAACTTCATTGTATTAAATTGGTTCGCTGTTACTAAATTTAAAATTTGTCTGTCTCATAGATTCTATAGAAGAATATCTTGAGCAATTTATTCTGTTTTTTTTCTATACCACCCAAGTTTCATTCAATGATGTTTTTAGCTAATCTTCATACGTATTAGAGTTTGATAATTGCCCAGCTTTATCATTCAAACCAAAAAAAGGGCATGGACCTAGCATTTACTTGCGTAAGTTTCAAGTAATTTAACAAGATCACAACTATCTATCTATAAATCTACTTTTAAGTCTGGAAGGTATTTTTGCTGCCTAAAACTATTTTCTTACTTTTAATTTTAATCCATTTCTTTAATGCTATTCAAGGATCGGATTCATATTTACTAAACGGCCAGGTATTGTTGTTACTTAAAAACACCTTCTGATAACTAGATAGGTAGTAAAATGTTATAATCAATAAAAAATTCAATGATGCATCTTGTGAAGATTCAATCCAATTTTTATCTTATAATATGTATTTACGGTATTAGATAAAGATCCAAATAGTATGTAGATTATGTGTTGACAAAACACTAACTCATTTAGATATTTAATTCTGACTCAATATTAGATTGAAATGCTATTAAAAATACAATGAACATTATTATAATAAAATTGTTATTATGATAAAATTTCAATAGGAAATGGAATTACCAAAATTGTATTCCATTACAATTTTTTCGTTCCTATTTTCAATTTCAACAATGTTTAATTATTCTTATTTAATTCCTCTTTTTTAGAGAGTAAACTAGCACAAGGAATTATAGATTATTTTTGCAACGAAATTTTCTCTGGAAAGAGACGGACTGGTAGAAACTTTAATTGAATGTAATGGAAGGCAGCCCAGAAGTAGAAGGAGGGAAAAATCCTCCGAAACGTCGGTTTGAAAGGAAAGGAGGAAGGATTCCAATAAATTACACCTTATTTGATATGTGTTAATTTTTTCTTTCCTCACTACCTCTGGGCTGCCTTCCATTACATTCAATTATAGATTATATTTTAAAATAATTTCTTGATTTTTATTGTATTGTATTATTGTTTTAATCCATAAATAAATACAGTTGTTTAAAAAACAATCATAAAAAATATTTTAAACGTTAGGGAAAATTTTTCCCATAATAAATGAAAAATTGGCAAAATACAGTTGACCAAAAAATAAGCTGCTTCAGGTATTATTCTTTTATAAAGCAACTGAATTTTGTTTATTTTTCATTGATGAAAGGAAATTTTCTCTCGAAACATTTGAAATATTTATTAAATATTTTTTTTTTTTTAAGAATTGTATTTATTGATATAGTTATAGATTATATAGTTACAGACAGATTTTCTTTAGATACAGATTTTCACATGAATAGTTTTATTTAGATATTTAGTAATATTTTTAGAGTGGAAAAGTATTAGTTTTTGATACTCGCATCGGTGTAAAATTTTCAAACGATATAATAAATAAGGATATTTCTACTAAAACTGTTTATCGCTTTTGGCAAAGTTTTATGCATAAGGAATTGAATTTTCGTTGTGAATTTTGTTAAACAAATTCTATTTCTTTAAGAAATATCAGCCAGGAGATCAAAGCTTCAACACCAATGGAAGATAGTTTTTAAGGAATTTGGTGTTGGTACTTGGTGAAACACTTTTTAAAATTATTGGATAATAAATAATTGGTAGGTTTCACATTAAGTAAAAGTTAATGTGAAACCTACCAAGTATTTTTTATCCAATAACCAATGGAAGAGACTTATTTCACACCAGAAACTATTATTTTTATTAAAACTACATCTGAAAGTATTATATTTTTAAGCAAAATAACGCGTATATTTTTTAAAATTAACTAGAAATTTCGAAATCATAGAAAACTTTATTTTTATTTGGCATAGTAGAGAGACATTTTAGCCGGATTGTATTTTATCATCTCAGGGCTATAAATTATAAGCTCAATGTTTTAACCAAAATCGTGGTATTTTCTCAACATCTTAATAAACATATAATTTAGTAATTAATTATATAATCTTCTCTTCTTTATTAGACATAATTATATGTAGATTAGATTAGAGAGAATGGCGTTTATTCTTTGCAACAATCCATAAGGAATGAATGGATGGATATCATTAATTATCATTCTATAGTTCTGACTGCCTGTTACATTTTGGAGGATTTGATTCCAAGTTGGCTAATATTCAAAACGAACATAAGGACAACAACACTAGTAGCTGCCAACATCAATAATCCATTAAAAGAAGATTCTGTGGGGAAATTTTAAAAGCCGTGAAAATGAATGAATGGATATTATTGCAAATTGATTTTAAACTTGTTGCAGTCTTCCCAATAAGCCATTCATCAAAACATATTTTCTATCATTTAATTTTCTATCTTCCTTTACATAACGTATGCCCCATGATCATATCACATCATAACATATTCAGTAAAATTTCTTCAAGCTCAGAAATCAGCATAATATAATTATACCTATAAAGTGGTAGAATTTCCGTTCTTGAGGTCAAGACCAACTGCCGTAGGTTATTCCATGTCAATTCAACGACATTTTGTAGGTGACCATCTTCGATTTTTTTTTATTTTCTGATATGTTATTATATATGTAGAAAAAAGTATCCACGGTCATTTTTTCGTTTTTTAATGTACTTTTTGAAAAAAATTTCAATAATTTCAAAAAAAAAAATTTATTGCTTTTTATTCAAAAATTTGGATTTTTTTTCGACCGGAAATCTTCGATTTTTATCAAAAAAATTCACAAAATTCAAAGTTAAAAAAAAAAAAAAAAAATTGAGCTATTAACGAAGAAAGGATTCAAATAATTTCTAATGTCCTATCGAAAGAAAATCCTTTTTGAGTATAAAAGGCAAAAAAAGCATTAAGAATTCTTTTCTCAATTTTTGAAATTTTTTTCATAAAGTACATTAAAAAAAAACGAAAAAATTACCCCCCCCCCCCCCCGCCCGCCCCCTCTATTAAGTTTGAATATTTCAATTCTTATCAAAGTTTAGAATATTTTAATTCAAAAATCGAAACTTCGTTATGGGCTAAGAAAGAAAGCTAAAAATTTACGTGGATACTTCTTTTTACATATATTGGATCGGACTATATGATAATTAATAACATATCAGAAAATCCAAAAAATCGAAGAGGGTCGTTGAATTGACATGAAATGGCCCATATATATATAACTAAGATCTTTGATAAAATTGACCGTAAAATCAATTATGTGGCGACAAAAACTCGTAAGAAGATAATTAAAATGTTTAAGGTATTTATAAAAAATTCTATATATTCCATTAAATTAAAAATTATAAATTAAGGTAAAATTAAAAATATAATTATCACACAAACTCGATGAATTGTTATTTAATCAAAAAAATAAACTGCAACGGATCGTTGCTAAACTTTATCGAAATTCATTTGAATATATGTTTATTTCTTTATTATTAATCAGATATCACTTGAAATTTGAAGTTCATTTGACTTTAATTCAAAAATAATGATCGATTCTCATTTAATACCTGAGGAATAACAATTCTAGATTGGATTTTTGACGTTTCAGTTATTAATAAGCTTGAGTTGTTTATCATAAAAGAATTTAGTCTTTTGATTTTAAGTCGCTTCTTCCACGTTTTCAGTAGAGGATGCCATTAATAGTTAAAACATCAAAAATAGAATGCAATAAGATTATTTCTCTAGTAATAGATAAGAATCGATCGTTATTTTTAATTTTAAGCCGATTCCTTCTTGTCTTCAGCGATGGTTATCAATAATAATCGAAACATCAAAAACCTAATGTAGAATTGTTATTCCTCAAGTATTAGATGAGAATCGATCGCTATTTTTGATTTTAACTCGATCCTCCATGTCTTCAACAATGGTTACCAATAATAACCGAAATGTCAAAAATCAAATGTAGAATTGTTATTCCTCAAATATTAGATAAGAATCAATCGCTATTTTTGGTTTTAAGTCGATTCCTCTCTGTCTTCAGCAAAGGTAACGGATAAGAAAACAACGCAGTTGCTATGGTTACTTATAAAATTCCCTCCCAAATATTTAGCATTTCACAGAGAGAAGCATTTCCACTCTTACTTAAGTTAGGTTAAATGAGATATATTAAATCGATCAAATGAATAAATTTTAAAGAATTTAAAATAAAAAATTTTAAAAAGTACTATCTTACTCTAGAGTAATTTTACTAAAAACTTTATTTAACCTTTTTTTGTGGTACCCAACCTACTTAATTAAGACATTAAATTTAATCAAAATTGGTTAAGTCATTTTCATTTTATAAAAAACTAAAAAAGTACTGAAATAAAGTACATACTAATGTTTGTGGGCCGATATGTACCAAAAATTAATCATCGCTTCATTTTGTTAAAAGAATGGTAGTTTTTCAATTTCATTTCATTCGGTGCAACGGTGTGGAAAAAGATAAGAAGTAAAAATATATTTTTCTAGGTGGGTTTCACAAATAAAACAAATATATGTGAGTTTTTTATCTCGATATATATTTCGGGTTATGAGCCCATCATCAGGAGTTACAAAAGAAAACTAAATATAAAATTGGAAAGAAATGTATAAGTGAAGTTCAATTGGGAGGAACGTACATGGTGTAGAAAAAATCGTGGACCAAAAAAATGATAACATACATCCATACATACATCCGCAAGCACTAAATAAAAAAACTGCACTTTTTGGCCTCTCGACGAGACCCCATGAAATTTTTGGTAAAACCGTCACGTGCTAAAATTCAACCTAATTGAATACTACAACCTGTGACCATGGGTTCCGTAGTCTTTACCTGAGGACACTTTGAAGCCACGCTTGCCGCGAGACCGATTACAATACTTTACCTATGCTTCGCATTGGATAAAGTAAAAAAATTATACGGTATTTATTTAAATACCTATATACCCAACATAATCTGTGGGCCACTAGAAGGCTGGAAATGCAAAGGGGTGTGGGGCAGGGTGCAGGGGTAGGGATGACAGTGGGGCTAGACGTGGGGGGTGCAGTGATGAGGGTTCCGGAGTGGGAGGAGGTTCGGGGGTGGGGTGCTGGTGGGTGGGTGGTGAGGAATTAAAAATAATATTAATATATAGCTTTTAACTGAAGCAAAAAGTTGCCGAGCATCGCTCGGTGGCCAGGTACTTATTATTAAATTAGCTAGGTATATTAAAGAGGAATGACCAATTTTAAAATTCAGGATGTGCCCGAAATTGTCTAACCAAAATATACATTTTTTTTAAATATAAGTATTTATATATTGCATGAAAGAATAAGAAAATCAGTGTGAATTTAAAGAATTTCGATAATCAAGTATAGGAAGTATATAAATTTTTGAAAGTATGAATTATAAAGTTATTTAATAATTTAAATGTATTATAAACCTACTTTGAGTCGTTGAAGGTTTCAACAATTCTCAACACCAGAATACCACAAATAACAAATCGATCATAAGCACAAATCGCGACGTCGAGACAAAAGGCAATTACCTCCTTACTGGCTGACTGCTAGAATCGAAATAAATTGAAAAAAGAAAAGCAAACAGAAAGAGAACCGTTACTTGATTAGATTGCAAGCAGGAAAATTAATTTCAGTAAACAAATGTAGATATTGAAAAGTTCCCTATTAGAACACAAACTCACGAGCATCGGAGGAGGGGTCTCTTCCCCCCAGGAATCGTCATATTGAAAAATACAAAAAAAAATCAACAAATTTAAAATATCAATATTGGTGAGTTGAGAGGCCAAACCTCACCAGGCGGCAAATTCCCTAAATGTTTAATTTTTTATTTAATTTTTCTACTTTTCTGTGTGTCTATGTACTATGTATAAATGTGTATATTTTGAAATCATTTATTCATTGTTTTATTGTATTAAATAAAGTTATTTTATAAAAACAATCTCGAAATATCCAAGAGAACTTCTATCTTTATAAGTGGAAATTTAGGAAAATAATTGCTATAAGAAGGAATAATAAAGCAACTAAAAATAAATAAATATTTAGAAAATTTAAAATACCTACTATAGATCGTCACGGAGATGAAATTACCGTGAATAAAAATACAAAATATAATTGTTAACGAAATCTAGTTTTTCTCTAAAAATTGCTGATAAATATTAGATAAAGAGTCAGTTCTCCGGTAGAAAAATTGAACAGAAAATGAAAGATCGTTCAGTTTGTTCTAGTGTCAAAAAATTTGTATTTTATTTGATCACACACGAAGATATATATAGAGAGAGATTTTCAATTTATTGGATTTAAGGTAGATACCTGAAAAATTGGAAAAAAATCGAATTCGAAGTTTTTTTTTACGAAAATAAAAAATTAAATCATTTTGATTTGGAAATTTTATTATCAAATTAAACACGCCCAGCAGGGTTTAGCTTGCAAGCCCAACAAGGAAATTTTATTAGAAAAAATAAATTATTAATTTTATTAAAAACAAATTTCGTATGAATTGATTTTCTAAAATGAACACCCCATAATATATATCTGTTAATTCTTATTTATTTGATTAAAAAATCTACATAATAAAAATAAATGCATTGTATATACCTAATTATTTAATGAAAAAAATGTATTCGATAAATTGTTTCCTTTCCTTAAAAGCAAATGAAAAGAATCTACCGAAATTTCGAAAACATAATTCCCTTATTTCATTGAAAATATTTTAAAAACAATTAAAGATGAAAATTTAAAAAAATAATAAATTCTCTGAAATGCAATTTTGGTAGAATGTCTCACCTTGGTATAGAAAGAAAATGGTGCGAAATATAACCTTGGGCACTCTTATAATAATTCCGGATACATGTCGAGACAAGTCCATATCCATTGGAGACATTGAAACAAGTTCAGGCATGAAATAAATAATTTTCTTTTAATCAAGTATAAGTAGTACGAGTTTTATCAATAGCGTCTACTTCTCTATAAAGGGGTTCGGGACTGTTTATTATTTTTATAAGAAAATTCTCAAATTTTTACCATCGAATCATTGATGTATTAAATATTTATTCCCGAAATTTGAAATTGATCGTCTGTCCTATTACCGAGAAATAAATTATTGAAAATTGTCCTTCTAGCATGGAAATGGACCGAGCTAATAAAAGGGCTATAATTTCTATACAAATTATACCATTTTCAACAAATTTATACAGATCAATAATTCAACTTTTATGAATCGAATGATACATTTTTTAATAGATTTGATAGTCTAGTTAATTAGTTATTTATAAATGTAAAAATAAAAAAGTTATTTTCAGCCAACAGAATTTAACAAATGTAAGTGTAGAATTCCAGCTCTTTCTTGAAATCGTTTTTGTGTTAAATAAATGTTTTTATAATGAGAAAAAAATTATCTCAATATTCTTTTTATTAATATTTTCAAAACAAAGATTTTTATTCGAAATTAACCTCATTAATAACAATTTTTTAATTTAGTAGACAGAAGTTGTCACTCTTAAAGAAATACAAAAGGTTTTTTCGAAGATCAACCAGATAGATAAGCTGTTCCGAACTCCCTTAACACAAGCTAACTATTTTATTACTAATAATAAAATTACATGCAAAGTCTATTAGAGTTGAAATATGTTAAAAAAATTGCAAAATAAAAACACATGAAAAAGAATTTACTCTCAATCAATCGTTATAGGTCAAACACGTATGAAAAATTGTTTTACTAAAAAATAGTGATATTATAACATGATGACTCTAAAATTTAATTTAATTTAATTAAATATCCAATCTCTGTTGGAAATTCTTTGTTTAAAATGAATTGCTCAGGACTCGTCACTGAAATAATACAATTCTTCACTAATGTTTAGCCCTCTCTCTCTAATGACCGATTGTATTTCAGAAGTGAATTTCTCTCTTTTCTTTCTGCCCAAAATCACACCACACCAACCCATACACCCACATTTTGGGCAAACAGCCAATATGTTTATTATAGAGTCATTGGCACAAAAGCTCGAGAAAATTAATGTCTTCTGTGGCTCTCTCGATTTTCCAATTGTGAACAAAACTTTTATGAGACCATTCGGGGGGTGGGAGTCGCAAGAGAAAGAGTTAGGAAAGAACAATTTCAATTGAAAAAAAAAGAATAGCGTTGTCAAGGAGAAGATTTACGTCCCTCATTTTTCTCAATTACAATTCATCAAACATAAAAATATACATCAAAGAAATTGATTGTTGAACTAAAGAATAAGATAGGTTGAACACCTACAATTGGGATTATTTTTACTAGTCGAATTTAACTTTATATTTAAAAAAAAAATTCAAATTTCATTAATCTGAGATTGTAATTATTTTATCACTCAGAATTTAACATTATTAAGCAATAATTCAAAATGTTTTGTAAAAATCATGGGTTTTGGAAACCTTTGTCTTTATAAAATTATTATAATAAAAAACTCATTTTATTAAAAATAGTTATTAATTATATGTAATATGTCTTTTTGTATATAAAAACCGAAACTAAAGTTATTTTTAAATTCAAATTTTTTCCTTAATTCACAAAAACTAACCAGTGATAAAATTTACTTTGTTGTTCAGATCGATCATATGATTATTTTGGGTTGGTCTACTAAAAAGCTAATTTACTATATATTAATTTTGAAAACATGTCTTAATAATGTTATATTCAGCAATAACTAACCCCCTCAATTCCCTGGCTCATCGTAAAACAGTATCCTGTCTTTCTATCGTACAGGGTATGATCAAGTATTGTAATCGTGCATGAAAAAAGTGTTTTTTTGATTTTCTTTCGAAATATCTCAAAAACGGCTGATGAAAAAAATTTGGCGAAACCATGGCATTTCGGTCTACAAAAAAGCTCTAATAAGTGAACATCGCAAAAATTATATTTTTCGAGATAATAACTTTTTTGTCAAAATGTCTATTAGTTAGCCTGTGCGTTACCAAATGTTGTGGACGAGCTAGCTCAAAAACTAGCGTGAATATCAAAACCAAATTTCACACGTAGTTTTGGTGCATTGAGATTAAGAACTGATTAGAGTGCATATCGACCCAAAATTAAGAGGGTGAAGGGAGGTTAAAATTTAAAATTATAATATTTTCAAGCTAAAAAATTAGAAAAATGATATTTACTATAAAATGAACCTATAATAACGAAAATGTTTTTTTTTTGGCACCAAAATTAAGGGGGGGGGGTGGGGGGTAAAATAAAAATCTAGGCCATTTGAGCAAACTCAACCAAATTTTGTATACATAATCAGTGGGTTCCCAGAATACTATAAATGCAAAAACAAACCGCCCAAAATGGGGGGGGGGCGAGGTTGTAGGGTCAAAAAATAAACATCTAGGCCCTTGAACTTAACTCAACCAGAAGTGTATGGTAAAGTCAAGTGGATGGCCACATCAGACTGTGTCAATTTATTTTATTTAATATACCATATATAAATAATACTACAATGGCGTTTATTCTATCGAGGTAATATCAATCCCCCTAAAGCCTCATTTGCGCGAAATACACGATTTTCAAAAATTCCTCATCTCTTCACCATCAAATAGATACTAACCGAACAAACATATTCCCCAATTTGTTTTTTCCGAAGAATGTAACTTATTACCTCATGCGTTATGTATAAGCTTCAGTCTTTCAAGATCTGCATCCAGAGGTACCTTCAAATTTGACCAAATTCCTGAATTTTTTTTCTATTCTCCTTCTTTTCACAATGCATCGGTCTACCCCGGATTACAGAGGTTTTTTGGTATACATCTTCTTACATCAATATCTTAAAAAATGAAGTAATTTTAAAGCCATTATTTGAAAACAGTTTAAGAATTAGAAAGCGCAACATTGTGTAAAAACTAATAATTATTAATGACTTAAAAAAGCACAAGAGATTAGATCCGAGATGGAATTAATTATATTTAATTATATGTCAGAATTGTTGTTTTTACCTTCTCAGTAATCGAATCCGAGTGCCAAAATCTTCAATCCGGAATTCTGGTCAAATGCTTGGGTTCGATTCTTGAGAGGGTAAAAATAACCCTTCTGAAATATTAAAATTAAAAATAATTCATTCCATCTTGGATCTACTAGATGACAACCTATTGGGATTTTATTGTAAATTTTAAAATCTATTTAAGTATATCGACAACTTAAACTTTTACTATACTATAGAAATTAATGCGAAATAAAATAAGTAAATTTGTTTCTAAATTGATAATAAAGCATTATATTCGCTTTAAGCCAGTCTCACCTCTTAAATGTTCAGGTTCGTATTGTAATCGCAAATGTCTTTTATTTTGTGGTTGTCGAGAGGAAATGAAACAACGCTGAATTGGGCAGAAGGAATTTCCTATCGACGAGGAACGAGGCGGTGCACATCCACATTCTCAAATAAAAAAGAAACCCTCTCTCTCTCCCTACCTCTTCAATCAAGCACACAGAAAATACATTAATAAAACTTTCAGTAGATTGACTGATTGATTGATTGATATTAAATTATCTCTCTTATATAATGCCATTCAGATTTTTTATTTATTTAATAAATAATCAAAGTTTTTGTTGAAATATTCTTTCAAAAATATAAATGGATACAATAAGGGGCCGTCCTTAAATTACGTCACACACTAATTCACACATCTTCTCACCATCAACAAAGCCTCCTCAATCACTCTCGACCTAGACAAACTGAATAAAAAATGGGGCTCTCAAAATTTAGTTAACTTTAATGCAAACAAGACTCAATGTTGTCTAATTTCTAGGCGCGATAATAAAAATTTCCCTGATATTCACTTCGATTCGAATACCCTGAAAATGTGGGACAGCCTATCCATGTTGGGCGTCTCTGTCGCATCTGACCTGTCTTGGAATGAACACATCTCCTCTGTGGCGAAATCCGCAGCAAGGAAGATTGGCTACTTATTTAGGTCCAAACGATTTTACAAACTCCCACACCTTCTCACCATCTACAAGGCCCAAATCCGCCCCTGCCTCGAATACGGCTCTCATCTATGGAGAGGAGTTTCTAAATATTCTCTTGCTACCCTGGATGCAATTCAGAAACGAGCCGTCAGGTTAATTGACGATTCTACCCTCCCCGACTCCCTCGACTCGCTAGCTCGTCTAAGAAATGTCTCTGACCTTTCTCTTTTCTATAGATACTATCACGGCAGGTGCTCTGATGAGATAAAATCAATAATTCCTCCCAAACTTTGCTTTGCCCGTAGCACACGTTTTGCCGACTCCTAACACTCTCTCGCGGTCAAATTAGAAAAGTGCCGGACAACTTCATTCGCCAATATGTATATCTCCATGACTTCAAGGAACGGCAACTCTCTCCTACACTCCATCTTTTCCAGCACTTATAATCTTCAAACCTTCAAAACCCGAGTACATAAACACCTACGTCTCCACCCTCTCACTTAATCAACTTTCCATTTTCTTCGGTAATGCAAGGGTCTTTCGCGATACATAGGAGCTGCATCTTTACTGGTGCGCCCCTTCTTGCATTCGATTGTATTAAAAAAAAAGGGGGGGTATCGTACATTTGTGACACATTGTGACAGGGGGGCCCGGGGATCTTAAAAATTGTGATGTCACAAAAGTCAAATTAAAATTTTTTAAAAATTATAGGGTATAAAAGTGTGACGTCACAATTCAGGGGGAAGGCTCAATGAAAATGTGAGATAATGTGACACAGGGGGAGGGGATCTAAAAGACTTGAAATTTGTTTGACGTAATTTATGGACGGCCCCTAATGATGGGGTTTTTGCATATTTTTTTATGTATCAAATGGTAATAGGCCGAGGACATTAAATTAAAAAGATCTAACCGAACATTTTGTTTACTTCTCTGTTTATATCTTAAAATAAAAAAAAAACTGAAACAATAAATGTTGGAATTACCTGGAGCTGAAAATCTCAGTTTCAGTTCTCGATTATGGTAAAATGTAGCTCGCAAGAACTGCAAAGACTAAACTAAACTCACTGCAAACAATGAATTTTCGGATGATGGGTGAAGATTTTTGAAACAAAGAAAAGACCAATGTCTTATTTTACACAAGAAGAAGAATTGATTATTGATTACTTTAAGAAATAAATGGAATTTTTTTCTAAGCGAAAATCAAAAAACTGTTTAGAAAATAGAAAAGTCGGGAATTGAGTGAAATTTTGACTCATGAGTAGAACAAATATTATTTAAGACAAAGTAGGTTTTATTGAAAACCCCTGGATGGAAAACTTTAGAGCAGTATTTTTTAAACAAATGGGGTCGCAAAGCGAAATATTGGGGTCGGAAAAATTTAATCCAGATACATGAATTTAAAGCATTAGCCGCAATCACCTATTTATCTTTAAATTAATATAGGTACATATTACATTTTTCTTACAGTGCGATTATAGGAAATCGTAATACTGGCCAAGTAGAGCTGTAAATTATATCTTATCTATCTACTCTTATTAAACGAGCAATTCTTGTATATATGTATATCCAATCGGGTTCACGAAAACGGCTCTAACGATTTGGATGAAATTCATGGGTTAGGGGGGGGGTTGGCGATTCGATCTGTCACGGTCTCATCTTCGGCCAGTTCTTTTGGCTGCACAAGCCTTTCTGCCCGTAATCCAATTTATGATACTAATTATTTATTTTTAAATTTGTCTTTACCTCCCCGGGGTCAGATTTTAGCTGGATACCTCGGTCGGATTCGAAACCGGGTCCACTTGGTTAGCAGGCTGACATGCTAACCTCTAGCCTACCGACCCCCCTAAGTTGTTTTGATGGGTTTTTTGTTAATTAAAATAATTATTCACAGGTGGTTGTTTCGATAAAAATGAATATTTACATTTTTATTGTTCCTTTTAATGCCAATTTTAAAATTTAATAATAGATCATTACAAATATTATTATATTATAT
>JALMQS010000153.1:34914739-35169505 GCA_024734495.1 Forficula auricularia
AGGAAATGAAACAACGCTGAATTGGGCAGAAGGAATTTCCTATCGACGAGGAACGAGGCGGTGCACATCCACATTCTCAAATAAAAAAGAAACCCTCTCTCTCTCTTCCTACCTCTTCAATCAAACACACAGAAAATACATTAATAAAACTTCCAGTAGATTGACTGATTGATTGATTGATATTAAATTATCTCTCTTATATAATGCCATTCAGATTTTTTATTTATTTAATAAATAATCAAAGTTTTTGTTGAAATATTCTTTCAAAAATATAAATGGATACAATAAGGGGCCGTCCTTAAATTACGTCACACACTAATTCACACATCTTCTCACCATCAACAAAGCCTCCTCAATCACTCTCGACCTAGACAAACTGAATAAAAAATGGGGCTCTCAAAATTTAGTTAACTTTAATGCAAACAAGACTCAATGTTGTCTAATTTCTAGGCGCGATAATAAAAATTTCCCTGATATTCACTTCGATTCGAATACCCTGAAAATGTGGGACAGCCTATCCATGTTGGGCGTCTCTGTCGCATCTGACCTGTCTTGGAATGAACACATCTCCTCTGTGGCGAAATCCGCAGCAAGGAAGATTGGCTACTTATTTAGGTCCAAACGATTTTACAAACACCCACACCTTCTCACCATCTACAAGGCCCAAATCCACCCCTGCCTCGAATACGGCTCTCATCTATGGAGAGGAGCCTCTAAATATTATCTTGCTACCCTGGATGCAATTCAGAAACGAGCCGTCAGGTTAATTGACGATTCTACCCTCACCGACTCCCTCGACTCGCTAGCTCGTCGAAGAAATGTCTCTGTCCTTTCTCTTTTCTATAGATACTATCACGGCAGGTGCTCTGATGAGATAAAATCAATAATTCCTCCCAAACTTTACTTTGCCCGTAGCACACGTTTTGCCGACTCCTAACACTCTCTCGCGGTCAAATTAGAAAAGTGCCGGACCACGTCATTCGCCAATACGTATATCTCCATGACTTCAAGGAACGGCAACTATCTCCCACCCTCCATCTTTTCCAGCACTTATAATCTTCAAACCTTCAAAACCCGAGTACATAAACACCTACGTCTCCACCCTCTCACTTAATCAACTTTCCATTTTCTTCGGTAATGCAAGGGTCTTTCGCGATACATAGGAGCTGCATCTTTACTGGTGCGCCCCTTCTTGCATTCGATTGTATTAAAAAAAAAGGGGGGGTATCGTACATTTGTGACACATTGTGACAGGGGGGCCCGGGGATCTTAAAAATTGTGATGTCACAAAAGTCAAATTAAAATTTTTAAAAAATTATAGGGTATAAAAGTGTGACGTCACAGTTCAGGGGGAAGGCTCAATGAAAATGTGAGATAATGTGACACAGGGGGAGGGGATCTAAAAGACTTGAAATTTGTTTGACGTAATTTATGGACGGCCCCTAATGATGGGGTTTTTGCATATTTTTTTATGTATCAAATGGTAATAGGCCGAGGACATTAAATTAAAAAGATCTAACCGAACATTTTGTTTACTTCTCTGTTTATATCTTAAAATAAAAAAAAAACTGAAACAATAAATGTTGGAATTACCTGGAGCTGAAAATCTCAGTTTCAGTTCTCGATTATGGTAAAATGTAGCTCGCAAGAACTGCAAAGACTAAACTAAACTCACTGCAAACAATGAATTTTCGGATGATGGGTGAAGATTTTTGAAACAAAGAAAAGACCAATGTCTTATTTTACACAAGAAGAAGAATTGATTATTGATTACTTTAAGAAATAAATGGAATTTTTTTCTAAGCGAAAATCAAAAAACTGTTTAGAAAATAGAAAAGTCGGGAATTGAGTGAAATTTTGACTCATGAGTAGAACAAATATTATTTAAGACAAAGTAGGTTTTATTGAAAACCCCTGGATGGAAAACTTTAGAGCAGTATTTTTTAAACAAATGGGGTCGCAAAGCGAAATATTGGGGTCGGAAAAATTTAATCCAGATACATGAATTTAAAGCATTAGCCGCAATCACCTATTTATCTTTAAATTAATATAGGTACATATTACATTTTTCTTACAGTGCGATTATAGGAAATCGTAATACTGGCCAAGTAGAGCTGTAAATTATATCTTATCTATCTACTCTTATTAAACGAGCAATTCTTGTATATATGTATATCCAATCGGGTTCTCGAAAACGGCTCTAACGATTTGGATGAAATTCATGGGTTAGGGGGGGGGGGGGGCGATTCGATCTGTCACGGTCTCATCTTCGGCTAAGTTCTTTTTTTTGGCTTTTCGGCCTTTCTACCCGTAATCCAATTTATGATACTAATTATTTATTTTTTAAATTTGTCTTTACCTCCCCCGGGGTCAGATTTTAGCTGGATGCCTCGAGTCGGATTCGAAACCGGGTCCACTTGGTTAGCAGGCTGACATGCTAACCTCTAGCCTACCCGACCCCCCTAAGTTGTTTTTGATGGGTTTTTTGTTAATTAAAATAATTATTCACAGGTGGTTGTTTCGATAAAAATGAATATTTACATTTTTATTCAATTTCCTTTTAATTATTAATTTTAAATTCCAATAATAGATCATTACAAATATTATTATATTACATACTATAAAACTTGGACAATTTTATTTATTAAATTTACCGTACTTGTGCAAAAAAATTGATCATACATACATTTCAAGTTTGCAGTTACGTGTATAGCCACCTTTACTCGTTTTTACTGGTTACTATGAACGTATTCTTTTCATTTTGGAAATTCTTCTCTTGAATTATTTTCCATTGTCTACCTTGGTATTTAATTCAATTTTTGTCAGCAATGAAATTTACTGACCCGATTGGTATTCGATTCCGAGCCATTAAAATGTATTTTAGCACTCTAGCTAAGACATAAATAATGACGTAAATTACAATCTTCATCAAAATTATTTTGACGACATTAAAGAAAACATGAATCATAAATATCTTTTCCATTCACTCTAACAAAATACTTAGTTTATCCAATAATCTTTATCAATTATTGTTGAACCACTATTTATTAATTTACTTATAATCTCTGTATTTTTGTTAATTATTATTTTTATTTTATTCTATCAAACTTATCGGGTGTGGATATATTATTCGAAATATTTTTTACTAATTATCGTATTCTTGATGATTTCAGAGGATATTTTTCGCAGTCCTCAAGCAATATGGACTTCTCCAGATGGCACTCATCTAATGTATGCAACGTTCAACGACACTGAAGTTCGGACATTAACTTACCCCTGGTTTGGCTTGAGTGGCGGGGGTTCTGGTTCAGGATCGGGGAGCTCGCTAGGATCATGGGCTTCATTTCCGGAAGCACGAGCGCTACGATATCCAACGGTATTTATGTTTACTCTAAACAAAAATACAACATTTTAGTATAATGTTCATGCATAATGAATTTTTTTTCTTTCTTTTCTTTTATTGGCCTCGGGCATAATTAATTTAGAAACGATGGGCTGAATATCTGGGCTAATTCGGGATTAGTTCTGCGAACATAGCTAATATATAAAATTTGATGTCTTCTTAAGAAATAAATATATACAAAATAATGATAATTATATGTTACAAAACATTAAAAAAAATCATTAGGACTTCACTAAAATGAAAGAATTGAAATTCTGTGTTTTCTTTACAGTTCAGATATGGCACAGTTTCATCGAAAGGCACATGCGCCGTAATTAAACCTCACTTTTTATCCAGGCTTATCTATATTGATAGCCCTGGGGGTTAAATCTATGTGTGTTATCTGTCTTCTTTTAAAAATACTTATGTATAATAAATTATATATCTATGTTTAAATTTGAAAATTAGACAATAGAAGTTACAGATAGGACAGAATTCTCTAGTAAAACTGTTCAGAATTAAACGGATAAATAAAATATACAATGAGAATGTTCTCGATAGAATTAGAGAAAAGATAACCTTTATGAAGACTTTGATGAAGATATTTTAGATCATATGCCAAAAGCACACTTCCCGATAAGGTTTTTTTCAGTTATCTGTATTTTCTATCAAATATTACTGGGCAGTTTCAGTCATGATTAAACCATAATGGTCTGTACTACTTGGAATAATTAAACAAGGTATAAGAAGAAAATTATTAGAAAATAATTGAAAAAGAGGTAATAGAACTGGCCACGAGCTTTTGACACTGGCTTTAAAGACAGAGACGTCTTAGGGTTTGTTGAATGTCGGTTTGTAAAGTCTTTGTTAAGTTGAGAGACGGTCAAAACTTAGTATTCACCATGTGCCCGACCGGATGATCAGATGAAAGTGCGTGACATCTGATTGGCCACCCGGCCCGGCACTTGGTGAAAACTAAGGTTTGACCGTCTGTCAACTTAACAAAGACTTTACAAACCGACATACAACTGGCCCTTTGAGTCTGGACCTATTATTCAGGTGTGCCCAGGGGGGGGGGGGGGCCGGGTTAAGACGCAGAGTGTGTGATTAAAATTTGTGGGACCCTTGTACAATTTTTAATTGTTTTTATTGTAAGATATTTATTGTAACTTACAAGAAGATATCGATATCAAAAATTGTAATAATGTATTATTAATACACATCAATATTTTTAAGTTAGTAAATAAAGTTTTCTTAATAGTAAATATTGATTTTATAAAATTCTAAATAATTTTTAATAATCAGTGAATAAAGATGTAAAAATACTTTTGAGTTACCCGAGGGTTATGGGTTGGTCATGTCTACTTTAGGCTTAAAACTTAATAATGATATGTTGTGTATTTCTAGCCTGGGTCAACTAATCCATCAGTAAATCTCTGGATATGTGATTTAGCCAACGTGACTGATCTCAACCAATGGATTGTGAAGCCTCCAAATGTACTAGAAGGCCATGACTACTATCTGACATCAGCAGGTTGGGTTGGTCAGGGGAATAATCACGTGGCTGCCATCTGGATGAATCGCGCTCAAAACGTTTCCATTATCAGTGCCTGTCTCGCACCCAACTGGACATGTTTCGAGGTAAGGATGATATCTTCTAGTTTAGCACTAATCAAAGGTATGTTTTCTTAGTTGAAAAAGTTTTGTTTTCCCGAGAATAGCAGAGTTATTGATTCATAAAGAGAGTAGTAGAGTTAGGGAGGTGGGTTCAGGTGACGATGGAGGGGGTCTAGGGGGCTAGCAAGTCCCCCCCCCCCCCCCCCGAAGACGACCTCATTGATTTCTCTGAATGTTTTCTTATCATTTTTTCTTTTCTTTTAGACTCATGCGGAACGTGCTCCAGAATTCTCGTGGTTGGAAGTTCGTCCTCATCCCGTTTTCTCAGTGGATGGCGACGCATTTCTATTACTAGCTAGCATCAAAGAGGGTGCAACTAATCACTACACACACATTAAACATGTGACATTAAGTGAACATCGAATGGCAGTGCTTAGTCACGGTGCCTACGAAGTGTTTTCGATTTTGGCCTGGGACAGTTTCAATCATTTAGTGTATGTATATTAAACAGAGTAACAAAAATCTTTAAAGAATTTGGTGTCGGTTCTAGGTGAAACATTTTACTTATTATCTAACAAAAATCATTGATCGTTGATCTTAATTTAAAACTTTGCCAAATCCAGTTATATCTTCAAGTCACAAAACCATGAATGAAAAAATGAAGAATAAAAAAAAAATATTATTTTTTCCTTTCCTTAAATTCAGTAACACAGTATTCACAGGTTATTGAAATCTATCGGAAATCAAAACATACTAAATTAAATTCTAGAGAGGCTTTTACTGAACGCTTGAAATATGAAGACAGAAAAAAATCATGCTTAATGAACTTAGTAAAATATTTTATAATTTTACTTAAATTTATTTTTATTCAAAATTAGTACATTTATATACTTACCTACTAACATGAGCGGATCTATATATGGGATTTTTGGGCTGCAGCCCAGGGCCCCATGGATATAAAGGGCCCCCAGCCTCCAGTGAAGACAATTTTCAACAGATGTCAATTTCTGAACTTTAGGTTAACGGCCATCATTTGATTTGTCTGATCAAAAAATACGAGCTGATTTCGCTCTAATTTGGTCAATTTTAGACTTTGAAAGCCGAGTGCATCCTCTTTGAAGAAATGTTTGTGTATCTAAGTCATATTAAATAAATAAAACATATTATTGTCCTAATGTTTTTCTCATACATCATTATAGAAAACAGTTTTTTGACAAAATGGCAATAGTTTGATTAATTAGCTAGGCCCCCAAGTAGTCTTAGCCCAGGGCCCCATAAATTCAAGTCCGCCCCTGCCAATTAACATTATAAGCTTGTAGATATAATTGTTTTAAACCATAAATTTTAACTCCCCACTCATTACAAAAAGATTTATACCTTGAAAAAATCATGAGATTTTCTTCTAATAAATTATTAGAGCCAGGAGCGGATTTAGGCATGGTCTTTTGAGTTCCACCTTAGGACCCTGTTCAATCAAAGTGTCCCCTTAGCGGTAAAAATAAATAAATAAAAACAATATAAATTAAAAATTTAAGAAAAAATAATTTATGCATACATTTTTCGTAGCTAGATAAAGTTTAAGTCGTTGGTTTGTAACAGTATTGAATTGGAAGAAAATATCAAATAGGACTGTTTTAAATTATAATAAATATGAAAAAAGTATGGATGTTTCGCTATAACTAATTCAAACTTGGGTTAAATGTCTAGGCCCAAACAGAATTAATCTAGGCTCTCCAAAGTTAACGGTCCGCCCCTAATCAGAGCTGTTATGGATAATTTTATTCACATATATAACAGCTTGGATTCAATAGAAAACAATCTTGTGATTTTCCAAGAAATTTGAATCTATTCCTTTCGTCAAATTGAAATTTTATATAGATTTTTCCCTGACTTTCTATCCCAAGTATTTTCTCATTACTTTTATATTATCATAAAATCAAAATTCATTATTGATGTTGATTTTTTTCTTTTATAGGTACTATTTAGGGTCGCATGAGCACAAACCCGGTCAATCGCATCTCTACGTGGTCCACGATCCTGGGTTCGAAGGTCATGACAGCAAACACGCAGAGCCGCAATGCATAACATGCGACCTCGGGGTGGTCCTCTGGTCAAGTCGTTATCTCTATGCGAACTGTACACATTTTGGGGCGTTTATAAGCCCCGGTGCTGCACATTATGTGCTCTCCTGTGAAGGACCTGGATTGCCATTAGCTGGAATTCATTCTGCTGGTAAATATATTAATCAATTGAAATTGATTGAAGAGATTTTACTACATACTTTTATTTGACATGGTTTCTCTGTTTGTGTTTCTTTGTGTCTGAATGTTTGTATAGAATCTTGCAAGGCCGTAGCCAAAAAAAAATTTCGGGAGGTTTTCACCTACCGGGGGGTTAGGGGGATATGGATTAAAAACTATTAGGAAAAGAAGACATGGCCTCCCAGAAGCTTAAATTGTTTTTTTTTATTAGAGTTTATTTTTTATTATAAATTTTTATTGAGCGTTAATTTATATCCTGGGGGTCGGGTAGGCTAGGCGGTAGCATGTCAGCCAGCTAACCAAGAGGACCCGAGTTCGAATCCGGCTCGAGGCATCCGGCTAAAATCTGACCCCCGAGGTAGAGACAAATTTAAATAAAATAATTAGTATCGTAAATGGCTTATGGCTAGAAAGGCCGAAAAGCCAAAAAACAAAAAAAAAAAGTCGATCTGTGTCGTAGGACACCGGATAGGAACGAAGTTCCTTATTATAAAAATATTAATTTTAAGTTCTATTCTAGGTATAAAGAAAAATAATTATTCGGGTATACATTTTTTATTATGATTTTTTTATCGATAAAAAGCAAAGAAACTACTTTATAAAATTATCTTAACACCTTTATTTTATTTACAATGATTTATAAAAATATATAATATATAATAATAATAATATACAAAAAGAAACAGGTATTTATATGAATAATAATAATTAAGCATAATTATGTTCTATCATAGAAACTATAGCTTTATGGTAACTAAAATAAGTTTTCATTATCTTTTCTATGCTTCCGAAGAATTTGTTGACGCTGTGCATTATTTATTCTCCGTATATTTTCAGTACTAAAATTAATTACAGTTATTAATGGCAATAATAATTTTATTAAAAATGTATATAATTTTCATACCATACCTTGGATCTTTTGTATTTTTTCTTTTATTCTTTGTCGATACTCTTGTTGATATAGCCTACTTGTTTTTTTTTTTTTTTTATATTTTTCTCCGATACTGAAATTGATTATAAAATCATTAATTTCTCGTCTGATGTCTACTAACTTTACAGTCGTATTTAAAATTACACTGCAAAATATTATAATATATATAATATATATAAATTATATACCGTACCTTGTTTTTTTTTTTCCCCCGCTCCCGATACCTTTTTTGGTACTCGGCTTTTTTTTTCGTATTTCTTTCCTTCAAAGAAAATAAAATAAAAAAATGTTAAAATTAAATCCATGAGTGCTAATCGAGGGAGGGGATGGAGAGGTGGGTACTGAACAAACTTGTATGGAAATATTTTTGAATTTGAGAAAAAACAGTATATGAATTTATACAATGTTTTACTCAGTATATTATATAAATATCTAACTAATAGATACTCTAATAATAAATAAATAAATAATCTTAGATATTTTAATAATAATTCATCAAATCCTCGTTGGAAATCAAATTCCAAGGAATTTTTTCTTCTTCTTTAATTTTTATTTCCTTAAATAGAATAAATAAATAATAAAATAAAATTCAATTAATTAAATAAATAAATAAATTATAGGAATTAGTTATGAAATCAATTAGGGATTCACGGGGATTTTACACATACACCCACGATTAATATATAACGCTTACCTTTAGTAGATTTTTTTTAATTGATTATTTTCTTCTATTAGCTGGAAATATAATAAATAAATTAGTAGAATTATTGCAATATTCTTTTATTTATTTTCATTTCATTTTCATTTATTTATTAATTAAGTAAGCACACCTTTGTTATTTGTTGCTGAATAACGAAATGTTCTGAATGTTCTGTCTCTGAATTCGATGCCATTTTATTGAATTCTATTATTCTGTCTATTAAATTAATAAAATTTTTAAAGAGGATTATTTCGATAAATAGAAGCAGAGAGGTAGAGGAGGGTAATGAAATAATACCTGTTGAATCGAAAGATTCAACATCGAACAGCATCGATTCCCGACCAGATCACAAGCCAGAGGCCCCGCCCCCAGAGTGGCTGAGTGGATGCGCGCGCATGAGCATTGGCTCGCTTGTTTTTATTTAACGTTACGGACACTTTTCACAGACTAGGGTACCACCCCGAGGCGTCCCATAAGTTCACTTCGTTCCAAAAAAAATTTATATCCTGTAAAACGTCGATTTATACCTCAACATTACGGGAGAATTCAATTTAAGAAATCAATAAAGAAAAATATTTTAATTTAGAAAAATATAATGTAAATAGTAAGAAGAAATAATGTGGATTTGTTTGAGATGAAGTTCAAGAATATTAATTATCATTGAGTTGCTTCTTCTCCATCAAATCTTATTTTGCCCATCTCTAAAAAAATACTTCTAATTAAGAAAAAAATGTCACAGCTTGCAAGATATTATCTAAGCTAAATTGTATTTATACCTAACTTACTGTTGATTTTAACCCAACGTCAAATGCACCTTTCAAAAATTAAGGTAAAAATATGTAAAATAAGATAAAAAGAATTATAAATTAAAAGAAATTGACTTCTACTAAATCCAACTTATTATGGATAATTTCTATTATATGTCAGAAGGGCTGTATTCACCCCCCCCCCCCCTGGTAACCTGAGTATCAAAATTTAATTCCGGGCATTGCCATTGCTTATCCTGTGAGATGGACTCATTTGACATAATTTGTATCACGCTAAATAATTTATTCTAATATTTAATCTTCATTTGTAAAATTTCGCGATCTAGTGATTTTACAGGAGGTGAATACAACCCTTCTGATTTACAAGAAAAATTATATATGGCAGGTCGAATTTAATAGAAGTCAATCTCTAGTGATTTGCTACTAATTTGAACACTTTTATAAAAAATAATATTTTCTTCAGTACCCGAAAACTTTCCATCTTCTGTTCTCGAAAAATTGACGTTTTTGAATTGAAATAATTACTACAATAAACACTCACGTTTTTATTTTTAGCCTTGTGTGAATAAGTTTTTGAGTAATGAAAAAAAAAAATATTTTTAATGCATTTTGAAATAGAATTGTTATTTTTTTTTTATTTTTTTAAAACTTTTTAAAACAAATGATTTAATTTTTCAGGGACACATCGACTTCAGCGAGTACTTTTCAACACAAGGCCTTACGGCGATCCTGCATTAAGGAAACTCGCTCTGCCAACTCAACAACTCTTCGAAGTTCCACTCTCGCAGGGCAGCAGAGCACAGGTGGATTTTTTATCGTGAAGTTTATTAAATCGCATTGATAATAATAATAAAGCATAAGCATGTGAATCACGTGATGATGTTAATTTGTTTATGGTGTATAGACAAAAATAAAGATTAAACATCATGAAGGGTCTAATTAATCCGGGGAATCTCTCAAACAATGAATATTTTTAAAGTCCCTTTATAAGTGTATAGCTACTAACAATTTTCAGAAAATAGACAAATAAATTAGTAAAAAACGTTTTGATTAAAATTTTGACATTTTTTATTCTATTTTTATCAACTGTGGTAGTCATATGATAATTATAGCAAAAATGAAAGATTTCTTTAACCCATGACACATTTTATATATAACAATATGATCTCGTAACATATCAGAAACTCTAATAGATCTAACTTCATGATGTTAAATAAGATGCTTCTTTGTTTTTAAGCAAATCGAGGAAGATTTATTTTTCAATAATTAATAACATTGATAGATAAATCTCAGAAAATTTTATAAACAGTAAATATCCTTCAGAAAAGCTTGGAGGGGGAAAAATCTCTTGATAGGTTATAGAAATATTATTAATATTAATTTTTAAGAAAAACCCTCCTTCTTTTTTATATAAAATAGTCTTGGAGATCAGGTGTGTGTCTACAAAATATATACCAAACTTAAATCCTTTGTAGAGCTTTTGATTTATTTTAAGATCATCATTAGGCAATCTTGATATTAAAATAATAATTATTGTTAATGAATAATTATTATTTTAATATCTGAATCCATTGACTTCAATGTTGATTTTAAAATAAATCAAAACCTCTACAAAGAACTTAAGTTTGGTATATTTTTCTGGGCCCTCACTCACCTGATCATCGAAACACCTTTAAATATTATTTATTACATATATTCAGCATTCGTGTTTTTATCGATAATTATAAATACAATTTAATATCACCAGTACCTTTTACCGAAAGGAAACTTTTTCTTTGATTTCGACTTCAGAGTTAAAACCTAAAAGAAATTAGTTAATTTTAAATTTTTTCAAAAACTCAGATTGGTAAAATATTTATATCTTGAACTAGGTGAAATTTCTTTAAAACTTCTAAATAAAAATGGTCGTTATCGTTCACAAACTATGTACTTTAGAAAATAAATTCAAGTAAATTTATGGGCATTTTTTTTCCTCCACGATGAACTAAGTTTAATCATCACCAATCAAATATACATTAAAATAATTAAAGCCAAATGTAATCAGAGCAAGATGTAAAATATAATTAAACTTTCATTTAATAATATTTCCCAATAGATTACAATACAATCAAATATGAACAATCAAGAGTAAAAAATTAAAATCTAACAGCTCTATGATTCACACAGGCAAATAAATAAATTATAAATCAAACAGTTTCGACACAAACATTAGAGAAAAGAGAATAAAAAGACATATTTCTATTGTAATATATATCTTCTTCTTCGAGTGCCATACCCGAAACGGGTGTCGGCTCCTCTCCACATACCTGTGCTGAGTGTGTTTAGTTGTTTTACACAGATATATGGGACCTACTTTTTAACGCCGGTTCCGAACGGCTAATTTGGAGAGGTTACTAGGCAATTATACTCTTGGTAGGTTGCCATTACTTTCCAAGAGGAGGCGACTGCAAATATCTATCTACCGAGACTCGGTCTCGAACCAGCGATCTTCGAGTCAGCGAGCCAGCACTCTACCCACTGACCCACAGTCCCCTACTAATAGTAATATATATAGCAAAGTAAAACACACAGATATATCATCAAAACTGTACCTAATCAACCGGTATTTACTGCCAAGAGCTTAATAGGATTTATAAATTTATCGAAAGCCATTGGTCTTGAGAGCATTTTTATATAAATCGTCGGCCGAGAATTCAAGTGAACCAAGTCCATTTTTAAAAAATCTTAACTCTTAATGTACAAGACTTTCTTTTTACAAAATGAACCAAGTCCACTTTGTCCCATAGTATTTTTAGTTGTGTATGTAATAAATGAAGACTTTCTTTTTACCAAATCCACTTTGTCCCATAGTATTATTAGTTATGTATGTAATAAATGTACCATGTCGATTTAAAAACAATGGATCTGAAAACTTTGAACTTCAATTTCTCAAAATAAGGATATGTGAACTTGGATCACTCGAATTCTCAGCTGATGAATTGGAGAGTAAAGATAGAAAGTTATGCATTACACTTGCTTCTCTTGATGATTCGTGCGGTTGAGTTTATTGAATAGTAACTATATTTTATAGAAGTCAATTAAATTAAAAATAACTTCCTATTGTTTTCAAATAAAAGATTCAACCCAAATTGATATTTTGCTGGGTTTTGTTTGTTTTGTAAGGTGCAATTGCTGTTGCCGCCCTCCTGGAGAGAAGAACTTCGCGATGCTGCCTTCCCTGTTTTGGTGGAGGTGAACGGACGACCCGGAAGTCAAGCGGTCTCCGAACGATTTCGAGTTGATTGGGGAACGTATATGTCCAGTCGGAACGATCTCGTCTACATTCGATTGGATGTACGTGGCTCGAAAGGCCAGACAAGTCCCGGACTGTATCGCCACATAGGTGGCCTCGAGGTCCAGGATCAAATAACTGTCCTTAGGTAGACATCTCTCAGAGAGATAAATATTATACTGTAAAATGTTTATTCGATTTCATTGCACCAATATAATTACAAAATTATTTAACTAATCATAAGGTACAGTGATTTCAAAATCTTAAGTAATTACTTAAAAATAATTTTATATTTTTATTGCTGAGAATAAATACTCTTTGGGTAACCTTTTAATATCCAAAGGCTGCATTAAGCAAGATGAAAACGCCACATTTGAGAAATTCACTTTAAAATGTATATTAATTATTTTATGAAAATTAAAATAATACCTATGAATTAACTGCATAGAAATAGAAAATGTGAAATCTAATTTAACTGATTCAGAACAAATTCACAAATTAATTTTTTGACTATTTATCGACGAATTATTTTAGTAGCTATTTTAGCATAATACAGTAGAGTCCACAAAACTCGGCACTCGATAACCCGGCAGTCCGGATAACTCAGTCACACCCTGGCAGGGGGAAAACCCCCCATTTTCATGTAGTAAAGGCTCTATCCCTTCATAAAGTGCGAACTTTTCCTTTGTTTAAGGGTACTTGGGCAGTTTATTCTCTGTTTTATTTTCAAACAAACAATACATACAAGTAGAGTACTGTATTTTCTGAAAACACTCGTACTTATTCTTTTTTAACCCCATTCCCGATAACCCGGCATTTTTACTAGCTCGACCACCCTAAGGGCCGGTTGTATGTCGGTTGGTAAACTCTTTTTAACCGTTGGCAAAGGGTAAATGGCTGGGATGGCCAATCAGATGAAAGTGCCATCCAATCAGATGACAGGCACTTTCATCTGATTGGCAGCCACTTTCATCTGATTGGCCACCCCAGCCATTTCCCCTTTGCCAAAGGTTAAAAAAAATTTTAAGAAAAAAATAAAACCGACTTCAAAAAAATTAAATTTTTTTTCATAAAATTTTTTTATTTTTCTCTTTTTAGTGATGTTTTTAATAGTGATCCTATCATCAGAACTTGACCAAATTAATATTGCACCATCCCTAAGATACCCCCTTTCCAATAAAAAAAGAATCATCGAAATCGGTTGATAAACAAAGAAGTTAGTCCTGAACAAACCTAACAAAAAAGGTATAATACCTACGAAAAAAAAATGGGAACAATCGGAACGTAGACTGGACCCAATGCAAAAAAAATTTCAAAATCGGATCACAATTGGCGGAGATATGAGGTAACAAATTCACAAAAAAAAAAAAAAAATTCAGTCGAATAGAGAACCTCCCCCTTTTTTTCAAGTCGGTTAAAAAGAGTTTACCAACCTACATACAACCGGCCCTTAGGTCCACATTAGGCCGAGTTTTTGGGACTCTACTTTACAAATATGAAAAGAAAAAAGATTATTAAAGAAATCATTCATTTTCAAAATTTTCTCTTAAGCTTGTAAAATTCATTAAAAGGCGCTTAATTCACAAAATGTTTATTTAAATACGAGTACAAAAATCCATCACAAAATAGTTGCAACCATTTATATATTATTTATATATTATAACATACAAAGACAATATTAGCATCATGAGTGGAATAAATGTATTTTTAAATAAAAGTCACCAGAAAAAAAAATGAAAGTGAAACTAGAAAAATATTTATCTTAATTCATCCTCTTCCTATTTTATAGTTTTTATGTATTTCAAGTACAGTTGCAGGTTTTTTATTCACTTTATGTTGTATAATCGGAAGTTTTTACTTTAAAAATTAAACACTAACTTAATCATATTAGTAGAATTATATGAATTTGCTCGATTTCTTTGAACGACGGCAATTAATGGACCACAAAGGTCTCAAGACACCAGGGCTTCCACCCTTGCTCTAAACATTATTTAATACGTTTTGTTAGTTAAAAAAAATTTGATTCGAAGTAATAATAAATAAAAATCTGAAAAAATGATTTATTGATTAACATTTAACATGTTTTCAAGTTTTTTATCTGTTTTTTCTTATTTTACAAAAGTAATTAATGTAATTATTAGTGGGTGGCCAAATTATTATACTCAATAATTTTTAGAGTCAGGTGTTGGTGCGAAGTGAACATATTTTCTTTTATCATTATACTCATTCGAAAAATTATATCTTTCATAGGTTTTTAAGGGTTTAGCTTACTATTAAACTCATCATATTGTTTCAATTGTTATCTTTATAGGTTTATTAGCTTAGGACAATACAAATTCAATAATACAAATACATTTCAAAATATAAATTTCAATATTTAGTGATTCTTACCTTTCGAACAAGCATATTTTGTGCGGCATATGCTGGTAATGCATTTTTTGGCTATTTCTTGAAGTGCAGGTGTATTGTGTCATATTTTAATAATATTTTATATCAAGTCCCTTTTGTTAGTAATTATTTTATCTTTGCAAATTCCTATTTTTAGGGCCGCCCATACATTTTTGGGGTTGAGGCCTGGCGAGCTACCAGGCCAGTCCAAAAGGGTTGTTAGACTAGATTACTACTCGATTTTTTGAAAACTTTGAATAAAGTAGATTTACTTAATAAAAATCATTTGATTAAAATAATTTGGCCACCCACTATAGGATCGTTCATATAGTACATACTAGTATATCTGATTATTATTAATTTCTCTTTTGATGAAATCGATGTTAATCAGAAGAAGTATTTTTCAGGTATCTCCTGGACACCCTTTCGTACCTGGATGAAACCAGGGTGGGCGTTTGGGGCTGGGGCTATGGTGGCTATGTCACCTCCATGGTGCTCGGCTCTCAGCAGAGAGTCTTTAAATGTGGCATCGCCGTTTCACCGATCGCCGATTGGCTATACTACAGTAAGTAAAACATTTTGACTTATTGCTTGGACACTCATAGGGCCGGTTGTATGTCGCAAAGTAAATGCTTTTTACCACTAATAAACGGTAGATGGTAAATGGAGCCACTGGGATGGCCAATCAGATGACAGGCACTGTGTTAGTGGTAAAAAGCATTTACTTTGCGACATACAACCGGCCCTTAGTTTATAACTTTTACCAGCCCTTTACCTTTGGTCCATTAACTTTTAAAGAATTTGAAATTCTATGTTTCAACCTAAATAATAAAATCTATTATAGAGAGGCCTGGAGTGGCCATTTATCAGATCTGGCTTATGCCAGAAGAGCCTATTCGGGCCGACCTCTTCTACGGACTTGGTGCTGTATTATAATGAGCGCAAAAATATTGATAAAAGACGATATTTTAACATCTGACCGTATTAAATCTTAAAGTTTTTCTGGGGCGCTGAAGTACTTAAGGCATGTCGGCCCAAGGGCCTGGTTTAAATCTATATAAATAAACATAAAATATGGACAAATATTACCATAGTCTGTGCATTTGAGGGTGGGAATTTTTGAGAGTAAAGAACACCTTAGGAGATAGAGTGAACCTACTTCACTGTTGTTATTTTGAAAATTAGCATTAAAATAAAAAAATAAACTCATATAGAATTAATTATTAACTATTTATTAAAATACAAATATATCAAATAAAACAATGGCATGGTTGGGAAACTTATCTTCACCTCTAATATTGGAAACAGATTCTCAGGCTCTTCTGGTCAATAAGAAAACTTAATTAATGCTCGGGCTTATAATTTTGTTATTTTATGAAATGTTTTCCCGAAAAGGGACATTATTATGGATGAAATTAAAGGCACACGAAGATATAATAAAAAATCATATTTAAATTTACAATGAAAATATTAAGATAGGCTACATTAAGAAAGATAGGGGAGCAAAAAAGAAAAAAAAACAATCCATTAATACAAATATCGGTTTAATTTAATCAATTTTTAATAAGAAACTAAATTATTTTGAATAAACAATTTGCAGAAATTTTGCTACAGAATTAAAATAGCCTGGAGGATTTTTAATGAAAAAGTAATTTGATATTTTTAAAAAGTTGTGAAAAAATTAATTTTAAAATTAATTACTATTAAGAGGTTTAAAATGTCGTTAGCAAAAAGCCAATTAATTTGATTAAAAACGGGTAAAATAATTTTAGGAGTTGAATCTAATTAATTTAGTGTGAGAAAGTGTCAAATGAACCCATTTCTGTACATTCTCACAAAATTTCTATCCAAGTTGCCTCTAAGCAGAGAGTCGTGATGGAACTGATTATCACGTCATGTTCTCTATCTTTATATTGCTAAAGGGAAAATACATGGTGTGGGAAATTTTATTAAAATATCTTCAAAATGCATATTTAGGGTTTATTCTATTATTTTGCAATATAATTCTAGTCAAGAGAGTCCGAAGTAGCCCGAAACCCAATTTTTGTTTTTAATGAAAATGATGAGAGAGTGCATCCTCTAAAGGCCAGGGTTAGCCCCTCCATCGTGAAAAGAAAAAGAAGAGGGAATTTTATGGGCTAGGCAGGGGACGAAAGTATCTGTGGATACGGGCTTTAAACAGCTGAAGGTTATAAGTCGCGGGGAAGACGGTGGCAGGGAGCGAGTTCCAGTCTCTGGGAGTCATAGGGATAAAAGAGTTGGCGAAAGCGCTTGTTCGATTTTTATCCAATTTGACAGCGAAGGGGTGCTGAGCGTTCGAAAACCGCATGTTTCTCGTAAAGAGGGCTTTAGGGGGGATAATTGATTTCCACTCGACTGAACAGACACTATGATAGTATCTGTAGTTCAGAGAAAGGGCAGAAATGGTTCTTCGGTGAGCCAGGGAGTCGAGTGAGTTGGTTAGGGTCGGGTCTCCTATTAGTTTAATTTTTTCTGAATCGCATCCAGTGTAGCAAGGGAATGCTTGGAGCCCCCCCCCCCCCCCCCCAAGATGAGAGCCATATTCGAAATAGGGACGAATTTGAGCCTTATACAGTGTAAGAAGTTGACTGGGAGTATAATAGAGTCTAGACCTAAATATGAGACCAAGCTTGCGCTCTGCAGCTTTAGCAGTGGTTGAGATATGGTCATTCGAAGAAAGGTCAGACCCTAGAGTGACGCCTAGCATTGAAATTTTATCCATAAATTCCAAATATTTTAACTTTCTGTCACCAGTTGTCAAGAGGGTTAAATTCCCTATTCAATTACATGTAATTATTAACTCTACGTATGTACTGCGAATAGATGTCCCCTCTTATCGTGATTTTCGCCAATATCCATAAGTGTATTTGTTTCCAATCATTTTTTCAGATTCGGCGTTTACGGAGAGAATCTTGGGCTTCCCAAATGATAACTTCAAGGCGTATGTGGAGGCAGACGCAACACAACGGGCGCGCTACGTCCCTTCACATTCCCTTTATCTAGTCCACGGCCTAGCCGACCTCACCACGCCCTACCAGCACGGGGTAGCCCTTGCGAGGGCGCTGGCCGAAGCAGGGGTGCTCTTCCGCTACCAGGTTCTCTAACTCTCGAAATATTATTACCCCAAAACTGTATTGTAGGAGGATTAAACTCATCCGAATATTCCAAATATATACCATACAACACCAAAGGCCTTACAAACTATTCAATGTGGCCTTTTCAATAAATACGGATTTCAGACACTTATTATTTTTGAAATTTTATTTAAATCACACATAATTAATGTTAACAATTTAATGAATACATTATTGAATACAAGAATAAATCATTCACTTAAACTACGACGTTTCGATTGTCGATTGTGTATGGACAGGTTAAGCGACCAAAACGCTGTAGTTATGTTGTATTATTTATTGTTGTGTTCAATAAATAGCTACCATATCATTAATTATGTGTGATTTAAATAAAAATGTAATTTTTTATTTGAACCTCCTCTAGATCCGATACATTTGTTAAGCCAGTGGTTTTCAAACTTTAAGTTATTACGTCTAATTTGAACAAATTTAATCTTTTAGGGTGAGATAGGTGGCGATAAATGCCTAAAAATTAAGTTTTAAATTACCTTGATTCAGGTCTATGATTAAAAATTAAATTGAGAATTTTGGGAATGAAGGAAGAGACAAAAATGAATGTTATTCTTTTGTTTGGTCTTTTACCACCTGATTCTCATTTTGATTAAGTTTTAAATTGAATGTTATGTTATAAAAAATAACTATTATATATGTAAATGTTTTTTATTATACATGTTTTTGTTTTTTTTTTATTTATTTAATGTCACCGGTAACAAAGCCCATTTAGACAGCACATAAGTAAAGTGTTAGTAGGGTTAGTGAGGGAGCCGAGTTTTCAGCCGGTATAAATTTTTATTTGCCAGCCAGGATCGAACCCCGGCCTTCCACTCCAACATCGTCATAATCGATAGATGCCCAAGTGAGGCCAGTGCGTTAGCTGACTGAGCTAACCCGAATCCATTATACATGTTATGTAATGAGAATAACATTATATCTGTTAAGCGTTTAGCGCCTCCCTTTGCAGTTTGAAAACCACTAGTTAAGAATTGGTATAAATGCTGAACTCGGAATAGTTTTATTATCAGATTTCTAAAAATGTACAATTTATATATATACTTATATTGTATATATAATAATTGAAGTGTAAAAAATCTAAAACACATGTTCTTAAACTGGGGTAGCCGGACACCAACTTTTCACTTTTATTCAAATAACGCATTTAATGAAAATTTTACATGGTCAATAATTTGATGTTACTTAACTAGTTATTGACATAAGTAAACAATAATTAATTTTTTTTTACTATTTATTTATTGGTTCAAATTTTATAGTAGTTACATACCCGAATGTGGCTTCGGAACTTTCTTTTTGTTTAATTCATTCAATGGTACCTTTTTAACTATATTTCATGATTCTAAACATGGTTAATTTCAAATAGGTGTATTTTCTTCTACTTTTTCTCGTCTATTTTCTTTTGCGATCTTCTTCGTTGGTTGGTGTAGCGCTTCTTTCCCTGCTCCTTTCTTCTACTCTTTTCTTTCTTGTCTTCTCTAGTTCGTCTTCATCCTTCAGTAGTTTTATTATTTCATCTTCCATGTTTCCCTCTTTTAACGGTCCTACCAGATTCTTTCACAGGTTTTCAATTCTGCTTTCTTCTCCTTCCCCTTCTCTGGTTTCTTTTACTCTTAGTGTTTTGTAATAAATATTACCGCGTCTAGCCCAATATTTATTTAAACGTAGTTCCTATCAGATTATTGAACCAGAAATTAGGTCTCAATAACGGTGTCAAATGCTTAGGGCTGGGATGGGGTCTGCAAAAAAAATATCGTTCAAAAGGAGGTCCCCGGACTTCACAACATTAAGAACCCCTGATTTAAATCAACAATGACAACCTATCTTGAAATCAAACGAATTGAGAACCCCAATTCTAACAAATCGATAACTTGAATTTACTACATCTTTTATTGCCATCATTTATACAATTGAATTATTTTATATGTATGTGTGTGTCTGGGTGGTTTGTGCAGACGTACGCGGACGAGGGCCATGCTTTGGCCGGGGTCCTGGAGCATGTCTACCGCTCGATGGAAGACTATCTCAAAGAGTGCCTTAGCTTGGACGACCAGGAGCAGGCGTAGCCCTAGCATCGGTAAGCGTTTAGTTCTTCTTGTGCCTTTAGGACGTAGGCCATCGCGGGGTCATCACCTAGTTTAGCCGGAACTAATCAACATACTACCATAAATAAAAATAAAAAAATAAATAAATACAAAATAAAATGCTAGTATATTAAAAAAAGAAGAGTTATTCAAATTTAGCCTATAACTACAGGGTTGTGACTTATGGTTTTATTATTATACGTATATAAATATATATACAAATATAAATATATTTATTGCTATCGCGACTAACAGGAAATAAATAAATACAACACATCAAATGGCTGGTTCCTATTATTCACTGTTATCCTGGTGGGCGTGACCGAACTACTAACAAGAAAGTTAAATTTGAAATCAGTTCGATTCATAATTAAGTTAGGTTTGGGTCGAAACAAGTCTGATTTGGTTCGGTCAGGTTATATTAAGTTCGGCTCGGGGGTTCGTTTGACGTAATTTGAGTATAAATTCACTGGATTCCAGAGATGCCTCAACACTATTGACTAAAACCAGACAATATCAAGCTACCCTAACCGAGCTCAATATAATCTAACCAAAACAGTAATCTCGTTTAATTAAAAAAATTTACAGGTCATTTGAAGTTTATAAAAAATAAAAGAACAAAATTATATTCAGTTCAGCTCCCAGGCTAACAACACGTAATTAGAATTCACCACATCAAATCAATAATTGAACTAAGCGGAACATATTAGCTTAAAAAATTTTTAAAAAAAGTTACAAAAAAATTTTATTATATATATATATCTATATATTGAAAAAAAAAATCAAAAATCAAAAAAAAAATATTTTATATTATATTATTATTACAATCTCGTTACGAGTAACCGCAAGTTTGATGCCATTACAAATTAAGTCTAGCTGTGTGTTGAATATTTAAAGAAAATTCTTTACTTGAATACAATCAGGTATTTTTTTTTTTAATTTTAATTTAATCTAATTAAAAATTTAATATTAAATTGATCTAAAATTTATTATATTTTATTATATCTTTTTGTTTTTCAATTTTGTTCTGTGACTGTCCTTTGTTTTTTGATAGAAGGTGTACATTCTACTATTTATCTACTTTTTATTTATTTGGCGACGTTTCATTAATTTACTCAATTTTATCTTCTTTCGAATCTTCTTTTTTAAAATAATGTAAATATGAATAGAAATTCAATATAAATTTAATTTTTCATTAAGTTATTTCTCTGAGTAAAAAAAGTTCTGAAGAAGATAAGAAACTTTTAAGTTAGTTAATCGTTTGCAAATAAATAAATAATAAGTAACGTAATGTGGCCATCCAATTGACAACCTGCCCCCTCTCGTACATTTATGTTTATAAGATTATATTTCTATTATACAACAAATAGATCGTGTGATATGTTTTTTTGAAAAATACAGAACAACTTCATAAAATTTAATAAGTTAATGGAGACTCGTGGAAAGGTCCACAGTAATCTTGTAGCCAAGGTTTCCATTTGTATATATTATTTTTGGTGTAGAATATTGAGGTATTTCCGAAATACCTCAATATTCTACACCAATAATAATAATAAAAAATTACAGAACAAAGTAATTTTAAATTATTTTGAGAAAAAAATTAATTAGAACTAAATTAAGGATCTGAGGCCAACTAGGTAAAATTTTTATATAGTAAATATTGTAAAAATGATATTTCAAGAAATAGAAAAAGTAAAGTATGAGTTTCCAATTTGATCTAAAATCTAATAAGCTCTTAATATAAAATAGCTAAATTTTATTTGAATTTTGTTTTTTTGTTTTGTTTGTTTTTGTTTTTTGAGCTGAAACGCACCGATTTGGTAAATCTCTTAAAATATTTAGTATCTCTTAAAATATTATCTTTTCTCTGTTTACTATATAAGAATTTTAGCTGAACTAAACACCATGAAAAAGCTTAATTTTTGTTTATCCAAATAATTTTAGTTATTTTTAAAATATTTCGAAAAAAAACTAAAGAAAAACTAAAAACACTTTATACGATTACAATAGTTCCCTATACTGTGTATGGTAAAGTAAAAATATATTTACTTAGATGTCTCGATTCTATTTACTTTATATTAAAACACGGTCACAAAACAACTTCTTATACCTAGTGTAAAAAAAAATAAAATTCAAAACAATCTGTAAATCTATTTTAATAATATAGTAAATTTTACATTTTTTTTTTTACTTTATTTTGATATACCTACTCGTATATTAAAATAATAATCTTAAATATTACTGAAGTAATGGCATCAAACTACCGCTTACTCTCATGTTGTTATTTTAATCTCAGTTCTTTGTGAATATTTCCTCTTCTGCTTTCCATCTCTCATTACCCTTTTTTAACTCAAACTAATCTATATAAATATTATTTTTAAATACATTTGATGAGAATTGTGAAGATCTTAGACAATTAACAAGGCCAGGGAGGGTAGTGTGAACATAAATATATGCCCCCAGGTTTTTTATCATGTTATTTATTTAGTTATTTGTTCTTTACGACGGATTTTTGAATGTGTTCGCTTGTTTGTCTAAATGAACGAGCCTAATTATGGTCAACCTGCGTAGCAAGTAAGCTCTATCAGTTGCCTAAGCGCGAGGCGCGCACATTTCAATTGAAAACATTATTATTTTTCATTAAAAATGGAGACTAGAATATTTCAGCTCCAAGAAAAGAATGAAATGCTTGTGAGAATAATCAATACCCCACATAAATACGGATCATGACTTCACCAAACACGTAGCTATCTGCCTGGAAGTGAAAATTTATAGAAGTTGAAGGATTGGGGAAAAAAATTAAATAATTGAATGCATATTTTTAAAATCATCTTTAGAGAAAGATTAAGGAAAAGCCCGTTTATTTCAACTAATTATACAGGGTAAAATTGAAGAAAAGAAACGGCAGAGTCAGTGAAAATAGGAAGACTGATTATTATTATTTATTATTTCGAGTGTACATTTATATTAGAAAAGATGATTACTGATATGAAACAAGAAAATGGAAAGTATTGAGATTACCAGTTCTTTGCTTTATGACATCATACTAAGTATATTGAAGATTAAAACACTTGAAACAATGAGCCAACTATCAGCTCTAGAACTGTAACTCAACGGCGGACCTACAATAACATAAATGATTAATCAAGAAGTATTCAATTTCATCACTTCTAGCTAAAGACAGTGCTGTTTACGAATATATCCCCAACTGAGGCAAAAGAATTAGGAGACAAAATAATTTTCAGATCATTTGGCTTAAATAATTTAGAAAAAATATATTTGCGTGGTACACACATGTATCAACAGCAATTTCTTTCAAACAAATGTTATGAACAAAAAGGCCGCCTTCTGATGGTCCAGGTATCAAATTAATTAAAGCGGAACACGACCCAAAATTAATAAGTGCAATTTAAAAATCTTAAATTCGTAGGAATAGGTAATAAAAATTCAGATGAATGTTTAAATAGCAAAATCGAATTATCAAAATTAATTTGCTTAGAATGTGTTAAAAAATGTAAATGTTGCTTTGTTGAAAAGTCACATATAAGGCTTGCAAGTATATATTATACATATATTGGATGTCTCCCAAAAATTGTTAATCCTCTACGTGGCTATGCTATGACAACAAACGAATTTTCTATATCCAGGTAATTGACCCCATGAGAAATAACACATAAAATATTTCTAACTAAAAATACTGATGATGAAGGTTAAACCTTGGAAATTATAGTCTCAAATAAATAAATTATATATATGCATACTTATATTTGGTTATACCATATATGTATAATGAATATATTTATTTGCATCCAACAGAGAATAACCTCACTGATTTCTCTATGTAAATAAAGCTATCGAAGTTAAAATGCAATGAATTCTCAATACTAACAGAAGTTGACTACATTTAGTTGAAGTTAAGTTTATAGTATACTATATTTCACGATAAATCCGAAAACCACTAAAAAATCATCAAAAGACCAGATTTTAAAATTTGAGCAATTCATTTAACAACCAAATTTTGACTTCTTTATTGTATCGCCTTCTCTATTTTGCCATATTACACTGGAGTTATCGATATAATCCAGAATTTTTAAATTATTAAATGACGAAATTTAAAGTTTTACGTAAAATGAACAAGAACACCAGATTACGAGAAAAATTTGGAAATCTGAACTCTACCATAATGCGCAACTCGATTAGATAGATACGTGTACCTAATATAAATAAGAATCTCATGAATGAAAAGTTTATTACGTGATTCTATAAGACATTTTGAAGTTCGCCATAAAGTGAACAAGAACATCAAAATGCGATGAGAAAATATCTAAGCTACTCTATAGATTAGAATTCTAAATTTATAACTACGGATACTTCAAAAAAATTACGGGTATTATATAAAATTTTTTAGTACAATTACTACAAAGAAAGATCTTATGAGTGAAAACTAATTCTTTTATTCTACAGTAAATAAAAAGATGATCAGTGAAATTAATCATAATCTCCTGTTTAGTTTGGTACTATAAGAAATAGTGAATGTCATATTTATTAGGTGTATTAAAAATATTTTTAAATAGACGAAATGATAACTAAACCTGGTTGATGGAGGAGTAATCTGTTTGCCCAGGATATTCAAAAGAGTATATTCAAACAAAAATTTATAATCAAATGAAACTTTTTAAGCAACGTTTCGTAAATTCTTTTTTCTTCAGATTTCAAGAGAGAGAATAAAGTAATCACATATAGTAAATTATACATCTCGTCTTTTCTATTAGTGTTTTTCGCTTTGATAGAGCCTATATCATTGCAGAGACAATTTATAGAAATTGCCTTTTAATTAAAATTAAAAAAAAACTAATTTTCAATAAAAATTATAATAAGTTGTTTTTTGTCGGTTATATTAAATAAATTGAAAGAAATTATCCTCTACTTAATCTGAGGTCAATTTTATTGATGTAATAGTGTATTTATATTATAATAAAAATTTGAATTGTACATTGATATGATGGTTATAACCGAGGGGTGATCCGCGATTGGAAGTAGGTATACACCTCTTTGGAAGTATTTTGGAAGTACTTGGAAATATTTGAAAGTGCTTTGAAATATTTGGAAGTGCTTGGGAATCTTTGGAAGTGCTTGGAAATATTTGGAAGTACTTGGAAATATTTGGAAGTACAAGTGGAAGTATGTGTACAGCATATTAGGTCGCGGTTCACCCCTCGGTTATAACAAAACGAAAACATTGATAGACGATACGAGATATGCTTACTTTATTAATAGTACTCTCTTTAATTACCCTGAGTTAATTACCGATCCATATCCGATAATATCAAAAATTGATAGCGTTTTTCTTTAGGAGACTAACTGGTATAAATATGCAATTGGATTTTGATGAAGGCAGTCCACGGTGGTTGTAAAAAATAAGACTATAATGGTTTTATTATTTTACATTTATTTGTTAAACCGACGTTTCGGAGATTTATTCTCTCCTTCTTCAGGGTAACAAAGGGTCAATGAAGGTAGTTCAAATCATAATTACTTCCTGTCTCCTTTGACAATGCCAAAAAAAAAAATTATAATGTTTTTTTTGGCATTGTCAAAGGAGACAGGAAGTAATTATGATTTGAACTACTTTCATTGACTTTTTGTTACCCTGAAGAAGGAGAGAATAAATCTCCGAAACGTCGGTTTAACAAATAAATGTAAAATAAAAAAACCATTATAGTCTTATTTTTTACAACCACCGTGGAGTGCCTTCATCAACATCCAATTGAATATCAAAAATGTTTTTATAGGCCTAAAAGTAGTCTTCGTTGATTTAGTTTCATTTTTATATTTTTCAACTTTACATTTCAATCAAAAGAAAAGATGTGAAAAATATGTATAAGGAAAAATTGAATAACAACGAAAAAGGACTTCACAAATCTCATCTCAATTTGGTGTTGATTTTATTAATTTCTTCAATTTCAAAAATTACTAATTTTATATTAAGCCAAAAAATAAAATAAAAATAAAAAAATAAAAAAATAATTAATAAAAAAAAGAAAGAAATTATCTTTTTTCTCTTCTCTCTTTCATTACTAATGATATATTAAAGCAAATTCCCCATTTACCCCCTCCCCCAAACCTTTCTCCTTTTCCTTGAAAAGACGAGAATATCAAAAATGTTTCTATAGGCCTAAAAGTAGTCCTCATTGATTGTTAATAGATTTATCGTTAGATGTAGATTTTTTTAATATAACTCGTTGCTATTGATTTTTTTATATTTTTAAAAAACAATTGTTATACTATGATAATTAATTATATAAAAAAACATGTATATATAATATTTATTACCAATTATAATTACACACATATATACATCAATGTATTTGTCAGCTTCATATAAATAATTAAAGGTGGTTTGTGCTTAATAATAATATTAATAAGGATACTAATATGAATAAGATATCATCATTTAGAGAGACTCAGGAATAATATAATAATTGAAAATAAAATAAAATAAAAATAACCAAATTTCAAATATAAATAAAAAATAAATAGTCTCGAAGCAAGAAGCAATAAAACGCCAAAACAGTGGTTGTGAATTCATGTCAAATTAAATTTAACAAAAACCAAAAAAAAGACGTTATTATAAATATATGTAAAAAAAATATATCTAGCAGCAAATATTGCATAATCCTAATGAATCCTCCTCATCCTATTCCTGATTTTTATTTGGTTTTGTTTATCATTTTATCGCCTTCTATAGATGTCTAAAGAAAATTTTCTAGGGGCAAAGCTTAGGGACTAATAATAATTACATCAATAAATTTTTATCCAATTATTACATTTCTTTCAGTTTTTTCACAAGTATTATATTAAATGGTAATTGGAAGCGAGTAGTTGCGTCAAACCAGCCTTAGTGTTATGACCTATGATGATGCAATTATAAAAGACAGTATTGTATCAATACAAAAAATCCATAATATATACAGTATATATATATAAATTTACAATATAAAGGAAAAAAGTATTCCAAGAAGGGTAAATTTTGCCCACTGAAGAAGCCCATGTTGCCTTCATTAACATTGTCTGCACTTAAAAAATATATTATTATTTCTTATTGATTAATATTTCCGACTCAAATAAATAAATCAATTATTTTAGTTAAAGGAGACAATAAAAGAGTGTCTTCTGCTGGAAAAATATATTTTTGTCATTTATTTATAACGAGACTATAGTTTCGAGGGCTTTGCCTTCTTCATCAGTCTATTACAATTGATTCACAGGAATTGATGTTTGAAAGTGAGTTTTACACGTGGTCTGAGTAAATTATGATTCACCATTTATACTGTTTCATTTAATTTGTTGTGAAACAGTATAAATGGTGAATCATAATTTACCCAAACCACTTTCACACATCAATTCCTGTGAATCAATTGTTATAGACTGATGAAGAAGAGGGCAAAACCCTCGAAACTATAGTCTCGTTATAAATAAACTTAAAAAATTTATTTTTTCACCAGAAGATAATTTCTTTTATTGTCTCCTTTATTTTATAAAAATTCTGCTACTCTCGGCAAAAAGAAACTTTTAATTTAATTATTTTAGTTTTCAAAAACCTTATTTAAATAACATCTTAAAGAAAAATGTCATTTTCTTAAAAAATTTTGTAAGGTTATTTATATCATTAAAATTTGTCATTTGATTTCCCCGAAGCCCTGTATCAAATGCGCTCCTTTTTAAGACTAAATGTTCCCAAGTTTTTGGAGGCTTAGAATTAATTCTTTTAAATATGTACACATAAATGAAATAATCATTTGAAATTTTCTAAGGAGAAATTAGTAAATATTTTATTTAAATAAGATATAATGATTTTTCAAAAATAAAAACGAATCTTTTTTATAAGTTATATGTTATATCCTACTTGAAATCTATTCTTATTAATTGTTGCTCTTCTCACATAGTTGGAACAATTCTTTTCACAGTGGTTTGTTTCATCCAGTGGAAAGCAGCTATAGTAATTAATAGCATGTTTTAAGTTGGATTTAAATTTCAGCTACTCAATACCCAAAACTAAATAATTGTAATTTCATCTTAGATTAAACTAAAAATATTCTCTGACATTTTTAAGGAAGTGACATTAAAAATTTGTTTAATTATCTTTTTATTTAATATATAATACAGTCGACTCTCGATAATACGAAATCCAAGGGACTACAAGAAAAATTCGAATTATCGAGACTTCGAATTATCAAGAAGTTTGAATTATCAAAAGGAAAGAAAAAATTGAATTATCAAGAGTTTTTATTATATATATATAATTTTATTTATTTTCTTAGAAAGACGGACAGCTAAGCGAAATAAGTAGGTTATAATGAAAGGCAGTCCAGTTTTTATTATATTTTTGAAAATATGTATGAGCTTACATAGATTATATATGTAGCCTAAGTAAAAAAGTAAAAATAATGAAAACGACAAAAAAGAACAAAAAATTTAATATGTATTAACATTGAAATATGTAATAACATACGTAATTAAAAAAATTAAGAATAGTTTTTGGCTAGGAAAAATTCGAATTATAAAGAGGAGAAGTAGTCTAGTTCGAATTATAGAACGTTCTTCCCCCTCTTGTTACGAAAAGGATTTCGAGTTATCGAGCGTATCAAAATACACAGCATTTTTTCGATTTACTGAAGTTAACAGCTGAAGATTTCGAATTATCAAAAAATTCGAATTATCGAGAGTCGACTGTATATGGAAAGGAAGTAATTGTAGAAGTCAGCAAATATTTAATAAGTAAAAAGAAAAATATTTTCATAGCTGACAATACCCTAGTCCAACTTTAATCAACAACAACACAATAAAAGACTTCAAAAAATCGTTGAATTAATAAATATATAATAATAACTTTGAAATATTACTGGTTTAATTTTCTAATAATAATTTTGATATATAAACTTTAATTTCTATTCTGTCTAAAACTCGTTTTCAATCATCTTGTTTGTTTGTTTGTTTGTTTGTTTGTTTTTCCCGCTTGATCCTTACCATTATTTTCGATTTGCCGAGTTGTCTTTTTATTCCTTATCTATTTCCTGTCTCTCTACCTAATAATAATTATTATATATTATAAATTGAGTTGAAATGTGATCAGCCAACTCTATAGTTAAATGTACTTTTGTGCGGTTTACAATCAAAATGTTGAATTATAATAAATATAAAATTAGTTGGGTAGATAACTAATTTGAATTGTCCAATACACATTAAATGATTGTTTACTAGTATGGCGCTTAGCTAGGTTTGGAGAGAATGGAATCAAAGTTTCAATAAATGACGGAATATTATATGCTCAAGCATGTATAGAAATAATTTACTTCTAATTGTATATGTTCTAAATTTTAACAACTTTTTAAATTTAATTTTGGATTGTAAGGTATTCTATTTAATAAATATTTTTAAGTGGATAAGAACTGTGTATAATTTTTATTATACGACGAAAAAGGTGTCTGTGATTGCACTTTAAGACACCTTGAGTTTTAACTAAACAATTTAGTTGAATTTTAGACTAAAATTGATAAAAATACTGATAGTTTTTTATTTTTAGTTGCTGCAATTGACTAGAGTGCGTATCATACCATAAAATTGTATGTCAATCGACGGAAATTGATGAATTCGCACTGTTGTAAGAGATTTGAATTCAACATACTATAAATACTCATTAACTAACATTTGTGATTTCTTTTGTATGGAGGCAATTTTACTGAATGCAATATGCTCAGCAAGATGACGACTGAACATCTTCACAACATAAATCTCACTGTGGTTTATGGTATTCTGAATTCAAACCTGTTATGTTACAACAGTGGAATGTCAATTTTGACTGATCGAGTGAAACAGACTGTGCTTTCACCATAACAATTTGTATGCTATGCGGTTTTGTTCTTCCCTCTAATCCCAGTCTTTTTAATTGCATACTAATAGAATTGATTGAAGATACAAAAATTTGTAACTAGAATTGCAGTGGCTTATATATACATACTCTTTACACGTGACCAATAAAATTTAAAAATGATTTATAAAATTTAAAAATTCGTCAACCAATTATAATGAAATTTATCTCAAAAACTTACGAAATATTCGTTTGTAACTTTTAAGATTATTAAATAAATCAAAAAAACAAGTTTGTGATTATTGGCCCATATTAATTCGTTATAAAATCAAAATATAAATATCAAACAATTTAGATATATCTGAAAGGTTATATAGTGAGAAATTACGAGAGATTAACTTCTACTTAATTCGAGTAACATGGATTATTTTTATTACATCATGTCAGAAGGGTTTTCCTCAATAGAGAGCTAAACAATCCGTGGATTGTTCTCCGAGGCAAACCTACATTTAACATATATCAGACTAAATATTTCACCCAACGTATCATTTCATTTGTAAAATTTCTACTTTCGTCAATTTGAACTTTTAAATTATATAATTTAAAGGATAAATAGTGTCCATAATTTAAATTTACGTCTTAAGGATGTGGACAAAATATATTATATATATTTTAAACAAAAACTAAAAGTTCTTTTAATTTTTGATTAGAAAAAAATATTTTATTCACATCCCTATGAATCATCAATTAAAATTTTAATAAGAGGCCTTAAACTCTATCTTTCACATTGAAATGCTCTTATTATTGGTTGGTTATGTGGAAAAGGAAGAAACGTGTTTTAATCAAATCTAGACCAGATTCAATGGCGTAATGTCGATTTAGACACAGTTTTTGTCTTTAAGAATTCGAAGAGTGTATTTTCCCACCGCAAATTTATTATAGACTTTTGAATAACTTAAGCTTTACTCTATGAATAAGAAAAATAAAAGTAGTAATTATTTTATCTTTCTCCTTTTGATTTTTAATTTTTTAATTTTAATTTAATTCCGTCATTTATATCAAAATTGAATTCATTCTCTACCCTATATTTATACGAGTATAACAAATGATAGAATACAGAATTATATATATTGTATATCTATACAAAATACACTTCTCAGAGACATGCAAATACACATACACACGCAAATACATATAAAACATACTCATACACCTTAACAAAAACAAATGCATGATAAGTTGATTTATACAAATCATATTTGTTGATTCCTAGCAGCTAATTTAGCAAATAAATAAATTCAATCTATTTTAATAATTTACTTTTTTTTCTAATAACGTTTGCATTTTTGTTTTCAATTTAAACGCGCTTCCATTAAATACGAATCAACAAATATTTGCCTAAATATATATATACATATATATATTTATAAATATGTATATATATTGCTTGAGACAATCCTAAAAAAAAACTTAAAAAATTATAAATGAAAATCGCCATTTTTCGATTCCGATGAGTGCCGAAATGTAAAAAAAGAAAATTATCTAGTTTAAAAAGTTAGGCCTTCAAACAAAAAAAACAAATCAAAAAAATCTTTAAAAAAAATCAAAATCTCATCTTTCCACCTAAAAAAAACAAAAAAAGTAAAAAAAAGAAATAAATATAATTAATAATAACAATAATGATGATGGACTAATATTAAATAATGAATATATAGAATTGCAAATCTTTTAAAATATTTACAATTAAAATCTCTCGTTTTTAATAAATAAATAAATAAAACTAAAAAAAAATAAAACAAAAAGTAAACACTTTAAAAAAATATATAAATAAATAGAGGCCTAAAGTAAAAGAGGAAAGATGTTGAAATTGAGAATCCAAGGCAAGAATGAAGTATTCTTAATATTCTTGAATGAATGAATGGAATCAAATCAATTTTATATGAAAAGAAATTTTATAATACAAACATTCAGTTAAAAATTAAACACTTTTATACCAATGTTTTGATATCTTAGTAGTATCTTCTTGAGGACAAAATAATGAAGATACAACTAAAGTAATTAGATAATTAATTTCATTGACTGTATTACACATAATATTTTATTTTTGAGGGAAAAGAAGAAAGAAATGAGATCTTACATATATATTAATCTTTGGAAAAGTACTCTCATTTAACACAGATAAAGGCCGTTCTCAAATATACAGTATTCCCAATAATGCTTTTTAAAAGAATGACTCTTTCACTTAAAAGAGAAAATATTTATATTCTTCTAATAATAAAATAAATAATCCTTTACTTTGAATTTAATGTGGTAATATCTTATTTGATTTAAAATACTCTCGCAACGCACTCAAGTAGACTGAGCAAGCGCACTTTTAAATTTTTTAATGGAAATTATAAGTGCGCATGCTCAGTTTGCCCGAGAGCGTTTTGAGTGCATTAAGTCGAATATTTTTAATATAGTAACAAATAATTTATAAAAAGATTAACTTTTGATATAAGTTCATAAGATTCTTCAAGCAATTAAGTAAAGTTTTATTAGGTATTCCCGCCTTTTCCCAATAGAAAATGCACTCGAGAATGGTGAAATGTGTGCTTTCATTAATAGTTAAATTCACTTTAAGAATATTGTAAAACAAAACTGCCAGAACTAACCTATTAAAAATATACTCTTTTTAGAACTGCGTAATCCCACCGACATGTTGAGTAATTGAAAACAATGGGTTTACTAACAAAATAGCAATCGATTACAAGCACATCGATATGTCAGCTGGCCTTCGCCTTAGTCTGCAAGTACTGACATGTTTCTCTGCAAGTCGGTACAGGTTGCCGTAGTCAGGCGTACACGAAATTGTTTTAACATCAAACACAAAATTAAGAGGGTATTCCTTAAAATAACGGATTTTTTTGGGACACCCTAATGCATATATATTTAAAATAAATACCATTTTTTTATTTAATTTTTTTAAAGAACTGAATTTGATATATTTATTTTCAAAATATTTATTACAATTAGCAAAAAACCCGAAACAATTGATAGGTATATGATTAAATATTTGAATTTCAACACCTTAAAAAAACAATAATATTATTTATTTATCATATATTCCAGAAAGTAGTATTACATAATATATATATGTATGGATGCATTAAATGTTTTTCTGGTTATGATTAAATATTTTTCTAGTTTCGGATTCTGTTTATCGGGAAAGCACTAATATAGCTTTTCAATAATCTCACCAATGTTATTTTCAGGAATTTATATTATTATTATTATTATTTGATTTATGGCGCTTTCAGCGTGCGGGACTATATGCGTCTATCAAGAATTGTTATTATCGTCCCATAGAATAAAGCCAAACGCTCAGTTAAAAGTTTTTCGTCTCCTCTTAGGCTCGACCTAGCCCTAGTAGCACAATGTTTCAAACTATATAATAACTATATAGGGGCTACACATATTCTCGAAATCTGTATAGGCGCTATATAGTTACTATATAGTTTGAAACATTGTGCTACTAGGGAGTTTTTTGGCTTGATAGAAATTTTCATTTTTAAAATGACATTAGCAACTAGCCTTTGATTTCCAAAAAATGTAAATTTTTCATGATTCGAAAAAACTCACTTGTTTATTATTATTATACGTTATCAATCGATTAAGCAAAAACATTATTTATATTACCACATATTATATATACATTCATTATTAAAAATTAAAAACATAAATATACACTTCATTAATTGAATCGCTGATCGTTGAGCATAATCTGTCATCATGAAAGCTAATTAGCAATTGAAATTGTATTTATGAAAATTCACTGAGGTGACAGATTATTCTTGTTAACGATAACAAATCGGGTGGTTGAAACGACGTATATTTTATTCTATATATTTTTAAATAAGATTAATAAAAATATATTTAAAAAAAGAAAAGAATTTAACTACCAAAGCTTCAATACATTATCATCAAAAGTGAGCTTGTTAAACTAACTAAAAAGTGCCTTTTTGGTCAGATTAACGAAGAACAAGGCTTTAAATAGATATGAATAAGTAATTCTACCTACCCCCCTAAAAATTTTAAATTTCTTTTCCCTAAATTTTATCATAAATACTTTCTTCTTACGTTGGATCTCAGTTTACTTAGAACAGAACATTAGATAAGATTCAGTTTGTTTTTCAATTTATAAGAGATACAAGAACAAAAATTTACCAAAATATAAATAATTAAACGAATTAATGGCATCTATATTTGATATTTGTCATTTGTAATTTATTAATCTTTAAAGCTTTGTATTATTATTACTACTATAACTATTAAGCCTACTACTTGTAATATTTACTACTTTCCTTCACACACCCAATTTTCACAACAATTCAATCAAAAATATACAGAAAAGTAAAAAAAAAAATCATCAACAAAAATACATCAAGTTGCTTTTAAGCGCTTCTCTCTTTTTTCATTAGATGATAGATAACAAAACACACAACATCAACAAAAAAACATAAAAAAAAGGACAGTTTTTTCCAAAAAATACAAAATAAAATTCAAAAAAAAATCAATAAATAAGTAAATAATGTAAAACGATTTCTTTGTAACATATCTGTATTTTGCATTATTTTTGTGAGAATAAACAAAAAATTAAATAAAAAAGAATAAGAAAAACAAATATTAATAAAAAATTTATTATTATTATTATATTAAGAATAAAAATTTTATAAATAAGAAAAAATGATATTGTTAATTAAATTTCATTTAATAAAAAAATAAAGTAAAAAATAAATAATTTTAAGAATCTTGATTATAATTTAAACATTCACTACACCTAATTTCCTATACCAAAATATTTTTCAGATATTATTTTACGCTGGTGATTCCAGAAATTATAAAAAACATATTTATCTAATTTATGCTTATGTTTTGAAAAACTAATCAAAAAGATGCATATTTAATTTATTTATATATTACTAATATAGAGAAACTAAATAACTTAGAATTCAAAGAAAAGTTCCAGGTGGAAGTGAAGAACAGATTTGAAATCTTTGAAAATTACGATTTAAAGGCAGAAAATATGGATCAGACTTGGACGAAAGTAAAGAATAGTATAAAGACTGCTGCCCTGAATAGACTTGCCAAGCCGACTAAAAGACAGAAAAAGCGTTGGTTTGACGAGCTGTGTAAAATGCAAGTGGAAAAGAAGCATAGAGCAAGACAAAGGTATTTGTCTAATCCCGAATACAAGGTAGAGTATGAAGAAGTAAGAAGACCATCCAATCGATTCATTAAACAAACAAAAAATGAATTCTTCAAAAAGAAGATAGAAAATCTAGCGGAATCATACAACCAAAGAAGGGTAAGAAACTTCTTTGCGGAAATAAGACAAGAGAAGAACGGATTCAAACCAAGAACCAGGGCTGTCTTGGATAGGGATGGTGAAAAAATTATGGATAGATTTGATGTGGTCTGCCGATGGAGAGAGTATTTTAATGATTTACTTAATTTTGACGAGCCGAGTAATACAATACAGGTGAATGCTTTGGACCCGGGGGATAATTATGTACTGGAACCCTTGGTTCAGGAGATAGAAGAAGCAATTAAAAAGCTAAAAAAAAGGGAAAATCAGCCGGAAAGGACGAAATAGCAGCAGAATTATTGAAGAGTGAGGGTAAAGAGCTGTACAAGATGATACATGTATTAGTAGTAAATGTCTGAAAGGCAGAGAAAATTCCGACAGAATGGTATGACGCTATACGTTCTTATACAAAAAAAAAGGAAATATAAAAAGGTGTGAAAACTTCAGAGGAATATCAATCTTACCTTTTTCAAGATATTAGAGTAATTTAAAATTTTTCAACAAAATAAAATAACTTAAATTAGAGGAATAGGGTTTTCAGTGGCCCCTATCTAAACTATCTCCTCGTTAACCAATCGCATGCCTATGTAACCAATGCATATAGGCGTGCCTACCATATATTACAGGAATGAAGGAAGGATGGATGTGGATGTCTCTGCTGAGTTATAGATGATGTGTGATGAGTGAGTTTTTGTATTTTGGGGTAAGCAAACTCGATCTCCTGTCTTTTTGGAGCCTGTTGGGATGTCTCTCTCTCTCCACAATTAGGTAACTCACTCGTCAATCTTCTATTCTTAACCGACCACCGTGGGACATCGCAGTCTCCTTCTCTTGATTATCAAAATGATAATCAATGATGGACATCTTCGCAAAGGTTTTTTATCTGTTAATAAATAATTAATGAATAGAATAGAAAGGTGAGTGGTTATTTAAAAAATGTCTAGTATATGCTCAATAGGTATTGAAAAAAATTATAATCTAATACCTACTAGGATGGTTTACTCACTTTCTTTTTCTTCTCTTTATATTTGGTGTGCAGTGTGTCTATAAATGTGTATTTGATTTTTAGGTACGAACGACATGCACCTACATTTACTAGACATTAGAATAATTAAATACAAATATGCATTTTTAGATTAAGTTCAGTATACTTATTATACTCAAATTCCGCGAATATCTCCTCCTAAGTAATTTTTAAAAAATATAAAAATTTTTAAAAAATATTTTAAAATAATTTTAAAAAAATTTTTAAATATTTTTAAAAAATTTCAATTAATTTTAAAATAATTTTATACTTAAAAATAGCTTCTCGTATTTGTAAATAGATACCTATATACTTACAAAAAGTGATATTAAAAATTTTAATAAAGAGACAATATTCAATTTTTCTTTCACATCGGTGTCTAATTGTTGTTCTATAAGATTCAATAAGAATGTTTGCAAATAGAAAATTTATTTCTAATGAAAATGGAGTCGAAAATAGACCAAAATGATGATTATTTTTTTGGAAATCTTTAAATTTATACTAGATGAAGGAGGGTAAGCCAAAGATGAAATCACTGGGTTCAATACAACACCTTTAATACGACGTTTCGGCCTGAATTTTATTTGGCCATCTTCAGTCAATTAGGAGTTATACACAATATGCGGTACTCATATGTGATCGAACCAAGCCTTATCAAAAATAAAAAATAAATTTAGCTTCATGTGAATTTATAACGTGCCTGGACCCAAAAGTTTCAGAATGAAAGTAAAAAAGTCATCTTTAAATTTAGTTCAAAATTTAAAATTATCACTTTTATTTTTCGAAAACTTCACAGTAGAAAACAACTTTAATAATTTAATCGATGGACATAACTAATCAAAATAACTTCATAGTACATTTTCAGATTTCTTATTTTAGAGAAAAAAAATTATCAGGCCAAAGATCTAAAAGACAAGTCCTGACAAGTTTTAGTCAAGGAGAGAAATTATCAATTAATTGTGATTGTTCTAGAAAACCCCAATTCCTTGTCTCCTTGTAATACTAGAATGATAACTATATACTTGGTTAGTGTCGTAGCATATAAATTACTGAAATAATAAATATTTTAGAAAATGAAAATATGAGAAGAAGAAATTTTTTTTAAATATTCGAAACCTTCACGTATTATACAAATGTACATTCATATTTCGAAAAATGGAGTAAATATATCTCCTACATCTCAATGTTTTAAGGAAGTTTATGATTTTATGTTGGGCCCGTGGGCTACGGGTTGGACAACCCTGGCTTAGTGGCTTCATTTGGGTAAATATATGGGCATTTTTCAATTGCGAAAATGAGTGCTTCGAAAAAGGAGTATGTAAATAATTCCACCAACTCTAACCTATTAAAATTTAAAAAAAATGTAAATAATTATGATGTTTTCAAATAAATAATATCTACTATTGAATCACGATAAAAAAAAAATAAATAAGTATTATTATTTTCTGATTGTGTTTAAAAATGCCTGAAACTTGGAGGAAAATCATTTCCAACCATTATTTTTTTCTGCCTTTTTGTGTGTATGTGTGTTCCGATATCAAAGATAACTCATGAACGGAAAATCATAGAAACCTCGTCTTGTTCAAAAACGTTTATATTTCATTGTGAAAAACTAATTAGATTTTGGGCTCTCTAGATTTAGAACTTTCGGTTAAAAAATGTAAATATCGAGATTTTAAGGCGCTGCAGCGGTCTAAAAAATTGTCAATATAAACATTGACACATAAACACGGATTCTCAAAAATGATAAAATGTACACTTAATTCGTCCCTGTCTCGAATATGGCTCTCATCTGTGGAGGGGTGCATCCAAGCATTCTCTTGCTACACTGGATGCAATTCAGAAGCGAGCAATTAAACTAATAGGAGACCCGGCTCTAACCAACTCACTCGACTCCCTGGCTCACCGAAGAACCGTTTCTGCCCTTTCCCTGTACTACAGATACTATCACGGTGTCTGTTCAGTCGAGCTGAAATCACTTATCCCCCCTAATGCCCTCTTTATGAGAAACACGCGGTTTTCTAACGCTCAGCATCCCTTCGCTGTCAAATTGGATAAAAGTCGAACAAGCGCTTTCGCCAACTCTTTTATCCCTATGACCTCCAGGGACTGGAACTCGCTCCCTGCCACCATCTTTCCCGCGACTTATAACCTTCAGCTATTTAAGACCCGTATCCACAGATACCTTCGACTCCCGCCCAAAATTCTTTCTTCTTCTTTTCACGATGGAGGGGCCAACCCAGGCCTTTAGGGGTTGCACCTTTTTGGTGTAACTCCTTCTCTCATCATTATCATAAAAAAAGGGATTTTAACTAAATTCCCGATTATAAACGAAAACTAATGTTTAGATTTTCCATAAATAATAATTTTTAATATCGTCTTAAAACTCGTCTAACATCCAGTAGTAGTTTAACTAGCTGCAAGATCCGCCTTCGCCGGCCCTCTTGCTAGCCATGTCGCTCACCCCGAAACCCACCCAGCACCCCCACCCAAACCACCACCCCAATGTACAGACAAAACCTTAATTTTATATATATAGATAATTTCATTTAAATTGGTAACCATGACGACTGTTTTTGTTGGGGGACGGACATAGATTCATAGATACATAGGTACATACAGAGGCAGGCAGAAATGCCCTTTAGTATAGGATAATGATCTTTCTTGTAAGTAATTTATTGTTAATAAATTTTCTAAATAATCTAATAATCATTAAGCTGATTAACTTATCCAAAATAGGACACTATTTAATAATTATCGTAAAAATTTATTAACAGTCTAAACATTATTTTATTCATATTTTATTGGCTTTACAATAAAAAACACATCAAAATGTCACAAGTATAGATATATAAATGAAAACCCAAATATAAAGAAAGACGTCGTAGAAATTCATTGGCTCTAAATCAACAGGGATAATTTTCTTTCTGTTCTTTCAGAAAGTCTGGTTTAGTGCTTGGGAAATGCATGTTCCCTCAGATAGCGAATTTATTGAAAATCTCGCCTGGACACAATAGATAATAAATATATAAAATAGGTTCGAAAAAATAAAATCAATAGATTCTTTCTCGACGAGAGAGATGGTCAAATCGAGATCCAAAAAAGTGACTTTTAGAAATATTATAGAATTGTTTTATTATTTTGAAGTGATAACTTCTTTTGGTGCGCCTTGCACAGTTTTTATTATTCTTGGCAGTAAATGGGATTGAGCCGTCACGCATCACGCGTCACGATTTGGGTCTATGTCTAGCCACAGATGGCGGTGCAGAATTAACTCTATGTTCAAATTAATATCTTATATTTGAATTTTGGTGCTCATGTAGATTTTTATTTTTCTGGACAGTAAATGAGAATGAGCCATCACGCGTCACGTCACGCGTCACGGTTGGGCTATGGTCTAGTACCAGTTCAATCATTGTCGGAAAGTATATTAATTATTCCTTTTCAAAAAATAAATAAAATTATTAAAATTTATATTTTTATAAAAAAATAAATTTTTTAAGTAAACTATTGCATTTTTAGTTCACAAGTGGAGAAGCTGGTAACAACCTTTCAAACTTAATACTCTAATTATTAAACTGTAAATAAAGAAATATACCATTCAAAAATTACCCCCCCCCCCCCCCCCCCATCCAACCCATATGGGTAATTGACGAGTAAGTTATTAACTTAGCTAGAATATATATTTATTTTATGTTATTTTCAAATATTATATAATATTTTATTTTTTTATTCAGGATTTTGGACTAAGTATTTCTATTTTTTGATTTAGCTGTGCAAAAGTGTTGTTGAGTGATTTATTAAAGTTAAAGCTCTATGGCAAAACTCACCCTGCCGGGGAGAGTGAGGGTAGGTGAAGGGGACCATGCAACAGGTGGCTGGCTAGCGAAGGCCAGTATCCCGGCTTTGGTCACCCCTCAAACAAAAGAAACGAGCTAAATTAGCCAATAACCAAGTAAACCGCGTTGGGAATGATGAAAATAAAAATTGCTCTGTTTATTAGAATAATGGAGAATTGTAATTATATATATAAAATATTAGATTGCGTATAGTAACTGTCTAAATGGACACTATTAACTAAGTCTGATTGAATGAGACAATAAAAGAGCGTGTCTTCTTCTGGAATTATAAATTTTTACTTTAATTTATATTATATAATTCCAGCAGAAGACACACTCTTTTAATGTCTCCTTCAATTTATAAAAATTCTGCTACTCTCGGCAAAATTAAACTAAGTCTGAAAAAAATAAAAAAAATTAAATATTTTCTAAAAAAAAAGCAGAAAACAATTTTTAAGCGAATTTAATTCTCCATAGGAGCTCAGTCAGCTTGCTGGGCATACCAAGTAAGATTCGAGTTTAAAGAGATGAAGCAAGGAAAACTAAAATCACGTTTTGATCCTGTTTCATCACAATTTTCCGGCTTAAAATTAAACTAGATACATATTTCAGTTTCTAGTCAGAGTAGATACGGAGAAATCGTAATAAAACAGGGTGGAAACGTGATTTTCGATGTTTTTCTTTGTTTGACCCATTTAAAATTTGAATTTTTCAAAAAACTTTCTTATCAAGAATGTTCCTTTTAAAACTAGCCTCTCTGTCGTGGGCTTCTTTCGGAAAGACATTAAGTAACATTTTCTTCAATTTGAGATAACCCAATTTCTACTTACTTTACGATTAGTTTTAAAAATACTTAAGTTCATTGTTTACCTTTTTTTTGTAATTATAAATATGCTTTATACCTCACACAATTGAGTAAATTACTTTACATATATTTAATAAGTGAAAAAAAAAATAAAAATGAAAACCTCGACGCACTTAGTGACTCGCGAAGGGTGATCCGCGATTAGAAGTAGGTGTACACCTCTTTGGAAGTATTTTGGAAGTATTGGAAATATTTGGAAGTACTTGGAAATATTTGAAAGTACTTGAAAATATTTGGAAGTGTTTGGAAATATTTGTAAGTACTTGGAAATACTTAGAAGTACTTGGAAATATTTGGAAGTACTTGGAAATGTTTGGAATTACTTGGAAATATTTGGAATTACTTGGAAATATTTGGAAGTACTTGGAAATATTTGAAAGTACTTGGAAATATTTGGAAGTACTTGAAAATATTTAGAAATACAAGTGAAAGTAAGTGTACAGCATATTAGGTCACGGTTCACCCCTCGGGGACTCGTTTCGCGCTATCGCAAAGTGCAAAAAGTCACATAGTGCTACGAAGTTTTTTCAACGTGTATAATAAGGTGGTAAAAGGGAGTTAAACAACAAAATTTAGCAAAATAAAAAATCGTTTATTATTCAATTTTCTAAAATTATTTATAAAAAAAAATCTAAAATTAAAAATTTATTCTCCGGAGGATTCTTCGTCATTTATCGTCAAGTCCAGGTTCTGACATGCAATCCTTTTGTAAGAAGCGTCCGGAATGGATTTATACCAGGGATGAAGTTCGTGCGGAATAATCCCCTTCTCGCAAAGCTTCAGTCCTTTTTTTGTCTTTGCTCAAGGGTAGCAACTCCTTGTAGCAAGGCTCAATCATTTCATTTTTTATTTTTATTGGTCCGCCTTTTGCTGATGTGCGAATTGTTTTATAATTTGTTTCCTAGATGTTTTGTAGATGTACCATACTCAATTATAGACGGCATACAAGACATGGAGGAATCGGCTTAAAATCAAAATTAACTATCGATTCTTATCTACTACTAGAGGAATAACCTTATTGCATTCCATTTTTGATGTTTTGACTATTAATGGCAATCTCTACTGAAAACGTGGAGGAATCGACTTAAAATCAAAAAGACTAAATTCTTTTTTGGTAAACAACTCAAACTTCACATTGGTCATATGACAGATATACTTTGAATGATCAATTTTGTTTGAGGTTTTTTATTTATTTTGTTAATACCTTTTATATTTGTCTTGTATTATTAAGTTTGTTTAAGCCTTGTCAATCATGTCATTGCAAAATCCAGTCTAATGGTCTGTATTTATCTATCAACGAAGCTGATCCTAAAAATTGCCTGAAGAAGTCGAAAAATATTCTACGAAACGTGTTGCAACTTTTTGAAATTTAGCTTTTAATTATTTTCTCAAGTCCAAGATCCCAATACCTAGCCTAATTATTTTCAAAGATGGACGATAACAACCCAAAATTAAAACTAACGTTTAAGTTCTTAAGTGGGAGATAAATTTAACCTAATTTATTGCGCGGAGAATTTACCACTGCTCGAAGCCCCTAAAAACTTAGTAAATTGGACTATATCTAACTTTCTGAGATTTGGCTCGTGATCCCGGCTTCTTTTCCTTCTACTCTGTTCTTTTCACGATGGAGGGGCCATACCATACAGGCCTTTAGGGGATGGACCTCCTGGTGTATCTCCTTCTCACATCAATATCATTAAAAAAAAAAAAGTTAATTTGTCTAATCACTAAGTAATTTAATGAATTTTCGCTCTGTAAAATCAGAACATTGTGCACTTAGTGAAATTATTTTTTACGTTTAATAGGGTTTGTGTTATTTTGATGCCCTTCAAGTATTTTTATATCGATAAATATGTTCAAAACTTACAACTAGATACTATTAGATAAAAATTCACCAAAAGTGTACTTAGTGACTTTTTGCAATAAGCCCACGATATCATACTTTGTCATTTTTTAAAAGAAATTAAATATAGGTATGTATAAAAATGAAAAAAATTCATTGAATGAATTTTTACTCTTAAATTACGATATGAAGTTTTATTTATTTGTACCTATTTTGCTATGAAAATTAAGTTTTAATTGAAAAATTGGAAACCAGGGCCTTAACGGGTATTTCTAGAATAACAGAAAATTAAAATAATTTCTATTCAACTAGAACCTGTCTAGACCTGTCGTTTTATTCTCTGCAAGTTATTTCCAGTTGTCTTTAGGTAATGTGAGGGCATTCTTCTATCCGTGACCTTTTCCCAAAAGAAATACTCAATTTATTCTTTGATCATCAACAATGAATTTAGTGATTTCATCATAGATAACTATTAATTAAAATAAATTGATTTAAAAAGTGGATAAATTTAATATATTCTAGAAGTTTGTTTGTTTTTTTTGAAGACAGACTGATAAATAATATCTCAGGATTGGATGAAGGCAGTCCAGAAATAAATAAGAGACTACATCCAACAAATAATATTTATTGAAAATGATTTCCCTTATAATATTATTTTGAAACCGACTGCTCTATACCAAACATTTCAGGATTTTATCTCTATTTTCTAGAGAAATTTCGAAATTTTAAAATGAGATCTTATCAGGGGCGTGCTGGCCCGCCGGGACACCGGGCAAATGCCCGGTGGGCCGCTGCCCGCCACATTAAAAATTAAGAATATTTTAAAAGAACAAGATCTTTGACGCCGATTCATTTTCAAGGGCCACTTGTCTATTCGATGATTATAGCAAAAACCTTCCTTTTAGTTTTAAAGTTCCTCTCCTTCGTAATTCATGGCCTTCGGTCTCCATCTCGATCACTTGCGAGAGCCCTTTGGTTCTCCTTTTTATCTATTCCTCTATTTTTCGCCGGTGGTCCTGCTATATTCAGTGTTATTGTCAGTTGCAAAAAACAGGAGGGGGGTGGAAGGTTTTTTACAATGTTTTTCACACATGTGGGTATTCTATGACCGACTCTGGCGCCTGGTCTCCCAAAGAAGTTTCCAAAGTTTTTTGAGTGTATTGGACAGTGATGAGATTATTGACAAAGTGGCCAAACAAAATGAATTATTACGAAAGCATCTATCATGAGACGTCCTGTGTTAATGTAAACAGAGGCGTATTTTCGGGGGGTCCATGGGGTCTGGATCCCCCCCCCCCCCCCCCCCCTAAAGCTCTAAGAATTTTTTATTTGTTATTTGAAATATATAAATATATGGTAGGTAATATTGTATTTTATTATTATATTTTTCCACTTTTTTAATTACTCTTATTATATGTTAATGCTAAGATGTCATCCGAAATTGGTCCACCAGGATACACCACCTACACGGAGTCGCGGCGGCCATATGGCTGAAATTATATTCCAAACATAATGTCATCGAATATTCTTTAAAATAAAATAAAAATTGTGGCAATATCACTTAAAGAGGTTTTTTTTTTTTTATTTTAAATTTCGACCGCTCTTAATGAAAAAACCTGTATAATGTATATTAAAAAAAAATATAAGATATATTAAATTTTTGTATTTTTTCAATAATAGACCCCTCCCAGAAGAAAATTGTAAATACGCCACTGAATGTAAGTAACATTTACCTACTGTGTTAGATCTTACATAGATTTATGTCGCTATTAAATAACACGTTTGCTCAATGTTGATTATTAAATTTTGATTATAGAATCGACCGCCTATACATAGCATCTAATTGAAATAATCTTTCGTCGGATATTTTCAAAACACAGATTTTCTTTTAACGACTAGTTTACAAACAACAATACTGTTTCTGTGGTATTTCATAAAATGAATAAATAAGCATTATTAACAAATTAAAAAAAAATAAGTGGGCTGAAATTGTGTCGCATATCCAGGGCCGCCCCGTGCCAGCCAGCACGCACCTGGATCTTATTCATAAAATTCTTTGATTTTTACCATTTTCTATATTTTTATAATATTTTTACAAGAACATATCAATCAAATTGATGAAGTTTTTAATTTTGAACATATTTTGTATTTACACTTTTGTTCTAAAATTAATGAGGAAAAATCTATTGACAAATGAAAATTTTAAAATTGAATTTTCTATATATTGTCATTGTAGTAAAACTTGATTTTGAATACCTTACCAGAAACATTGAAAGTAATAATTATAAATATTTAGATTTCTGATATGTTATAAAAATGATTTGCATGTTATAGTTTATGTAATCATTTTCAATAAAAGATAAATTAATGTTTTCATTCTTAGTGTAGGGTTATTTTGAGAATAGTTTGATATCGAAATATTGATATAACATACTAATTAAGATATCGATATTTTCTAAAAATTAATTAGAGCTTGGTCGATTTGGTCTTACCTTGGAAGAATGGCTGGCGAGGCGTCACGTCTGCCCTGGTCAATTGCAGGCACTCAAATGAATAAATTCCCGTTTTTCATTCGAATTATATTTAATGCATTTCTCTAGATGAACTCGATTTTCTAAAAAAGAAAATAGATATTTTATTTAAGTATATTAAAAAAGAAAAATTTGCAGAAAAAGATAAATAGCGATTTCGATGAATCTCCAAATGATAAAAAAATTTAATCGAACTTTTAGATATCCATTTTTTTATCTAAATTAATTATTATTAGGTCATTATTTATTATTTGGTCCTCGGGAATTTTAATTAAAAAATTTTAGTTTTAATTAGTAGTACAATAATTAAATCATGCTTTAACTCTTTTCAATTCATCATTTCGGTATTACTATTTTTACTTTACCATACAGGGTATTGTCAAGTATTGTAATCGTGCATGAAAAAAGTTTTTTTTCTTTCTTTTTTTCGAAATATCTAAAAAATGGCTGAAACTATTTTGATTATAAAAATTGAGCGAAACCATGGCATTTCGGTCTACAAAAAAGCTCTAATAAATTTATTATATTTTTCGAGATAACAATTGTTTTGTCAAAATGTCTGTTAGTTAGTTTGTCTGGTTGTCTGGTTGTCAGGTTGTCTGGTTGGTTGTCCGTTAGTCTGTGCGTTACCAAATTTTTGTGGACGAGCTAGCTCAAAAACTAGTTTGAATATCCAAACCAAATTTCACACGTAGTTTTGGTCCATTGAGATTAAGAGCTGATTAGATTTTGGTGCATATCGACACAAAATTAAGGGGGTGGAGGGGGGGGTTAAAAATTAAAAATCTAGGCCATTTGAGCAAACTCAACCAAATTTTGTATACATAATCAGTGGACCCCAAGAAGTGTAAAAATGCAAAAACTAACCACCTGAAATGGGGGGGGGGGTGTATGGTCAAAAACTGAAAATCTAGGCTCTTGTACCAAACTCAACCAAATTTTGTATACATAATCAGTGGGCCCCCAGGAGTCTAAAAATGCAAAAACTAACCCCCCTACATGAATATAAATAATTTTATTAAATATTAAATATAAGTGAGGGGCCGGTTGTATGGTAAAGTCAAGTGGATGGCCACATCAGAACACGTCAGCTTATTTTTCTTTATTTTGAATACTAAAATTAATTGATTAATCAAACCTCGAAGAATATAATTTTCAAGACTCCTATCAACAAGTTCCCCCAAACCCACTCTCTTAATTTATTTCGTTTCTCCCTTTTCTTTCCACGATGCAAGTGTCCGCTTGGACAATAGCTCGAACCTTCTTGCTGTAACACGATCTATCAATATATTTAAAAAAATGCCCTTGGTCAAAGAAGGTTGTCTAAATACAGGCGTTTCCATAAAGTGCTGCTCTCTTCTGGGTATTTTGGTCGCTAAGCTTTGGAGCGCACTTGAATTGCTTAATGCAAAAAGGGCTTCCGTGCAAATTCTACAAAAATGAGTTTAATGTCTTTTGGTTTGAGTTTTCTGTATTTACATAGATTTATGCTAAAAGAACTTCAGTATGTGAAATAATAGGAAATGTAAGCAAGCAATTCATGCATAAAGGGAATCAATCCTATTTATTTTCTTCAAGTGTAAGATTCCCTCTTTTATTTCACTTATATTTAATATTTAATAAAATCATTTATAATTATTTACGAAAGAACTCCCCCCCCCCCTCTTAATTTTAGGCCCATTAGCAATAAATGAATCTCTAAGGCTATAGCCGAGGGGTGAACCGCGACGTAATATAATACTTCCACTCGTACTTCCAAATATTTCCAAGTAATTCCAACTATTTCCAAGTACTTCCAAATATTTCCAAGCACTTCTAAATATTTCCAAATATTTCCAAATATTCCCAAGTACTTCCAGATATTTCCAAGTACTTCCAAATATTTCCAGGCACTTCCAAATATTCCCAAGTACTTCCAAAATACTTCCAATCGCGGATCATCCCTCGGCTATAGCCATAGCCGGATTCGCACGGGAAATCTGACCCCGAGTCGATTTCTTTTAGTACTTTGAGGATCGTTTTGGCACTTAATAAAAATAATTCAGTCAAATTTTCAGCTCTTAATCTTAAGTAGTTTTCGAGTTATTTGAAAAAATCTATTTTTTCAATTTTTTTTTCAATGGAATAAAATTGAAAATTAACCAATAGAGATTTTTTCACAATACTTGCGAGTAAAAGGCATCAAACATTTCATTATGATTCCCAGATGGGAAGCCTATTTTTAAGAAAAGAAATAAAATTAAAATCATGTTTTTGACCGCGTTTTTGAAAAGTGTCCATTACTAAATTTTGTCAGAAAATGCCTTTTATACTTCTTTACTCTGAGGAATTTTTTCAATTTTTTAGCAACAATAAACGTAACGAGAGGCCAAAAAGTGCGATTTTTTCATTTAGTGCTTGCGGATGTATGGATGTATGGATGGATGTTATCCTTTTTTAGGTCCACGATTTTTTCCACACCGTTTCACTGATTGAAATGAAATTGAAAAGCTTACATTCTTTTAACAAAATGAAGCGCTGATTAGTTTTTGGTACATATCGGGCCACAAACATTAGTACTTTATTGCAGAAGACAGAAAAATCGACTTAAAATCAAAAATAGCGATCGATTATCATCTAATAATTGAGGAATAACAATTATACATTAGGTTTTTGACGTTTCGATTATTATTGGTAACCATCACTGAAGACATGAAGGAATCGGCTTAAAATCAAAAATAACGATCGATTCTTATCTACTACTAGAGAAATAACCTTATTACATTCCATGTTTGATGTTTTGACTATTAATGGCAACCTCTACTGAAAACGTGGAAGAATCGACTTAAAATCAAAAAGACCCTTCTTTCACGTTTTCAGTAGAGGTTGCCATTAATAGTCAAAACATCAAACATAGAATGCAATAAGGTTATTTCTCTAGTAATAGATAAGAATCGATAGATATTTTTGATTTTAAGCTGATTTCTTCATGTCTTCAGCGATCGTTACCAATAATAATCGAAGCGTCAAAAACCTCATCTAGAATTGTTATTTCTCAAGTATTAGATCAGAATCGATCGCTATTTTTTATTTTAACTCGATTCCTCTATGTCTTCAGCAATGGTTACCAATAATAACCGAAACGTCAAAATCCAACGTAGAATTGTTATTCTTCAAGTATTAGATCAGAATCAATCGCTATTTTTGAATTAATGTCAACATGAACTGCAAATTGCAAGTGATATCTGATTAATAATAAAGGAATAAACATATTAATATTTCAAATGAATTTGGATAAATTTTAGCAACGATCCGTTGCAGTTTATTTGTTCTCTCTTCTTTCCCTTCAAAATTTGTGTATTTGTGAACTCTTTTGCCAACTTTCTAAAATATTGTTGCTAAATTATGTATAAACACTAGGTGGGACCCAAGGTCCTATGTATGTATACTTTGTGAAATAAATAAAAATAAATAAATAAATAATTTTAGAATAAATTTATTATTTCAAACCTCAAATCCTTCCTGCTGAGTGTACCGAGCTATAAAAGTGTTTAAGGAAATTGGTTGATCCTAATTGTTATAATTTCATATCTTTATAAAAAATTTATAAAAATCTAAAATCGCTTATTAAAGGAAGCCCTTATATAAGTAGTAGTTTTTGCTTTACAAAACAAGGTATGGTCAATTATTGTAAATCGTGTATGAAAAAAGGGGGTTTTTTTGCTTTGTTTTTTCGAAATATTTCAAAAATGGATGAAACTATTTTGATAAAAAAAATTGAGCAAAAATTGATCTATAAAATAAATAAATAAACTAATGAGTGAACATCGAAAAAATTATATTTTACGAGATATTAATTATTTTGTCAAAATGTCTGTTAGTATGTTAGTACTTAGGTACATTAATTAGTTAGTATGTTACCTTAAATTTTTGTAGGCTCTAGCTAGGTCTTGGTCATGATCGAGACACAAGAGGAAAGATAATTACGCATCAGCACTCGGCTGTCAACTGAACTCAAAAGAAATGGAAAAAATAGAAGCAAATCGAAGGAGAACCGTTACCTGATAAGATTGCAAGCAGGGAAAAAATTCCTGAAATAATGGAGATTTTAAAAAAGTTCCCTCTTTGATAACACACTATTTTCGAAAATTATGTATATAATATACCTGTTTTTGTAAATTTAATGTATCTGAAAATATATGTATGTGACCACAAGATTATTTACCACTTACTCTCTACAATCTATTTAGATTTAGATCTTAATTTAATAATTTTATAAACTCGTAAATATTTTTACATTAATTCCAAATAATTATAATTATTTTATTCAGCCGTGATTTACTAGCCCAAGTTTTTGTTTGCTTTAGAAATATCTGAATCGTGTAGAATAATCATTTTCAAGCATGTATGTCTGTGTGTCTAGAATCCGATCCTTGCGATAATTGAAGAACGAAAGAGCGAGGAAAGTTAGTTTTTTAGACAACATTTTTGTAAATTCAAATTGAAGTAGATTTCGAGCTTTGTAAATTGAGAACGTTAATAATTAATTAAATTACATTAGAAAAATAAAAAATTTATATAAAAAAAAATGTTTATCACTGAATCATCGAACATTTTCTGCCTGTACGGGTTTCAGATGCAGTTTATTTTTTTTTTTATTATCAAGTAGACAAGTAGTATCTCTGTAAATATCTCATTAAGTATAAATAATCACATCTCATCTGTGGCGAAATCTGCAGAAAGGAAGATTGGCCACTTATTCAGGTCCCAGCGATTTTTCACGCCCCTACATCTTCTCACCATCTACAAGGCCCAAATCCGCCCCCTGTCTCGAATACGGCTCTCATCTATGGAGAGTAGCCTCTAAATATTCTCTTGCTACCTTGGATGCAATTCAGAAACGAGCCGTCAGACTAAATGACCATTCTACCCTCACCGACTCCCTCGACTCGCTGGCACATCGAAGAAATGTCTCTGCCCTTTCCCTTTTCTATAGATACTATCACGGCAGGTGCTCTGATGAGATAAAATCAATAATTCCCCCCAAAGCATGCTTTGCGCGTAGCACGCGTATTGCCGACTCCCGACTCTCTTTCGCTGTCAAATTAGAAAAGTGCCGGACCACTTCATTCGCCAATACGTATATCTCCATGACTTCAAGGTACTGGAACTCTCTTCCAGCCTCCATATTCCCCAGCACTTATAATCTTCAAACCTTCAAAACCCGAGTGCAAAAACACCTACGTCTCCAGCCTCCCACTTAATCAACTACTTTTCCTTCTCTTCGGTAATGCAAGGATCTTTCGATATCGCTAGGGGCTGCTTCTTTACTGGCGCGCCCCTTCTTGCATTCGATGGCATTAAAAAAAAAATCTTAATTCTCAAATCTTTCTATCGACAAGCTTCAATTTTTTTTAAATGATTGTATATGTCTCCTATATTGATCGTATATATTCAGTACCTAATAATTTTAATAATTAAGTTATTCAGTTTCATTTCCAAAGAATATGCCATACGTTCAAATAAAATCACCCAATCAGCTGAAAAGAAAAAAAGAAATTTTTCATCTTCTTGTGCAGGTAAAAAATTGCAAAACATATTGTTAACATCTTTTATTTTTTTAGATTCATTTATAAATATATAGTACCTATTTTAAGTACCTACATAGTAAAAAAAATTAAAATTAAAAGTGAGCAAATCTCAATCATTCAAAAGAAAAACTAACAAATATAAATAAATGTGTGAGGGAATATTTTTTACAGGATTTTTGAGGCACATCGTCAGCTAAAGTTATTAGCGCCTCAAATACATAAAATTATATAATTTTAATCATTTTAATTTTGTTACTCGGGATTCATTGCCCATATTAAATAATTCTGAGAATTTCTTCACCAGAGCAAATCCCTATCTCTTTAATTTTCAAAATATTAATATTTATTCATCCATACAATGACGGTCTTATGGCAGAACCAATATGAAAAAACATGTTTTGAGTTATTTCTATTTGAAAATTTCCTTTATAACCATATCTAATACGTTTGAGGGTCATTTAATCATTCTATAATATTCGTGTGTTTTAGGCATAGAAAGTAAGAACAAAATTGTATTGAAAAATTATTAATTGATATTAGTGAAAAAAAAAAACGAAAATTTGCATATTCTTGATTCTGGCTAAGGCCGGCAATAGATGGTTTGTAAAAATTAATTTTATAAAAAATAATTTAAATGACTATGACGAGGTATATCAAGGTAGTTATTTGAGATATTCAAGTTTATTATGACCGTGGACGACTATCAAAATTTGCGTAGATTAGTCCACAAGTTCAAACCCTAGGATTTATTATAAAAACAATTCAAAACAGAATTAAGAAACAATTGCACCTGTGTTTTTAAAGTTTAAATATCCAAATCAGTAAGTTTCACCAAGAATACGAAGTAGTCAATAAAAGTATCATATATGCCAGACTTTGCAAAGTCTAAACTAGTTCTAAAGCAAATGTAGATATAAAAGACGACTATCTGAAGCCATTCAATTCATTGTATTATTCTGCATTTTCTGGTACACCGCCAACATCTAACATCGTGAGCTTATCTTATATTCGCTTTATAAGTCACTTTTCCTGAAACAAAACAATGATACTTTTAATTAAAGTATACATTTTAAGCAAAGTGTTAGATGTTTTCAATTAAACGACAGGCCTATCTCAAGCTCATTTCTACTAGTTTTCTTCGAGATCTTCGAGAATCAAAACAATTTTCTATGTTTAATTTAGATCGCGTTTCAATAATCACATTTGAGTCAGGCACAAGTTCTTCTGACATGAAATTAAACATATCAAATAAATGAGACGATATATCTTGTCTTGCCTTTTTAAATTATTTTCTAAAAATTAGTTCGTTATCCTATAGTGCTAACATAGAGATTTCCTTTAAGTGATGTTGAAATTACGAAAAAACAATACTTTTCGAAAATCAAAAAACTCACTTGTTTTTTATTCTTAATTTTATAGCTTTTCAGAATTAAATAATATATAATAACAAATTATATTTCTAAAGTCGTTGTATAAATGTTAAATGTAATTAGATTTAGTTTATTTGTGCCGGTAATTATGAAAGTGATCTAAGTAATATATTGTTCGTCTTGAGATATTTCAATTTTTCAAAAAGAAACAAGAATTGAATGATGTATACTGTCACAAATACAAATCCAGTTAACAGTTCAATTTTATTCGTTTTTGAGAAACAGCCTTCATATTATTGTACTTTATAAATGGATTCAAGACAAAAAATATGAGATAATTTAATTTTTTTTTTTAAAAAAGACCAGTTGCAAAATCACCAGACATTTATCGATTGAGCAGGTATATTATATTATATCGATTATATCATATCCAATTTAAAATACAAAAACCAAATACTTTCATTATGTTCAACCAATTTTGTGAACATTTTCTTGCATTTTTTTAATACAATAAATAGATAATTATTTCATTCGATTATTTTAGGGTCGTTTGGTTCTCTTAGTAACATTTGAATAAGGAAGACTCTAAATATTTTTTCATAAATAGCTTGGCATCATTAAGTGAAGAGCTTAATGGATGAACAGGTTAAGTTACAAATAAGCAAATCATATTAAGTTTATCTATTATATTTATAACACTGTACATAAAATCTTCATCTTCTCAAAAACAGCCCCAAAAGAGAGCTTAACATGATCTTTCAACGAAAAATCTCTATATTTTAATGTAACTAAACACATTCATCCACTTAGCTCTTCAATTATTGGTTTTACATTTGTAATATAATGGTAATTTTTTCTTAGACATTATTCTTTTAATCAAATGGGTAAATTTGGCTGAAAATATCTAGATAAGACATTTTTGATAAGATATTTTTATCAGAATACACCACTTTTCAACACCTACTTGAGTCGTTTTCAAGTGTTTATTAGAAGAAAAAAGAGAACTCTCGCGGAATTCTAAGGCTAAACAAGAACTTGAAAACGACTCCAGAATTAGATATCAAAACTTGTGTGCATTCTAAAGTGAATATCTCATTAAAAATGTATAAGCTATGTGGTTTTTGGCCAAGCTTCACATTTGATAAATAATTCAACCACCAAAGAATCAATTCTACAATTATATTTATTTATATAAATAATACTAATACTTAAACATAGAGAACTTAAGAGAACCTTCACCAAATTTCCTAGCACTTATAAAGTTTCAATTATTTTCATGTCAACAATATCACAAGAGTATGTATAAAATAAATAAAAGTTGATAACGAGTTGTACTCTTTTTATTAAATACTATTTTTTTCTTCATTTCTAAATTTTGTATATGAGGGGTCAGTATGAAAGGAGGCTATCTCTAAAAATGGCATATAGCCCAAAAAATCCAACCTCTCTATGTCTATTGGTTGGTTTGTATCAAAGATGTACAGTAAAAATTGGTTGAAATATTTAGTTAATTCGTCAATATCTCAAATTCAATAAATGGGAGATTGTAGCCTTTGATACCTGACCCCTCAGATATTTTTATTCTTATTTAATTATTATCAATCACTTTCTCTTAGATTAAATTCATAATAATCATTAATACAAACAATGTAATAAAATACAAATTAATACAGTTGTTTATAAAATCAATCATAAAACAAAAGCGTTTTTGGAGAATTATCAATGAAAAATTTGGAAATAAGTTGCTTTATAGAATAATAATAAATCAACTTTCTCGTATACCTATTCTTCTAGGAAGCAAGTTTTTTTTTCAAATTTTTCATTGATAGAGGGACAATTTCCTCTATTTTAATAAACATTTTATGATTGCTTTTAGAAAGCACTGTACTAATTTGATTACAATAAACAATCAAGAATTTCTTTCCAAATAATAACATAATAATAAATTAAATAACCTATTAAAAATAAGAAATAAGTTGATGAAGCAAACTAAAATTAAATATATAATGGGAAAATGAGTATTTTTATCTCAATTACATTTTAAAACTAAATTTTACTAATATTTTTTATATTCTTGAGTATAATCCATTATGAATTCGTTATTGCTACTGCAATATGCAATGTAAAAATACAACCATTTTCAGGAAAAACAAATATATAAAATAGATATAATAAAATCTAATTTAGTTATTTTTTTATTTGAAAATATCCAAATCTAATTTAATTACTTCATCATGTAAAACTGGAGAGTGGATTCAGGCTATAGATAACACATACTAGTATATAAAGACTAACTTGCTAAGTTTATTCTCCTTATGAAGCTATTGGGATTCTTTAATTCTTTGTCAAAATGGATTTAATTTATATAATAATCAAATTAGAGTTATTTATATTTATAATAATTTTTTTTTGTCTAAAGAATGGATTTGAAAATTCAGAAAAACTTCATGAAGAGAAAATAAACTTAACGAGTAGTTACCAATAAAAAAATTGTATATCATTAATCTTTTTATGTCTTGGACAAAATAAAAATATAATAAATGTAATGAGATGATAAAGAATTAACATACCAGCGATTGCATACGCTTTGTAACTGTGAATAAATAATTGAAGAGCTTGAGTATTAACATGTTTAATTACAAATCAATAAAATTTGGGAGTCTTGTAAATCACCTTTGGGCTTTAATCCTTTAAACTTCAAGGGAGTAAATCCCTACGTCTTCAACCTCCAAAGCTGAAATTTTCCTTATAAACTACCCCTTGTTAATGGTAAAAATCCTTATTTTTTCTTTGAGTGCCAGTTTAATAGGCAGAAGTCCTTCTGAAGATGGGGGGTATGGGTTGATGCGAATAATACCTTTTGTTACTCCAGTAGCCCATCGATTGAATTTTGGTTGGGTAACAATGAGTTTGGTGGGGGGCGTAACTATTAGAAGATTGTGTTTGCGACAAACGGACATAAAAAGTTTGGTTGCTTACTCCTCAGTGGCTCACTCGTCTTCGAGATTATATATATTACCTAGAATTGTATATATAGCATATTTATCTTCCCAAAACACTATCTGTTAAAGATTTATCAAAAGCAAAAAACATGTTCTTCCAGCGAAAAATCTCCAATTTAAAAAAAAATGTAACTTAACATGTTCATCCACTTAGTTATTCAATTATTTATAGAAATTCTAGTCAAAATCGGCAAATTTTTCTCAACAATTAAATCGAACTCTTCTAAACAACATATTTTAATATTATGTTAGCTGTTGAAATATTTGATAACTTTTGGGAGTCTCGATTCTGTTTAATCATACTAACATTATTTTTAGCTTAAGACTCACTGGCAGTTTTCAAAAAAGAAACCCAAATTTATTTCGTTCATGCTTTTTAAGAGATGAATTTTAAACTAAATATAAAAAATTGTTCGAATCGATTGGCAACTTTAACTGAACATTAATTTATCTATCAAATTCTTGACATTGAGCATTAGTGATTAGCAGTGGCGGATCGTGGTCATTTTTGTCATTAAGGCCAGGTGTAAGATTGATGATGGTGCAAGTAGACAAGAGTGGTGTGTTCAAGGCACTTGGGCGCATAAATCCTCACAATAATATTATTAATAATCTTTTTTTGAATTTTTATTTATCCCATTTTATAGCAATTTTTTACTTATTCTAATTTTAAGACAATTAAATTTGTAATTAAATGGAAATTAGGACTTATTTAATTTTTTAAATAATCTACATAGTTTATTTTGAAATCACCTGTCCAACGCTGTGAAATGAAAGAGTTAGAATACTTTGGACCAGCGTAAAGTGGAAGGAAAACGAGAAATGAAAAGTCAGGCCCAACAAGGCACTGGCTAAGTTTGAATAGAAAACACTGTCCAGCATATTTTCGGGTTATATTTAGCTTTCTCAACTAGTAAGTATCCCGTTGGAAATTATGAACAAATATAAATTATATAAATTAAAGCCTATAGCTATCACATTAATTTTGGTGGGGCCCGGCCCTTCTGACTCTTAATGTCGAACCACCACTGGTGATTAGGATGAATATCAAATAACAAAAAACAATTAATAAAAAAAAAAAAAAATACAAATATATTGTCATATTTCAAGATTATTATCATTTTTAATTTTAAAAAAAATATATTTCTGATGTTTCTTTAGGTTATTTTTTTATTCAGTATATCAGAGGTTCCCAAACTGTGCGCCGCAAAGCTTCATAATTAATTGACGTAAGACATTTAGCCTAACTAGACAAAAAACAAAGGGAGAAGCTAAAAATTCATTGGATATTAATTTTTATCTCTTAATTACGATTAGACATATATACAATTTAACCATGACACCCTCGAAAAAATGTGAAATATATATAAAGGGTCCCCCCTGTGATCTGAATTTTTGATTTTTTGCATAGAAAAATAAATGGTTAATTTTCAAGATATTTTTATCTATTCTAATTCAGAGTATTTAGAGAGACCAAATACGCTATTTGTTTTGATATATTATGTACTTTTACTCGACATTAAACGATCTCACGTATAGGGCGATGAGGGGGTCTCTCTTAAACATGTACAGGTTTAATAAAAGAACGTATAGAGCGGGTCATAACTAATGTTAATTGTATATAAAACAAAATAATAATAAATAAGTGACCTAGGATTTAGCCGAAGTCACTCAATGACCCGCTCTATGAAATCTTAGCTTGTACATATCTTTGTTTCTCTTTGTGAATCAACAACTCTACTACTCTCGGCAAAACAAAAACTTTTCTTTTATTTTTTGTTTATTTTTTTGTTTTTATTCATATTTTTTATTCCTGTACTTATTTTTTATTTTTTGTGTTTTGACTTTTTTCTATTTTATTCTTATTTAACTTTTGTTTTTATTCATATTTTTGACTTATATTCATTTTTTTTTTATTTTTGTAAATATTTTTATTTTTTTATTGTTTTTATCAAAAGGACTGTTTGACATATGTATAGAATACTAAGATAAATGCTACTACTGTAAATAGAGAGGGAGAGAGAGAGATGTAAATATTTCCATCAATGTATAGACCAAATTTTGTAAACTTCTTGTCTGTTGTAAGAGGAGGCCCCTTCCTGCGCGGCCAAATAAATCAAATAAATAGGCCGCCATGAAAAAATTTTAATTGAAAAAAGACGCCGCGACTCGGAAATGTTTGGAAACCCCTGCAGTATATCATTAGAGAGAAGTGTTTGGTTAATATTTTGTTTTCATTCCCATTCTTCTCTTATTCCTTATGGAATATAAAGTCAAGAATCGAAGAGAGTTTATTGTCTTAATGCTTTGTTTATTAATAAAATCATTTTTGGGGGTAAAATACTGTATGAGACATTGAATTGCCTATCAAATATCAAAATGAGATTCTAAAGATTCGATTGTTCTTAATGTTTAAGTCACTCATAAGAGAGTTGAGGTACAAATTTTTGATAATAATCCCTGGTGAAGTCGACCATCATATCTTGGGTACATTCGGACAACTCGCCGACGCAGACACCAGGCGAACCGGAAAATCTGGTAAATGAAGGAACAATCGTCTCCGGAGGAAGCACTGTGTTGTCTTCGATGTAGCAACAGTCCTTCAGCAAACTGCATCGTCCCTGGTAAATCAAACAATATGTATTATTTTTCAAGGTTATTAATGATTCAATAAGTCTAGCTTTGTTGTTATTTTGTAACTAATATAATCTTGTTTAGATTTTGTAGTATTTTCTTATCAGGATAGATGTGCTATCTATTCAAGATATATAGAATAATTCAATGCGAATTCACCCTCTAACTATTGGCCGGGACGAATCACGATAGAAATGGCATCTCTTTGAGTTATTAATAATTACATCTAAAATCACGCGAATTCCACCCCACCTGAAATCTATTGCAGAAAGTTATCGGAAAAACAAGATCTTTTCTCCCATAAAAATAATACTTTAAATTAGCTATTTAGTAGCGCCTCTAGCGGTGGTTAATTTGCAGCAATAACATTTAGTATTTTTCAAATCATTGTAATTTTTATTCTTGTTTAATGGTATAGTATTATTCTTAGTTGTATTGACTACTGATTTTTTATTTTTCCCAAAATGGATTTAATCCATGAAAGATTAAATAAATAAATAATCTGAAGAAGACGATATTGACTGTAGAAAGTCTCTGAAATCTAATACAAAGATTAAAATGTTATCTTTGTAATTTTATTAAATTATTAATAGTGAATATATTATAAATAATTTCTTGAAGGGCTGATAGATATCAATGGAAATTGATGAAGTGGCCAGGATATTGAAAAGAATCAATTTTCAAATAAAAGTATTTATTCAAAAATGTATGTTTCTGTAATAGCAAAAAAATACTGATATTGGATTCAAGAAAGTGGTATTTACAAGCTTCCTTCATTGACACTTTTAAACCCCAAAAACAGAGGGAAGATACCCGAAACGTTTTTTTTTTAAGGTTCTAAATTGCATTTAATTAAAGTTTTTTATTTGGATTTCCTGGGATGTGGCTACATCAAACTCCATTAATATTTAATTTTATCTATTTATATTTTGTTCACTTAAAAACTCATTTCACAAAAAAGATGGAAGCCTGAAAGATTGCATCTTAAAATCATAATGTTATATTGTTCTTAATCGTGATTTAATTAAGAGAAGAAATACTTACAATCACACAGTTTTTGCCTATGTAGATGTAAGATCCAATAGATGCTGAATTGATATAGGTGTTCTCGCCAACGTAGACATGGTCGCCGATTTGCAGAGGGAAAAAGGCAACCCTATAAAAAAATACCGTAAATTATTAAATTATGATATTTAAGAGAGTGACAATAAAACAAAAGATGTCTTAGAGCAGTGTTTCCCGACTTCTTTCGTTTCGAGGAAACGTAAAAATGTTTAAATTGAAAGTTTCTTTTTGCCGAGAGTAGCAGAATTTTTATATATTAAAGGATACAATAAAAAGTGTCTTCTGGTGGTAAAATAAAATTAAAAAAATGTATTTTTCCAGCAGAAGACACATACTTATTATCTCCCCTTTTATTTAGTAAAAATTGGTAAAAATTTTAAGGAACCCCTACAGTCTGGGATATATTTTAAAATAAAAATAAAGATTGGAGCATTTTTTTTTGTAAATAATTAGCTAGTTGGAATGTTTTTCGGGTTAAAATTAAACAATGTACTTATATTAAAAGAGAAAGAATTTAATTTTTAGGACAAATTCGAAGATTTTAGTAGAAATATTTTTAAATTGTGATATCAGAGGGGATTCGTCCCCTCAGGAGTCGAACCTGAGAACTAACATGTTTTCCAGGCAATCAGCTCACATCCTCGAGAGAAAAACCTCTCTCTGAATCGCAATATAAGATATAAGCAAAGAAATTTTTTACTCCATTCTTCTATAACGGAAATTAAAAAATTCAGCTTAAAATGAAAAAAAAAAAAGTTTTTCATACAAGACCTTTTATTTAAATATAAAACTAAAGATTTGAAAAACTTTTTTTGAAAATAGTTGTAATGTTTTTCAAAAAATCAGCTCGGGTTAAAATTAACCAATGTATATTAAAAATATTTCTACTAAAATCTTAGAATTTGTCCTAAAAATTAAATTCTTTCTCTTTTTATATATTTTAATGTTTAAAGGGTAATTTTCGCGAAATAATTAACAAGACGGTAGCGAAACCGCGGTTGGGAATCACTGCCTAAGGACATAAAAATTATTTCTTTTAATTAATTTGGGGCTATTTTTATGTGATTTTTGTACTTATCAGCGTTCAGAAATGACTTAAATTAAAATTATGAAAAAATCTTTCCTTATCAACAATAAATAAGAACAAATTTGATGGCTCAGGTAATTTGAAAGTTACAAGATACCGAAACCTCGATATGTAAGTCCGACTCGCATTTAGCCGGCTTAGTGGAGATTGAAGAAAATCTTATAAGAATGATATCTACTATATTCAAGATATATAGATAATTCAATATACGTTCACTCCCTAACATAAGCAACAGCTTGGGGTGCTGGTTAAAGGGGATTTAAAATAATAAGCAAAGGGATTCTTTTATAAGGAAAAATTGGCACATTCTGATGTGAGTAGAGATTGTGGTGTTGGTGCAAGGTGAAACATCTTTAATAAAGATAAGAGTAAATAGATATTTTATTTAATATGGATTTACTATGAGTTAAGGATACTGGGTCACTTATTTTTAATGTGAAATAAGTGACCCAGTATCCTTAACTCATAGTAAATCCATATTAAATAAAATATCTATTTACTCTTATCTTTACATTCTGATGTGGCCATCCACATGACTTTACCATACACCCTGGGCCCTCTCTTATATTTAATATTTAATAAAATTATTTATAATCATTTAGGGGCTGTTAGTTTTTGCATTTTTAGACTTCTAGGAGCTCACTGATTATGTATAGAAAATTTTGTTGAGTTTGGCGTAGATTTATATTTTTTGACCCCCCCCCCCCCCCCCACTCCACTTATTTTGGCCCCAGATAAAAAAATATTCTCGTTAATATAGGTTCATTTTATAGAATATTTCATTTTTCTTGTTTTTATAGTTTGAAAATAAGTAATAAATCTAATATTAAATTGAAAGTTTTTTTGCCGAAAGTAGCAGAATTTTTATATATTGAAGGAGACAATAAAAGAGTGTGTCTTCTGCTGGAATTATAAATTTTATTTATTTATAACGAGACTATAGTTTCGAGGGCTTTGCCCTCTTCATCAGTCTATTACAATGGATTCACAGGAATTAATTTATGAATTCATAATTTTTGGTTCGATTTCAACAAAAATCTAATTTTTGGTTCGATTTCAACCAAAATCTAATCAGCTCTTAATCTCAATACACCAAAACAACATGTGAAATTTCGTTTTGATATTCACGCTAGTTTTTGAGTTAGCTCGTACACAAAAATTTAGTAACACACAGACTAACTGACATTTTGACAAAACAATTATTATCTTGAAAAATATAATTTTTTCAATGTTCACTTATTGGGGCTTTTTTGTAGACCGAAATGCCATGGTTCCGTCCAATTTTTTTTATCAAAATAGTTTCAGCCGTTTTTGAGATATTTCGAAAAAAAGAAGCAAAAAAATCACTTTTTTCATGCACGATTACAATACATGACCATATCCAGTGTGGTAAAGTAAAAATTGTTAATCCTGGTTAAAGAGCGCCTCTAACGGTGGCTGATATTCGCCAATTAAAACAATTAAACTTGAGTTTATAATCAAAATTGACTTGTTTGATTATTTGCTTTATACCTAACCCTCCAAGTATGGCGATATGTTTTGTGACACCTTATCTAGTTATCGATTACGATGTCTTTGTATGTTTGGCTAGATGTTTACCCTTTGCTGAATTTCTTGAAAGGTGGCCGGATGACAGAATTCTTGCTGAGGATGCAATATCTGCCGACACGAACATTGGCTAAATCTCCTCGGATGATCGCGTCCGATTGTACAATCACTTTGCCACTTAAGATGATATTCTGTGAGCCACAGAGCACTGTCTGACGACTCACTTTATTTCCAGATGCCTAGAGTTAAAATATTCAAAGAAAATATAAGTAAAACAATAAAATCATAGCAAGATCCTCACTTACTGTTTCAACATATTCCGATTTATTGAAATATAAATTAGTTAAATCCATGATGTAAAGGAAATATACCAACTAAATAATAAAGAAAACTATAGGATAAGAAATAATTTTAAATCATTTGTCAAATAAATGAAAAAAGTTAAGATGATAGCAAGTGTCAGAGAATGACTGACCTTTCTCTTGCTGTCGATATCAGTGCCCTCTTTGAGTCAAACTTGAAACTAACCAATCCCGGCTGAAATTCAAAGAAATTGAACTTTTCAAAATTTTGTTTTTAAATTTATCCCACATGTATTCACTTTGTAAAATCAAGACTAGATATTTTTCTTAGTTTTTTGAATAAAATTAATTAATATAAAGATAATACTTCTATTTTATCTTTTATTTTCAATAAAAATGAGATTTGATGCGAACGTTTCTTCGGACTGGATTGAAAGGGGGAAAACGTATCAACTTGATTGAGAATTTCAAGGAAAAAAAAATATTAATTTTCAATAAACTAAACTCATTTTAAATATTATATTTTATAAAGAGTTTGAAATATATATTTTCTCGAAAAAAATTACTTTTTGAACCGTCTCCTTAAATTTTTTATTACAGCGTGCATTTTTATTTTAGTAGTTGCCACCTTTCCCCGCTTCAAATATCAATAGTTTTAAATAAACATATAGTTCTCCAATTCTTTGGAGGGGGGACTGTCTACATCGCCCCCCCCCCCCTGGATCCGCTCATGACTGGATTACGGTATCTTCAGAGATTTATTAATAAAATCTAAACAGATTCACTAGATTAGTGGCGGGAGATGATATTTCATTCAGTGTGTGCTTTCCAAAAAAGAACACTTCATTTTTTTTTCATTTTATTTTTTTCTTGCCTTCTTTGTGTTAAATTCATCGATAACCGCAGAATATTATTTTCTTCAGATATTTTTTAAACACAGTATGTAAACAAAAAATCGAGTGAAACTATTAAATACTTTGATCCGCTCTACAAGGGGTGAATTTCAAAAAACTTTGGCAAAAACTTAATTAGATGACTAAATTTAATATTAACTATACTTGTTTTGATTTTTTTTTCTATCTGTTTGGATTTCTATTCTCCCTACAACCCAAAGTCGTAGAAAGTTTGTTACAGTGACCATATATATGTTAGTATTTTCAAAATAAAAAATTGTCTAGGCTTTAATTTTGTAACCAAAATAAAATTGCCGCGGTTATATCCCGGGAGCCTAGTGTCTGAACAGTGAACTATTCGAGCAGGAACGACTCCATGACGTGGAGGCTATAGGAGTGAGTGATGAGTAATGAACATGTGGCAGTCAGATGATATATGGATTTCGATTTGTCAAGTAATATAGTAGGCTTGCTCGGATCTATTATCGTTTCGTTTTATTATAACGCGTACCGAACACATATGGTTGTCGAGCTGGCAAGGTGCCAAGTGAAGTGAAGAGTGTTTATACTCTGCTTTCGTTTTGGAGAAACAGATGATATATGGATGCCGCTTCGTCAAGTAATAAAAGACTTGCTCGGGTCTGTTATCGTGTGTTCGTAAAACGTGTGCCGTGTTGCCGTTAATATTATTGTTGTTCGTGTGTTTGAGTATTGTTGTTATCGTGGAAAGATAATTCAACAATAATTTATATATATAAATATATATATCTCTTATCTTAAATATCATTAAATATTTAAGTTATTTATTTATAGAAATGGCCAATTGCCTAATTCAAATACAAATATTGTTTTGATAATATAATTATCTGTTGTTAAAGTTTAAATTTATATAACTGTATTTAATAAGTAAAACCAAAAGATTGTTAAACACCTTGTTATTTAATATACAAAGATTGTTAACACATTGTTATACATATATACAAAACCCGTTTGAAATAAAATAATATTTCAAACAACAAACATTTAATATTTTATTTATTTTTGCCTTCAACGGCAAAGTATTAACTGGCGAATTTTCCAGCCAGCACAATGGCGCCCGACCAAAGGACCCTATTTTTTGTTTACGTTCCGTATCTTAATTAATCATTTGTGATTTTGTGACTACCGATTATAAGGAAAGAACAATATGGCGACCGAGCGATTCGTGGAAGAACTAGTGGCCGAACGAGATGATTTATTCGACCATGTTCGGTTCCTTTACGAGGAATACACACAGCTGACCCCTTCTCCAGGTAGAAGATTTTAAAATTATCCTAGAGATGTTACCAGGGTTGGAATCCCAATTTGGGGAGGTCAGAAGGGCATTCGCAAGTGTAATTGCCGCACTTCTGATCCCAAAGAAAAAGTTGAGATCCCGATGACGTGGTGGCCTTCACCGATATCATCGACGCCATAATAAACAAGTATAAAGCGTTGGTAAAACGTGTAGGAGTGCCACACACAGGAGTTCTTCCTTCTGCCATCCCTAGTACCGATTTCTCGTCTTCTACCGTATCGCCAGGTCCCATTCCTTATCATCATATCGTCCCGTGCTTCTCCTTTTATTCATCTCCTACCATACCGTCTCGTACCGTCCCGGACCCATTAATAAAACGGGAAGATTTAGAAGTAGATAAACAAGTTCAACTATATGAAAATGTTGAACATTTTGGAGAAGTGGAACACTTTGGAAGAAGTTGAAGACTATTCATAAGTGAATACTCAGAAGTTGAACATTGGGAAAAACCTGAAGAAGTTGAATCAAAATCTGTGATTTTAATTAAGAGTGAAGATGTCATTGATGACGTTGATGAAGTGGTTAATGATGATGTTGATGAAGATGTCAATGATGATGATCTTAATGAAGATGATGAAGAACCTGGTGATAATATTCATGAAGATAGTGATCCGGATGATCCTGATGAGATTGATCAAAATCAAATAAGGGAGGTTGAAAATATTTCTTTGGATAATGTTAATGAAGACTTCGATGAAGAACTGATTGATAAAAAACCAAATATTCAATCCGTTGAAGAAGAAGAATCTGACACAGTGACAACTGAAGTAAGCCCTGTTTATTATTGATCAACCTCTAGAAACAGCTGAAGAAATATATTCTAGAGAGGATGAGACAACGGATGTACAAAATGGAGAAAAATACAATTTAAATTTTCCAGTCCCAGTGCCACTTCCATTTATGTCCGTGCCCCTTTTTCGTTTAGCTTACCCTATCCACATCCTTTCCCTTTTGATCCGGGTATATAGAAACTATCGGAGGAAGGTGTGCTCGACCCAGAACCTTCCCGAGCTCCCGGAACTTTCCCGCTGGGGGGGGATATGTAACCAAAATAAAATTGCCGCGGTTATATCCCGGGAGCCTAGTGTCTGAACAGTGAACTATTCGAGCAGGAACGACTCCATGACGTGGAGGCTATAGGAGTGAGTGATTGAGTAATGAACATGTGGCAGTCAGATGATATATGGATTTCGATTTGTCAAGTAATATAGTAGGCTTGCTCGGATCTATTATCGTTTCGTTTTATTATAACGCGTACGAAACACATATGGTTGTCGAGCTGGCAAGGTGCCAAGTGAAGTGAAGAGTGTTTATACTCTGCTTTCGTTTGGAGAAACGATGATATATGGATGCCGCTTCGTCAAGTAATAAAAGACTTGCTCGGGTCTGTTATCGTGTGTTCGTAAAACGTGTGCCGTGTTACCGTTAATATTGTTGTTCGTGTGTTTGAGTATTGTTATCATTGGAAAGATAATTCAACAATAATTTATATATATATAAATATATATATCTCTTATCTTAAATATCATTAAATATTTAAGTTATTTATTTATAAATGGCCAATTGCCTAATTCAAATACAAATATTGTTTTGATAATATAATTATCTGTTGTTAAAGTTTAAATTTATATAACTGTATTTAATAAGTAAAACCAAAGATTGTTAAACACCTTGTTATTTAATATACAAAGATTGTTAACACATTGTTATACATATACAAAACCCGTTTGAAATAAAATAATATTTCAAACAACAAACATTAATATTTTATTTATTTTTGCCCCTTCAACGGCAAAGTATTAACTGGCGAATTTTCCAGCCAGCACAATTTATTTAGATTGTGTTTAAACTAGCACACAATCCATACTAATAATTTTATTAATTATTCAATTTTTTTCTTTATTGAAATTTGCTCAAATGAAATAAGTGTAGGTAAATGATTATTGAACTTGCATATCGTCGCCTTAGAGTGTAAACCTGCTAACTCACAACAAGGAAATTTTATAGGGCAGAGAAAAAACAAACAAAATTTAATATTGATTTTATGGAAAGAAATTATTTTTCATATTTTTTTTTCAACAACTTACGATCGTAATTTTAAGTAGCAGTTTTACATGGACGATGCTGCATCTCTTTTTCTTTCGAACGGTATTAATATGTCATATATGGTAAAAAATGGACTTAGCAGGTTTACACTCTAAGGCGACGATATGTAATTTAATAACACACTGGCCTTATGTTTATTTTATAAACAATCACCAAAGGAAAAAGTGAACATTTTTTAATACTCAGTAAACATTGCTGAAATTTTTGTGAGTTAGCAATTTTTCAGGGAACGGCTTAAGCTTGAAAGTTGAAACTTGGCATAATGGTGAGGCTTATTAATACATACTTGCGTGTCATATTCCAGCTCATTAACTACCACCGTTTAATAGCTGCCAATTTAACCATTTTTTCTGATCTTTTGCATTTTCCAACAGGAAATTTCGAAAGCCCAAAATTTAATCACTTATTTATTTTATAAACTTAAACATTTCATTATCAAGCATAAAGCATAGCTTTCTATAACCATCAGTTCTTGAGTTATATTGAGTATCCTAATCCAGATAGATTCAAAAATTGATTGTTAATAATTTTTCTTTCAGATATTTCGATACTAAAAAAAATATTTTTGAGCTAATTCATTACTTTACTTCAGCCAGCACTGGTATTTTCTATTGTAAACTCTTTATAATAATCTAGAGATACTTACCTACAAACTTACCCTTATTTGCCTCGGATAGTAGAAACCATTAGCCTGATCTTATGTAGTATTATATATTATATATATATATATATATATATTTAATAGCCGTGAAAGTGCAGAACACACATTGTAGCCGGTCGAATCTTTGCAGTAAACGAGACTTAAGCTCGGGCCCCCTATTTACCACAAGTAGAAAGTCTTAAGACGGCCAGTTAATCCGACCCCTTAGCCTACTTCAATTTAAATAAAAATCGAAAGAATAAATACTGTTAATTTCGAATTTTATGTTTTAAGTTTGTATATTTCTCACTATATTAGGCACTCTACATTCCTGGTTTTAAAAGAAGATTTTTTTTAATATTGATACGATGCTTTTTATGGCTTATTGATAATCAGGGGAGAAGGAATTCGGAATCTATAGAGGGCTCGTTTTTTTTTTTGATAAAACTTTGCGAAGATGTAGGATACAAATTTAAAATATAAAACTATTTTCGACTATCAAAAAGGTATTAAAAAATGTCTTTATTATCAAACTGATTTAGATGATACTTTCACTGATCAAAAGTAAAAGGTAAGGTAGTAAACTGAGGTATACCTACTTTTTTTAATCAACTACGAATGACTAGATACTTAATTTTTCCAAATATTACACTATAAATTTATTTAAGCAGTATAGGATTTAGGGAATAATGTTTTCGAAATATTACTTGGTATAGGTTTATTTTATTTAGAAGAAAATCAGAAAGGATGTGTAAGGTGAAAATGCAATGCCATCAATGGACAAAAAAAATTTAGAATTATTAAATAGTAATTTTATTATATTATTTTTTAAATATATATATTATATATATTTTACCATTAGAGATATAATTCAATTTTTTTTTATTTTTAAATGGGAATGTGTATATACAAATACAAAAAATACAAAAAATAAAACAGATAATATTAAATTACAACTACTATTTACAAGACACAGAGATTTATCAGAAAAAATATGCAACAAAAAATGATATATTATAATGATCGAATTAAAAAAATAAATAAATAAATAATAATATATTTTTTTGGGCCTCAAATTTACATTTAATTTTTTTCAAAATAATAAAATAATATTGCATAAAAAATTTACAAATAGGGTGTTGTAAAAAACTTATATATACATTTATATGTATATATATAGGTATATTTATATAAGATTTTAGACCTCGAATTTTGCTTGATTTTTTTTTTATTTCCTTTCAAATATATAATTTATTACACAGATATTATTATTATTAGAATTATTATCATTATTTTTATTATTATTTAATGAATATAATGTATTTTCTTATAAAATTGTAGTATTACTCAAAGCGGTAGTTTTGTAGATATATATTTTTTTTTTTTTTTTTTTGGTGTAGTGATTTGAGTTGGTGAAAGTTTTCAAGTAGAGATAAATTTACATGATCCATTCATTCATCCCAAGGTAAGAAATTGAATTTCCTTATTATTATTAGTAATATTCTTAATATCATAATAATTGTAGTTGTAGTAACATTAGAAGCAGTAAATGTTGTAGTAGCAGTAGTAATGGCAATGTGCTAATTTTTTTCACTTCATCACGCTATTCATTTGAAAATATATTTCATGAAAAACTCATAAACATAAAATAATGTATTTATTTATTTGTTTTGGCACAAAACATTTAGAATAGGTATTATTATTATTATTATTTTCAAAAGTCTTTAGATATTTGTTTAATCAAACATTTACAAATTTTAGATTCTTTGAATCAAAATCTAAGGCAAAAATTATTTCGATTACGAAATCTAACTAATTGACAAACAAGTAGAGTTATTATAATTTTTTTTTCTTCAAAAAACAAGACTACCGAGCATGAAACTAAATATGTACCTGAAATCAAGGCAGAAGATCGAAAATTGGGTTGCTCAGATTAATTTGGTCATTATTTTTTAATTTCATATACGTTTATTCTATATATAAATATATATTGATTTATTTTTATCAGTATAATTTTTATAATATAAAATTGACAAATACTCAAGTAGCTTCCACATAATAACTTAATAAACAGGTAAAAGCTTTTAATTTTGAAATTTATTCAAAAAATAATAGAATCGAATACAATTCGTACTTCGATATTATCGATCGGATTACATATATCATACTTCCAGCCTGCTAAATTTACGAACCATGCGAGTTTGGCAGAATAATTTAAGTCTTTTTTGATATTCTATTATTAATTATTATTTAAAAACAGGTAGATATTAATTAATCTTTCTTCTTCTTCGAGTGCCATACCCGAAACGGATGTCGGCGCCTCTCCGCATATACCTGTGCTTAGTATGTTTAGTTGTTTTACACAGATATACGGGACCTACTTTTTAACACCGGTTCCGAACGGCTAATTTGGAGAGGTCACTTGGCAATTATACTCTTGGTAGGTTGCCATTACTTTCTAAGAGGAGGCGACTGCAAATATCTATCTGCCGAAACTCGGTCTCGAACCAGAGATCTCCGAGACAGCGACCCAACACTCTAGCCACTGACCCACAGTCGCCTCTAATTAATATTTAAGCCAGTTTTTATTTTAATGTTTGTTTATTATTATATCGTGATAAGAGAAAGTCACGCCATATTTTAAACAATCAAACTGACATTGTTCAGTTATTGTTTATTGTATAAATTTTTCAAGTAATCAACTCGGAACCAACTTATAATATCGAAATACTTATAGTATTACTACTGATAATAAACAAGAAATGTTGAATTTTATTTTCCCCATTTGTCAGCAACATATTTTATTCCCCAATATATTTTACATGCATTCAAGTCTCCACTTACATAAGAGTAATATAACAAATGCATGAAGTTAAAAATTTAATTTTTTATGCCAATATTGATATGGTGTTATTATTTTTTTGATGCTCAAATGCAGCATTGAGCCCTAAGCTAGAAGCGTTCTACTTTTCAGACAAACAATTTTCATTTCTATCAGTATTCTTAACAAATGATTAGCGCGTGAATTTTTCAATCAAAAATAAAGATTAGAAAATTAAATAGGTGTGTAATATAATAATTTCGAGGTCTGATTTTAAGAAATATTAATAATAATAATTAGAGAGAGTAAGAGTGGTTGAAATTTAACTTACACTAACTCTCTCTAATCCTAATGCTATACAAAATCCTAAATTAAAAAAAAAAAGATTATGAGGTCCAAAAAAAAATTTCTATAAAATGGTTACAAACAATGCACATTTTGTGTCAATTTCTAGATCATATTTTTGTGTTTTCTGTTTTCTTCTCACTATTCAATTAAATTGGTATACACAAATCACAAAAAGAAAATATTTTATAATACATTTACAAATCAATTTATCTTATTTTTTTTTCAATAATATAAGTTCAATAAATATTGCAAAATATTTTTAGATCATATTCTCAGGTTATGTTGAGTGGATAATAAATGTGGTTGCATGAATACGTTGTTAGTCTATATTTGAAAGTTTTTTAAAGGTTTACAACCTATTTAATCTTTTGGTAGTGAACCAGTTAAAAAGCTTCCAAATCATCAATAATTAACCTTACCACCAAAGCTTTAACGTACAAAGTGTTAAATTTGAAAAGAAGTCTTGTATACTTTGCCAGATATAAAACACTAGCTTATCAAAAAGAAGCGAAATTTTTTAAAGGCTTTATAAAACAAATATCAAGCGTATCGAAAAACCTGGCAAAGTGCATGTGAAATATTCATCAAAAGATGTAATTTCAAAATAAACAAAATAAGAAAATCAAAAAGTTGAATAATTATAATCAAAACAATTGTAAAATTTTTCATTTTTTTTTCATTTAAAATAAAAAAAAAAATACAATTTATAATCTGAAATTTTCAGTATTAAATTAATAAAATTCACCCACCAACATTAAAATAAAATTTAATCGTAGACATGATCACAAAAAAATTGTTTTTCATTTAATAATCCAGTCCATTCATTTGAATAATTACATTTTGATTAATAAAATATATAAACCAAAATCACTTTTTAGTGATCAATTAAATATAAATCATTTCATTTTGTTGATGTGAAAAATTATTTTGTTTTAAATAAAAAAAAAAATGTGAATTTAAAGGAATACGATACACAATGTACTTAAATTACATATTGTTCGGTTGGAAAAATTTTTGTTGTAATTTATCATGTATATAAAATTTAAAAGTAGGTTCAATTATTATTATTATTAAGTTTATAATCATTTACATTAGTTACATAAATATATAGTTGTCTATATATCCATATAGTAGTTGGCAAGTTGGTATTATTTTAAGAAATTTGTGGAGATAAATTTATTTTTTTTATTTTTGATGTTACAATATCATTTAGAGATGTATCGGGCGTTATACATTAAAGATCTAAATGATTAGAGGGGAATAAATAATAAAATTCCTAACTTGTCAATTATCATTATAAAAACATTGTTTTTCTTTATCTTTACTTTATGTAACCAATTGTGCGAATGTATGATGATAAGCATTTAATTATTATCTTCAGTGTTAAAGTTAACGTAAATCTAACAATAAAAATATAAAAAAGCGAAGATATATTCAATTTTCAAATGCTCTGAAAGTTTGATTCATGGCATATTAACGCATTTTCAGGACTGATCGAAAAAAAAATGAAATCTTTTAATCAAATCAATAACAAAAGTACATACTACTTTTTAGTCTAATTTTTTTTTTTTTAAATTCAAGAAACTGAGGAAACAACAAAATTCTCAGAAATTACTTTCTTGTTTACTTTAATTTGAGAATTTTAATACATGAATGAAAAAATATATTTTTATTAAGAAGTAAGATTTTTTAAATCATTAAATCTGTGATTGTTCTCTAAGTGATCTCATGATATCTGTATAATTTTCATAAAATGTTCACCTACTCACTAAACCAATAAGAATATCATAAAAATATTTATATAGTGAAACTTTAGTAGTTATTTTGTTCCCTTTAAAATCGGTTTACTTTTTATAAAGTCCATATGGGGAATAGAAACACCAATTTCAAGTCGTTTAATATATGTGAATTAGTATACCTAATTATTCTGTATTATTTAAATAATTAGGACAAACAAATTTCTACGATGTCCAGAATCAAACTTAAGTCCATTACATTTAAAAATTTTAAAAACAATTGAAATTATGAAAAAATTTTAATTAAAACAAAATAAGTAGTAATTTAATGTTTTGAAAGTGACTTACAAAACCTAAAAAAATTGAAATAGAGTTTAAATTTCTTTCTCAAAACGAAATCATTAAAAATTGTTAAAGAAAACAATGTCATTGTATATATTATAATAGAGAATAAAACACAGTTACGAGTATATTTGAGGGATATTTTTGCACAATGCTTTATAAAAAATAAATACCATATTTGCCAACCTTTATTACTAATTTTTTGAATTATATTTTAATCAGTCGAAATTAGAGAGATAGAAATAGAGAGTGGAGTTGAAGGTGGTTTTAGGACATGGGGGGAGGGGGGGGGGGGGGGTGATTTTCAAAAAAGTTTCTTAAGGCAATTATATATATACATACATACTTACATGTATATATACATATAAAATAGCTACACTAGACATCGAATAGGTCATGAGAAGTAATCAATCATCACATACACAACTAGATCTTATATCTTTGTCTGTATTTTTTTTTATGTTTTTTAATTTATTATTTTTTTTTTTTTTATTTATATTCTTTTTTTATACATAAAGAATAGGTAGAAAATTTTAGATTTCGTTAAAAGAGTATCCACACATTTTTTTTGACACTTATTGTTATAATCTATATATTCATATATATATTATTTATATTATTTACATTCAGAAAAATGAAAAGTAAAAATTACAAAAGATTTATTTTTCTTTCTTTTTTTTAAACAAAAATAAAACTGAACAATTTCAGGAATGTTGTTATTTGTTCATGACTTTTTTCTTCTCATTATCATTGTTATTTTATAATTTAGAGTTTCGGCTGAAACTAGGTATTTTTGTTCGAAATAAAAATGCCTATAATATTAGTCATCACCAAATTAGAAGTATTGTTTCCGTGTTGAGCGGGTCAATGCTTCTGATTTCGTGTAGGTTTATTAACCAAAACTCCTTAACTTATAAACACAATGCAACCATTGAAGCCAAAATTCAATAATTGTTTTATTATTATTATTATTCATTTCTTTTTTGAATATAATATATATTATTTAATATGTACAACTCGAGTATAACTCGAAAAAACCACATTGGAAGAGTGATACATAGATAGAAAGAAATATAGATAGAGAGCGATAGTGTTTCTTTACTTTTTTCTTTTTTTCATAAAAACACGAGACTAGTGTTTATTTATTTCAATTTCAAATTTACTTTTTTTTTTTTCATTTTCAAAAATATACTAACTCACTGTACGACATAATCCGAGTCACTCACTGAACAGTTTTGTTAGAGATAAGAGATAGAGTGAGAGATAGGGAGATAGATATAGTGGGAGAGTGAGGGTGAGTGTGGAGCGGGACTAGCATCGGGGCCACCCACATGGGCGACATCAGCGCCCGTGGTGGTGGTGATAGGGACGTGGGGCTGTTCGAGGACCCCTTCGGGTTCCAGGCTCCGTCCCCGGTACGAAGAATACGCTTGGGGCGGCGCCAGGCCCGAACAGCTCTAGCTACAGTTCTGTCACTGGGATCGGCTTAAGAGTTGGCTGCTGGTGGTTGGGGGTGGGCAACAGGTGGTGTGGAGGTGGATGATGACCAGCCGCACGCACCATGTAATCCTCATCAGAGAAGGTTTTCTGATATTCATGCTCCTTGCGCGAAATAGCACGATTGTTCCATTTATAACCTTTGAGAACGTCGTGAACTCCTCGACGATAACGGAACAATAATAACGCAATAATTGCAACAATGAGGACGGCCCCCGCTGCTAGGGCGGCGAAAACTGCATGACGTTTCGCGTCGTGGGTAGCGCACCCCAATTCATCTGGCCCGAGACTAGCGAGAGGGCGTTCTTTCAATGTCGAGGGGGTGGCACAAAGGGCGACACTCTCGTTACGCCTAGCGAGCAATTCTCGAAGCCAGAGTAATTGACAAGTGCATTCAAGTGGATTATCAGAGACGTCCAATTTCTTCAGAGCGGGCCAAGTGGCAAGTGATTCATGGAGGGTGGTGAACGCGTTATCGCGTAGGACAAGGTGTCTGAGATTAGGCAAACCAGCTAGGGCGCTTTCATCCAGTTCCGAGAGACGCTTATTACTGCTCAAGATCAGTGTTTCTAAATTTAGATTATCCCGGAGAGCGCCACGCTCCACTCGCTCAAGCCGATAAGCTCCAGACACGTCCAATCTGCGGAGTTGAGTGAGACCACGAAACGCGCCGGCCTCGAGAATCTGCATCTCATTCTGGCCAATGGTAAGGTCTTCCAAGCGAGAGAGCACAGCAAGTTGCCGGGTCGGCACCCGAGTTAATTTATTATCAGCAAGAACCAGGGTTCGTAGTCCAGGGAGTCCTCGAAATGAGTGCTCAGAAATGGTCTGCAATCCTGCCCCGCCCAAATCGAGTCCGTTTAATTTGCCGAGACCACTGAAGGCATCCTCACTCAAATTGTTGAAACTGTTCAATCCGATATGCAATTCGGCAAGATTGTGGAGTAGGGGGAAAGAGGGCGTCGGCACTGTCGAAAGTTGATTGTCATCGAGATAAAGCACACGCAGAGAGGCAAGTCTGGCAAAGGCATTGGGGTCGACACTCGAGATGCGATTCTGACCAAGGTCCAACTCTTCCAAGCGACCCAGATGGCCGAACAAATACGGGGATAGAGTCTCCAGGTAATTACCACGCAAACTTAAAACTGTCAAGTTGCCAAGGCCAAGGAACGTCGTATTTGTCACTGAAGAGATTTTATTGTGGTTGAGATGCAATTCGAGAAGTCTTCGTTGTGTTTCGAAAGTCTTACTGGGCACTGACATCAGATGATTGTACGAGAGATCCACGTACTGCAAACTCCCATAGAATTGAAAAGTCGAGGTCGTGCGAATTTTATTGTATTTAAGCACCAGACGTCGAATTGACGGGTTTAACGTAATCGGTATCAAGTTGAGGTTGGCCTCGATACAAGTGACTACGAGGGTGTCATCATCGCAGCTGCAGGTGGACGGGCAGAAATCGTTGGCGTGTGCGGCAGCAAGACCCAAAATAGCCACGGAGAGCAGAGCAAGCCAACAGCTGCGTGGAGGCGCCATCACCGGCATCTAGAATCAGAGAAAAAAAAAGAAAAAATTAGAAATTGATGAATAGGCAGAGAATAAATAACATCTCAATTATAAACACACCAGCCTTAAGTTTATTTATTATCTAATAATGAATTTATTGATATTAACGATCTTGAGTCTTGCCTTACTATACATATATAACACAACATGCGGTCAAGTGACAGTGAAACTCGTATATCAAGGGTCTCGTCCTTAAAATATATAAAATTGATTGGATTAAGTTTAAGATAAGATTATTTTATTCAACCCTAATTATTTTATTTCTGGCGATGAAATGTATATAAAACTTCACTTGAAGATGTTTTTCTATCTAAAAGAATTACGAAATTTTAGTTAGTATAATATTAAGTAGTTTTTATGCGAAGAATAATATCAAATAGTTAAGTCCCTTATGTATAGACAACCAGTTCTGGCATAGGAGAGCCCTCTAGCCACTAAGCTTCTATCGAATGTATCAGTCCAAAAGAAAGAAATAATTATTTTAAAATAGAATAAAAGGAGAAATGACGAACTACAGTGACTATTCAATCTAGAACTAATGATCATTTATTTATTTGTTGCTTTTGTTTTTCTTTGTTGGATAAATGTCTTTTTCTTATATTTTAACAATTTCTTTTTCTTTAAAAAGCTCATTAAGTTAATTAAATTGTCCATTATATTTGATGAACTTTACTTACCCTCTTGCCCCAACACACACACACACTTGAGGAGTGTTTTCTTTCTTTTTTTTTTTTTATTCCAATTCACTCTTTTTCCATCCTATATATTAAATATATCCCTCGTCCAATAATCCAGATCATGTTTTATCTAAGAAGATAATCTTAAGCTATGGAAAAGTCTTCTCTTTTCTCTGTCTTATAATATATATTGAAGATAATCTTTGTATATAGAGGCTACCTTTTGCGCCAATTCCATTTAACGAATGAATGAAACTCACCTTTTAGGGCACGCATTCATACACCTTATTTAAATATAGTTATAAGCTTTATTTCTTTCGGCTTTTGCTACTCTAAATTTTAAATATTATAACCATAAGATAGAGAAATATACTTATAAAATATGCCGAATTGCTTCATATATATATAGGGTGTCTCAAAAGTTAGTTTTCATTTTAAAACTTTTTTAATATAAAAGTGGAGAAAATTTTTCATTTTTTCTTTTTCTATTTATTTTCTTATTCTTCTTATTATTAGGTTTAGATCTTTTTTCTCCAATAAAGAGGATATAGAACTAATTTGGAGGGAGGGCTAAAGCTCTTAACCGTCAGTATTAATTTATTTTGATCTTTGGAAATTACTAAGATTTTTTGCAAAAAACTGCAAAATTCAACCTTATTGCGGCACAAGTTACCATTATCCAATTAAGATGAAACTTTGTTTAAATTGTAGCAAATTTAATCTAGTTAAAAAATGTATAGAATAGCCTTTGTCGTAAACGTGCTCCTTCATGGTCAAAATTGGGGAAAATCGAAAGTCCGAGTTATAGGGATATTTAAAATTGATCCTGGGGGCTGTTTTTTGACAGGCGCTAGTACCGGTTCTACTTAACCTAAAAATATGAGATTGTTATTATTGTATGCGTAATTTAAAGCGCTTTAATTTATCTAATAAATATATTTTTTATTTGATAAGCCGTTTTAAAGTTATTCAAAAAAAACTGAAAAAAATTCAGTCATTTTGAGGCACGTAGAAAAATTTCCAATAAAGGTATTCCAGGAATAAAATCTTTACCGTGAATTATTTCCTGTTAAAATCGTAATTTCCCAGGACTATTTAGAATAGAATAAAATATTCTTCTATTCGTTTTCAGTCCCGCCGCTATTAATTCCGGAATTAAATCAAATTTTTCCCTGAAATGTCGAATAATATAAAATTTATATTAAAATATCGAAAATAGATTATTACACTTTATTGATCAAATCATGGCATTTGTAGATTCTTTCGAAAATCTTGTGACTACAGCTCAGCTGAAAATAATATAAAAAATAGAGGGTTTTTTTAAAATGAAATCAACGTGTTATAGAAATTTTTCAGAGTCAAGAAAAATAAAAAACAATGAACAAATTGTCTTCGAATTAAAAAGAGTACATAAATTATATATACTTCGAAAGTTTGATATCATTTATTCGCATTTTTCTATAACCCGATTAAAAAAATGTAGATTTCTTTTTTGTTTTACACAGAAAATCATTTCCCATTTTTTTTTTTGACTTTATCAAATGCAACTCTTTTTTTCTTTTTCTCAATTTTTTTATTTCTTCTCTTTATTTTTCTCTTAAACCATTTCCGTTCCAATTTATTTGTGATTTATATAAAGCTCTACATCGAAAAGAATCTAAGTAGATTTTTTCTTTTGTGTCTATTTAGGTAGATATATTCAAAGAGAAATACTCTAAAGGTATATTGGGTCTTTTTGCTTTCTTTATGTTTTCAAGGGCGTGTCAAACAGGTAACAAACAGGCTAATAATTTAACAAATTTATGACAATTTTTTTTTTTGTTAGATACAAAAGCTTGACTGACCATCAGGTAGGTTTAAATAAATAAAAATCTGTAAAGGAAGTGGAGAAACAAAAAATCAAGAGGCTTTTTTACACGCTATTTATTTATTTCAAATTGAATACCTGCCTTTGTGTATATGGATTTATAAAATTTAAATATTTCCACACCTATTATAATGTTTTTATCCATCTATTACAAAACTTATCGTCAATATGAAAACAAATTTTAGGTTAAAAATAAAATAAAATGAGAGAGTCTTCTGTTTTTTTAAATAAAATAATTTTTAATTATTTCTAGAGACTATAGTTTCGAAGGCATTGCCTTCATCATCAGTCTATCACAAATATTTCAAATTAGTTACAAATTAAGATTTATAATATACATAGAAAATTTTGAAAAATATATAATGTCTTTTTCTTCATGTTTCTTCTTGGGAGTTTAGAATAACAAACAAACAAACACAACAAATGTTTAACTATAATTTTAATCAAATTAATAAGAAACCTTCAAATAAAAAATATTATTTCTCATTTGATAAATGATAATTTGTCATGTTTGATTGGTCGATAATTTAAAAAATATTATTTAGATTTTTTAGAGTTTAATAACGAGTTAAAATTCTTAAAATAATTGTATTTTTTTTGTATTCCATGATCCATCATTTATTTGCAATTGACAGTCCTGTCATCTAGCGTGGTGATGAAGGAACTGTGTGTAGTCCATTTTTAATTTATTATAACAGAGATTTTATTAGAAAACAATTGTTGCAATTTCAGTCATATTATATTTAAACCAGATGCGAAGTCCGTATTAGGCGGGCATCTTGCTGGCTATGCCCCCTGAAATCTGTAGTGGATTTTAAAATAATAATTTTAATAAATTTTATTTGTCATGAACTATTAGTGGGTTTTAAAATTAAAAAAAATCACTTTGCCGTCGTCGCGAAAGCCGATTATAATACGTATAGATAGATTATTCAGTGATAAATAAATATTAAAAGAGGTATAATTTATAGATAAATAAATTTTATTATAGATCTATCGGATTTATACATAGGTTTTATATTTAAATAGAGAGTCCCCACTGTCCCTATAGAGTCACTGTATTGCTGGCTAGAAAGCTACGCCCTCTGGACTCTGTAGTAGGTTTTAAAATAATAATTTAAATTTCTGAATTTTAATAAATTTTATTTGTCGTGAACTATTAGTGGGTTTTAAAATTAAAAAAATCACGTCGGCGTCGTCGTGGAAGCCGATTTTATAATAAGAATAGATAGATAGATAGAATATTCAGTGACAAATAAATATTTAAACAGGTATAATTTATAGATAAATAAATTTTATTATAGTTCTATCAGATTTATAGATAGGTTATATTAAAATAGAGAGTTATAATCTCAAATTTTTTATTATTATGTATTTCAACAATTACGTTGTTAATGAACAAAACAAAATACTATTACCAAAATTTCAATTTCCATTTTCGTTATCTTTTTAATTAAATCGTTTTTACTATATATAATTATAAAATATTTCATAGAAAGCATATATACATATATATAAATAAATAAATATATGGAAAGACCCTCTAATTAAATTTTTGATAATAAAACAGAGTATAATAATATATTTTAAAAGGCGAAAATGGAACACCAAAAAAAAGAAGAATTAATATGCAAGTGAGTGTTGTCAAGTGGGGTGGGGGGGATTACATTGTGCGTTCGTTTGTTGCATTTGCTATTTAATTAACATTTCAGACAGAAAAAGATTATGCTAATGGATTGATCTTTTTTGTGTGCAGTTCCACTGAGTTAGTGCTAGTTAGTGATTTTTTTTAGCGGCATGACTGAGTGTATTTCAAAAGGGTGAACGGGTGGCACAGGGTGGTAAAACGGGGCTGTTTTAGGGGGTAGCTAATGACGTAATCAGCATTCTGTATGCGAACTTTTTCAAGTCATTTGAATTGCATTTGGATTTGCATTCTATCGACTTTTATAATTTGTTTCTACACTGCATTGTTTGCTGTTGTTATTTTCTGTTGTTGTGTAATTTATCATTTAATCAAATTTATGTTTTATTTCCATTAACTACTTGGAATCAAAAAAGAAATCAACTGGTGTGGGCACCACTCGGCTTTCACATTAGTTTATCCATTATTTGAAATTTTCTACATTCAAATTACTTCACTTTGGTTTTCCCCCAAGCAATTTTGAGAAAGCCAGAAAAAATATGAAATTGCAAAATACCAAAAATCTTCAACTTCCCTTTTTTTGATTTTGGCCAAAATCTTTAGATACTTCTTCTAGCCTCTAGATAGCTTAAGTTTCAAATCCTAAAGCTCTGCGAGTTACCCTAGGCTAATATAAACGATTAAAATAAAAAATGTTTTTACTATTAGCTCCGAAATTAATGAATACGAACGCCTCCTGGCGATGCAACCTGAAACACAGAGCGTTCTATTTGAATGCATACCCTATAGAATGCAGGCGACGCCGCGGTTGCGTCTTTCTAATCAGTATAGTTAGCTAAATTAATCCAACATTTTCAAGAGCTTGAAAAATAATTATAGACCCCAAAAATCTGTTAATTATTATTTAATGTGATACTTTGGTTATACTTAAAAACAGACAATTTTCAAATATTCATTCAATTCATGGAAAGGATAATTTTATTAGAAATAAAAAAGTACGTTGTAAAGGAATGATTGAATTATCCCAAAATTAAGATGAGTTAATTACTAGCCATTAGTCAATGAGTAACAAATTATTGTATTTTAACAAAAGTTTTAAATTATACATGTTATATTGTCTTTCACTAGAGGTTTAAAAAAAGATTTATATTAGAAAAATTAATAAATTCTCATTGTGGTTTCTTCATTTAATTAACTTTTTCATATAGGCATCGGTGAATAACAACATTTTTCTAATGGGGGACAAGAGTTGTTGTTGTTCACAGATTGCAGTCTGCCTGGGAGCTGAATTTGCATTGAATTATCGCTACTTTATTCATTCTATATCGTCAATAGATGTCACCAATATTGTCATTTTTGCCAAAAAGTGTAGCTGTATCTTATTAGATTTCAAAAACCATACAAAAAAAATATATATATTTAATTAAAAAGTAAACTTTGATTAAAGACCTGGCCAAAAATTTACGATACCCATGAGCACTCATTTTAATTAAATTATAAGTTAAGAGAGCCCTTGAATTTTTAATATCATTATGAGTCGGAGATTTTCTTAATTTCTAATGTATTTCAAAATAAAGGAATGTCTTTTGAAAAAGGTTTTAGAATATATTATACTCGTATAGATATAGAGGGAAGTCAGGTTGGCCGAGTGGTCAAAGGGAGCTAGCGCGGGTTCAAGCCGACGCACTGCAAATATTTGATGGGCAATAATCTGATTCCTTCAGAGGAAGGCAATGGAAAACCACCCCTGTGAAAATTTTTGAATATATCGATGCACAAATAATGTATTTTTTAAATAAATGCATTGGTTTTCACTACTTTGGCCATTATAAAATAAATATATTTTGTAAAAGTGTGATGAATCTCGAGGGCGGGGAAAAATGTTCAAGGCTAGCCGCATGCGGCCCCCAACCCTGTTATAGAGCATAATGTTGCTTTTGAGAATAAAAATAATGTTTAAATCAGTAATTTTTTCTATTAAGTATATACAGAAGATCAAGGTAATTTTCCTAAATTTTAATTTTTACAGACGGCTCTAAAATGGATAAAAATGTAGAATGTGCCTTCTAACATTAACTATTATGAAAAATTTAAAATAACTAAGGATTGTTTTATGTTTAGTGCAGAAGTGATCGCTATCATAAGGGCCTTGATTTTTATAGATTCATTAGATCAACCTAAAAAATTTTATTGTATCAGATTCTCAAAGTGTAAAAACTTTTTTTAAAACTAAGACAGAGAACTATCTAATTTATAAAATTTGTGACTCTATGTCTAAAATAAATAATATTGTTGGATTTATATGGTGTCCATCTCATGTGGGTATTCAGCCTAACGAATTTGTTGACTCTTTAGCAAAACAGGCTATCACGGATGGGGCTTCATTAAACATGGGCCTCACCTATGTAGCTGCAATTAATAGTATTAAAAAAAAAATCTAATGAACTGTGGCAAAAATTTTGAGACTCCTCTTCAGAATCGAGGGGTTTCTATTTGCACCCTGTTATTATTATTATTTTTTTTTAATGATATTGATGTGAGAAGGAGATACACCAGAAGGTGCACCCCCTAAAGGCCTGTATGGGATGGCCCCTCCATCGTGAAAAGAACAGAGTAGAAGGAAAGAAGCCGGAATCACGAGCCAAATCTCAGAAAGTTAGATACAATCCGATTTACTAAGTTTTTTAAGGGCTTCGAGCAGTGGTAAATTCTCCGCGCGATAAATTAAGTTAAATTTATCTCCCACTTAATTTTTATTACCAGACCCTATATTTACAGAAAAAATGTCTGGGTATAGCCGGGAATCGAACCCGAGACCTCCGGGTTGCCAGCCAGAGATGCTGACCATTACACCAGAGAGGCGGTCAGTTATGTCCAGAATTGCATTTAAATCGTGGTTTCATGACAGTCGGTTATATAGAAGGCTAATAGTCCTAATTGTACGGACGAGAGTGGGTCACGCGTCAACCCCAGAAAACTTTTTCAATTTCATTTAAGAGACATTCCATTTTTTGTGACTGTGGTGGCATCTAAATGGGTCATGTCAATCACATTTTTCTGGGGTGCTCAAAATTTTTTGGAGCGATTGAGTTATTTTATAATAGATCTCAAAAAATATCATTCCCTACATCAATGCAAATAATCGAATGTTTTCTACATTTGATTCAATCGCGAATCAAACGTACGAAATTTTTGTCAAATATTGAGTGAAAATAATATTTGAACTTATATATTTCTAATTTGAAATAATGATCTTAAATAAATTTTTCTAATTTTTCCAATTAATATAACAAAGAACAATTGCCATATCAATGAGAATTGTTTTTGAAAAAGATATTTATCGCGAGACTACTGCGGATTACGCTTTTGAAGTCTGCGGAGTCTTAAGTCTGGACCAAGAGAGAAAAAGTTGTGATCCACTTAGCTACTATTTAACATCTGAGATTTCAAATTCACTTGGTGATCCATCCGAATGTCTAGCGGGCTATACGCGAAATGACGTTGGACTGTAGCTAAGTGGATTACATCTTTTTCTCTCTTGGTCCAGACTTAAGACTCCGCAGACTTCAATAGCGTAATCCGCAGTAGTCTCGCGATAAATATATTTTTCAAATAAGCGCGGTCAAAAACAATTCTCATTGATATGGCAATTATTCCTTTGTTATATTAATTAGAAAAATTAGAAAAATTTATTCAATGCAATTAAGATAGTATCCTCTCCATTGTAATTGCCAACGCTCGGAATCGAGTATGGCACATGAAGAAGAAAAATAGATATAGATATATTTCTTTTAGTAGAGAGTGTGTAGAAACTTTTCCAAGCGATACATTATATTTATATGTATTTAAAATTGAATATTTATCTTGAAGTAGAATTCGCGAGTTTATTTTGAAAATTGATAAAATGTTCGTTTGGTCTTTTGTTAAAGATGTGTGGTCGGTCGTATTTCTCTACCCCCTCTCCATTTTCTGAATTTTTTCTTTTTCTATCAATGAATGAATGGTCTTTTTGAAAAGTGACTTCTTATCTCTTCTGGCAGGGAATACAATCCGCAGCATTCTAAAACAGATATTAATTCATTTTTTATGGCATCTCCGGCTCTAGCTTATTGAATTCTTTTACATGACTCGCCATTTCCTTTGTGTTGTTGCCCTTGCTTAAGTTGCTTTCCATTGCGGCTGAATTTTCTTTCTTTCTTCTTTTTGCTGATTTTTTTTTCTTTCCCTCTTATTCTAAAGGCGGAAAAGCTAAGAAAAGAGCCGGAAATGCGTCTGATGTGTCTTTGCTAGTTGCGCGAATCAAGATTGAGCCTTTTTGCGTTGTTTTTTTTCTTCTAAAATGGGTGTAGAATGAAGGGGAAGATTTCAGAAAGAGAGAAAATCGAAGCCGTTATGTAAATATCCGAGACGTTTTGCTGTTGCTGTTGTCTTTGGCATGCTAAGATCGTTTTGTTTTCTTGTTTCTTTTTTTCTCTCTTATGCCCTATTAGAATTCTTTCAATCGTTCATTTATGAATAAATCGCGATTCACTAGAATTAGTAACATAAAATTGAATATATTTTTATTCGATTTTATAAATAATTATTATTAAATAATAATAAATTATCAATAGGGAAGATTTAGCTGTAAATATCTAGATTACACATTTTTAATGAGATATCAATTAATAGACTTTCATTTTACTTAAGGTAGTTCTTTCGCAAATGCAAAAATTCAAGAAGTCTTTGAAACTTCGAATATAAGTCATTAAAAGCATAATACACTTACTGTTAAAATTTGAAGACGATTTACCACACCAAACATGAAATAATTGGAATTAAAAATGACATTTTTTACATAGGTTAGATAGGGAAAGGGTAGAAAATGATCATTATTTAATTTTTTTCATTGAAGGACTTTCACCATCTTGATGAAAAACTAATATTTGTTAGAATAATATATTCGGACTAACTTAAAAAAAAAAATTGAAATTATTTACCACGTAGTTTTGATAAAAAACAAAAAAAACATATTTGGGCGATTATTTTTAGTGGAGCGGATATAAGCGCAATGGCTTGGAAACTATCCGGCATGTATGTGTGAGATTTCGTAGTGTGGGTGGACAGTCACGCTAAAAAATATAACCTAAAATTTTAGTTCCATTCATATTTATAGAGTGGTTATGAGGCTAAAACTTTTTGTGTGGATTGTCGCGAAAGAACCTCCTTAAAATCTAGGCGTATAAACGTTGTGCATTTATTTATTTTAACTAAATATTTTTATTTACAAATTAATTTTACAATTATTTGAGCTTCGAGGAATACTCCGTACCCTTGTCCATAGTTACAACAATGTCATTTTTTATTTATTTATTTTTTATTTTAATCACTTTAGTGGGAACATTTTGAAAAAAAAAAACAAGAATTGTAGAATTAATGATAAAAATGGAAACGTTGTGCATTCTCTAGAGTTTGTTTTATGGGATGAATTTTATATGGGGTCAAAAATAAAAAAATTAAAATTTATTAAAGTGTATGGTAGAGGTTTTTAACTTCAAATTGAACATTTTACAAATAAAATAATATTAATAATATGTTCAATTTGATTTGTAAAATGTTCAATTTGAAGTGAAAAAGCTGTATGTGGTAAGTGACACTGTAAAGGTGTCTATAAATGAAATTATGTTTATTTATTTATTTTATTTTTTCAATTTAAAATGATCATGTAAGAGAGCTCCAAAATGGCTATTTTTAGGTAATTCTTCTACTTGCTTCTTCTTCTTATAGTGCCATGCCCGAACGGGCGTCGGCTCCTCTCCACATATACCTGTGCTGAGTGTGTTTAGCTCTTTTATACAGATATAAGGGACCTACTTTTTAACGCGGGTCCCTATCAGCTAGTCTGGAGAGATTGACTAGGCAATTATACTCTTGGTAGTTTGTCATTGCTTTCCAAGAGGAGGCGGCTGCAAATATCTGCCGAGACTCAGTCTCGAACTAACATACTTTAGGACAGCGGCCCGATACTCTGACCACTGACCCACATTTTACTTGCATTTCACTTGCAAGGGTTAAAAAACAGCTTAACTTAAAATGATGAAAAAGAATTGAAAAATACACTCGTTCTCTCTTTAACAGCGACAAATAAGAACTATTTAATATCGCAAGTATTTTTGGAAGATGTAAAGTACAAAATACTCGATTCGGCTCGCATTTAGTCGGCTTATTTGATTAATAACTACTTAAAATAATACATTTTAAATAACTCAAGATTAATTATACTTTTAAAAATTTGAATTCTATTTTATTTTAATTTATTCTTTCAAATTTAATAATTCTTTTAATCAATACATGTATCCCCTTTAAGATTGGGGTGCATCACTCAATTAGTCTATTTTTTATTATTTTTTTTTTCAATCGTTTTCTTAGTATATTTTTTTAATATTTTAAATCTCTACCTTATATAATTTTCAATTATAGTACGACTCACTTTTTTTTTTTCAGTACAATATGGCTCATCAATTTTAACCCTTCGATTGTTATATTCGTTAATTGAATGTTTACTTTAGTCGTTAAAAAATAACCAATTATTATCCTTTATTCTCTATCTTTTTCTCATCTTGTTATTGTTAAGTGTGTTTATCGAAATTGGTTTCTCTTTCACTTTTTGTAATCATCTTTTTTTTTTGTTTTACTTTTTCTTTTGTGTTAAACGAAATGGTAAAAAATAAAAAAAAAAGAACAAATCGACGAATAATAGAAATAAACCACACAAAGGGGAAAAAGAATATCTTTAATTAATTAAAAGTAAATAAATAAATCATTAAAAAGTTAAATGTAAGTGAAAAGGAAATAAATTTTGTTCGTCCTATCTCACGCATGACAGGCGCCTCGAGGATCGTATGCAAAGAAAGAACAAATATTTTTCTCTTATTTAATAATAATTTATTATAATGATCAATTTATTCATTGAGTATAAGCTAGAGAATAAATAACTGCTTTAAATTTCTTCTCTTCGAAAATTTCTCTAAAACATTTAATAAAAAACAAAAGCAAAAAGCAATAATTCTAGCTAAATATGAAGAAAAATAGAAAATTTTGAAGACTCAATTCTGCTGATTCTCTGCGAATTTTCACGAATTATAATTTTTTTGGGCTCACAAATGATTTAAGCTAGAAAGTTGAAACTTGATGCACCATGATACAGCTTAAGGAGGTTCTTTCTCGACAATCCACACAAAAAGTTTTAACCTCGTAACCACTCTATAAATATGAACGGTGTTAAAATTTTAGGTTATGTTTTTTTAACCTGACTGTACTTTTTACGATACTATATTCTATTTATGAATGGATCGTTTCCAAGCCATTGATATTTTATCCCCTCCAATAAAAATAAACGCCCAAATATGTTTTTTTTATTTTTTATCAAAACTACGTGGTAAATAATTTCAATTTTTTTTTTAAGTTACTCCGAATATATTATTCTAACAAATATTAGTTTTTCATCAAGATGGTGAAAGTCCTTCAATGAAAAAATAAAATAAAATAATGATCATTTCCCCACCCTTACCCTATCTACCATATGTTAATCACAATTATTTCATGTTTGGTGTGGTAAATCGACTACAAATTTTAACAGTGTGTGTATTATGCTTTTAATGACTTATATTCAAAATTTCGAAGACTTCTTGAATTTGTGAATTTGTGAAAGAACTACCTTAATAATATAATCTTGTCTATTCATCTCCAGATGATGAGGGATACCGTTTGTAAAGCCCCTCATAAAACGATATGATATTTTTTTCTCTTTTTTGTAGATAGAAAGCCTAAAATATATTCGATTTTGAAAATCTGCACAATTTTACACCAGAACAAACTTTTTAAAAGCTTTTCCTTCTTGAGCGGGTATTGGAATCCAGAATGAAAGAATCGTATTTCTAAATAAGTTTCCTGAATTTTGTTAAGGGAGAATGGTGTAGGTCAGTGGTGCCCAACCCTTTTTTGTCTGCGGGCCGGATTCAACATGACATAGGATCTCGCGGGCCGGATTCTTTATAATTGTATATCTTAGCGCCACCTTTAATTAAAAAAACGCAACGTTTTCAAAGAATTCATGAATATTTTTGTGCTGATTCATTTTTTTTCCAAAATATTTGTAAATTTAATGAAAATATTACGTTTTTAAATTAATGGTGCGGCTAAAATATACAATCCTTTTTATTAGGATATTATTAAGATATCTAGTTGTTTTTTAATCAACTTGTAATTTGAATACCTACATTTAAAAGATTGCTGATACCTGAATTAAACGAAATCATAAATTTGGGTTAAGATTAAAAAAAAGACAAAATCTGTAGTCACGATTTATTAATGTGCAGTCTGATGTTGCTTTTCAGAAACTAATTTTTGAATATTTGTTTCAAGTTGGCCAACGTTTCTCCTTAATATGGAATGAAGGTGATCATCTGAAAGCCGAGCGTGAGACGCTGGTTTAGCTCTTTTTAAAGTAGAAAATGTTTATTCACAAATATATGTACTTGCAAACGCCGTCGTCATTTTCATTCCAAATTTCCTCAAATTAGGATAAGAGTCTAACGCTGCATAAAAATCTGTTAAAGATTTCTCGCGAAAAAGATCTTGTTAATGGCGTTTGGAATTGTAATTCTATTAATTCTAGTTGTAAATCATCTGGCGCCGTAGAAACGTCCACTGAAAAAGGATTTTCAAACAAGCGTATTTCATTTTTAATCCGGTGAAAATCTGTAAATCTATCTTCGAAATTTTTGCTGAGTAATTGCATCATCTTGGTAATTATTTCTTTTGGAAAACGATAATATGATTTATATTTTTTTTAGATATTTTACAAAAAATACATATTTAGTGTCAACTCGCTCGGGGGCCGGATTGAGCCTCTACGCGGGCCGGATCCGGCCCGCGGGCCTTAGGTTGGGCACCGCTGGTGTAGGTTCTTGGTGAAAAATATTAAAATAAATCAAAGAAAATTTAAACAATTTAGAAAAAATTTTAAAAATATAAAATTCTAGGTAGGTTTCACAAAAAATAAAACACAAGATGCCTTGTTAACAAGTTTTTTAAATTTTCTTTAAGTTTCCTAAAGTTTCAGATATTGATAATTTTTCGATTTAATTAAATTACGGACTTTCAGTGAGCTACAGATTCAGGGACCTAATTTTAGCTCAAGAAAGAAATATCATTGAAAGTTCGATTTGGTGGCAAAATTTTCGTACATATTTATAAATTGAAGAATTGATTAGATTTTCGGCTTTCTTGCAAGGCATTCCGAGTAATATATATTAATATACTAGTATACCTTTATATTAAATTTTATATTCCTTATTAAAACAATGAGTTGCCAAAAAACTAGCAGATATCGAAAATTCCGAGAGTATTATCGAGTCTTGAAGAATTTTTCATTTATTTTCTTTCAGTTTTAATACAGGATGGGGCATAAAGTTCTACATTTTGAAGATGTATAAAAAATCAAAAAAATTAACTAGAAAAAACTATATATTTTTGAAAAGAACATAAAATAAATTTTTTTTAATGTGTTTCAAACATCATCAGACAAAAAAAGGGGAGGGGAAGGGACAAAAATGAAAATTCTAGGCCTTTCGACCAAACTCAACCAAATTTTGTATACATATTCTGTGGACCCCCAGAAGGCTAGAAATGCAAAAACTAACCACCCAAAATGTAGGGAGGGTCAAAAATAAAAATTCTAGACCTTTCGACTAAACTAAACAAAATTTTGTATACCTACATAGCTAGAATTTTTATTTTCGACCCTCCCCCCCCATTTTGGATGGTTAGTTTTTGCATTTCTATTCTTCTGGATGTCCAAAGAATGTGTATACAAAATTTGGTTGAGTTTGGTCGAAAGGCCTAGAATTTTCATTTTTGACCCCCCTCCTCCCATTTTTTTTAGTTTGATATAATGTTTAAAACACATTAAAAAAAATTTATATTTTTTTCAAAAATATATCCAGTTTTTTTCTAGTTAAATTTTTTCATTTTTTACACCTCTTCAAAATATGGGAGAACTTTATGCGCCAGCAAAAGAAAACAAATGTAAACGGAATAAAATAAAAAATAAAAAAATCTTTATTCAATATTTTGCTGATAAATGTTAAACTGTCGTCTGGTGACTGAGCACTTGACATTGACATCGATAACACCAGCGAACGAACGATCAAGTGAAAGGTCAAATTGCTCGCCAAGTTCAATTAAACACTGATCCCATATAAGAACATTTTCCCCTCATTCTATGTATTTATAAACATTAAATATATTATATAAAGCAAATGAAACATTTGATGTAGATATTATAATCTATTCAGCTCCTGGCTTAAGTTTCTAACACAATAAACTGGCTTAGAGTTTTAAGCTCCTCATTCATAAAGGGGGTTTAAGTGACACCTACATCCCTACCAGCATGTACACCTATATATATATATATATAAAGATGAAAAGGCAGCGAATATCTCTTGCTGCTCTTTTTTCTCTCTATTTATTTAATTTTTATTAAAGAGATTTTTTATATCATTTCATATTTAGAGGGCCGCCAAGAGGATTTGGAGACAGTGAACAACAACAACAACAATCTCTCTGTTGACTCAGCTGGATTGGATTTAATTCGAGATGGATAGACAGAGATTTACGTAGATTGACTTAGTGTCTGTTGAAAAAGAAACAAGCCCGGATAGATAAAAGACCACCGCAGTTGGATTTATTTATTTATTTATTCATTTAGCGTTTATAAAGTGTTTTATTTATAAATATATATATTTTTCTAACCTTTCATTTTCCTATCCAGCTTATTTAATAATTTTCACGGGTTTTCACATTTTATTTTATTCACTGGATCAATTCTCTAATCTCTAATGTATGTATAATATATATATCTTTTTTTTTGTTAAGGATAAATAAACTGAATTTGCTTCTTTCCAGTAATTTATTTTGTTTTTCAAATGGTCATTCCAAACATTTCGAGAGCGTTCTCAGCATCTCTTCCTCAGTGGAAAATGTGGGACCACACAATAAGCAAGTCAGTGAGTTATTATAATTACAGGTGTCAAAAAGTACTCACCCACTCCCCCACCAATGTGCCGACCACATCAGTTTGTACAGAACATTGAAAAAAGCTCGATCACACAACACACACATACATATATATATATAAATTTAAAATGAGATAACATACGAATATATAATTATTTAAACATTGGTGGGGGAGTGGGTGAGTACTTTTTGACACCTGTAATTATAATAACTCACTGACTTGCCTATTGTGTGGTCCCTCAGTTTCCACTGAGGAAGAGATGCTGAGAACGCTCTCGAAATATTTGGAATAACCATTTGAAAAACAAAATAAATTACTGGAAATAAGCAAATTCAGTTTATTTATCCTTAACAATAAAAAATTAATATATCCAGTACACACCAAGCCAGCAAAATTCTTATAAATATATATATCATTAAAAAAAACACTACACTGTTTGTTTTTTTATAATTAAAAATCTGAGCTTATATCTCATTCAAAAAAAAATTCTGACGTCACCGTTATACTCTTTCCGTTAAGATTCTTTAACTGTTCCCAAATGAAAAGGATTTTGAACTCGATTTTGTGACGACACAGTTGTATCCTTTTTGACAATATTGCATTGTTCGCGTCATAGTCAAATCTTTAAAAGAATTCTAGGTAGTTGGACAAGAATTTAAATCAAAAGCAAAGTTTCTTAAATAAATGGGCTAAACGTTTCGTCACTGAATCGCGACTTCTTCAGTGGCTGAAATAATGAAAAAAAGACAATTAGACACCTTTTATTAATCATTTCATGTTTTTTACAGTAGTATAACAGTAAAAGGTTAGGGTGGTTTTTACCACATTTGATAAACTTATTTGTGAGCTCTAACTATTAGAAAAAAACATTTTTAAAAGGTATGTCTTTTCCGCAACATCAATAATTTGTCATTAAAACAAAGATAAAACATATAAAATACAATTAGGATTGTCTCTTGTTATAAAATTATAAAACTAAAATAAATACAATTTGATCCGCTATTCAATCTATTTTAAACGCTTGATTTGACATTGAACCCACTAAACTCTCATCCTCCTGACAATATTTTGCTGGCTGGACCCGAATTAAATATTATACGATTTACTATACTTTTATATTCCAGTGTGTAAACAAACTAGTAAAACCATAATTTTATTCAACTTTTCGAGTCATGTGATTTTATTTAAACTTTGAAAGTTTTATAAGTAAATAAATAATGGATGGATTTAAAATATTCTTAATTTGAGATTACCCGAGGGGTGAACTGCGATTGGAATTAGGTGTACACGTCTTTGGAATTATGTGGAATTATTTTGAAATTCATTAGATAATGCCTCTTCATCTATTGTCTTCTATTTGGAAATGAAAGTGGAAGTGGAAGTAGGTCTACACGATATTAGGTCGCGGTTCACCCCTCGAGATTACCTATATTTAAAAAAAAACATAGTCTAGAATTAAAAGATGATATATTGGGGGGGGGGGGGGGGGGGGAAACTAATTTGAAAATATTATAAAAATTTATTTTGGAAGGAATGAGAGGCTTATTTCTACAATAGTTCTCAACGGTTTCTGATTATCAGTTATTTTGTCGGAATCATAAAATGAACTGAGCATGCATTTTATAGTTTGAAACCGTAGCAACTAGCAGTGGATGTTTGATTTGATAAGTTGCCGGCTGCTTTTTTTCTCAGAGATTTGTTTAATTTCTATTCATATTTAATGATAGAAAACAACAACAAAAACAACAACAATCCTCCTGTTGACTCAGCTGGATTGTATTAAATTCGAGATGGATTTGCGTAGATAGACTTGGTGTCTGTTGAAAAAGAAACAAGCACCAATGTATTTGGACCACCACAGTTGGATTTATTTATTTATTTGTTCATCAAGCGTTTATAAAGTGGCTTTTATATAAATATATCTATCATCTGCCCTAATCTCTCATTCAGTATAAATGTATATATGAAGGTTTATTGCCTACCTAGTCTAGTAAAAAATAACATTGGATGAATATTATGACAGTTTTGAAATATTTAAAACAAATGTCAATCTTTATAAATATATATAACTCCCAGGGGGGGCGTTTTGGATGGTATATACCCATATACAGTCGAAATCATAAATTTAACTCACGTTTGCCTGGGACATCCGCAACCTGAAATACAGCTTACATTAGCAAGCGCATGGGCAGTTCTTTTGTTGTTTCCAAAGTGCAAACGAGCCTTATAGTTTCAAACAAATTAAAACTGCTTAGTAATGAAAAAAAGAAGGGGGTTGACGTTTTAAAAACTCCCTCCCTCTATTTTTCATTAGTAAATAAACTGTTAAGCAGTGAAAAATTTTGAATTTACTAGAAAATTTTCAATTTTTAGAAAAAACTGAGTGTCGGTCTGGATTCCCAAGCCACGATAATTCAAGAACGGAAAGTCGTAAAAAGTTTTTCTTAAGATAACATGTTCGTATTTCTTTAACCGAGAACTTATAGATATGGGGCTTTCTAGTAAGCTTTTGAAAATGCAGAAAATCAGAAAAAATGTTGATATATATTTCAAGCTAATGAGCTGAAATTCGGTATTTAATAATTTAGTAAATTAATAACTAATTTAATAACATATATATTTATGCCGAATTTCAACAATCTTGCTCAAACCATTTGGGGACTATAAAAATTGCCAAATCCCTAAATTAAATTGAAAGTTTCTTTTTCCCGAGAGTAGCAGAATTTTTATGAATTGAATGAGATAATAAAAGAGTGTGTCTTCTGCTGGAAAAATAATTTTTTCAGCAGAAGACACACTCTTTTATTGTCTCCTTCAAATTCCTAAAATCTACTGAGTCAGTTTCCACTTTTTCCTTCTATTGAATATTGGAAATAATATACAATTAGAAAAGGTGGGAAAAGCACTTGTCATCAAAAATAAGTGAGGGGGTGGAGAGAAAGTAAAGACAAAGTTATACTGGCTTTATTGACAAAATTTAATAAGCATTGCATAACCAGTCAATCATAGGAATAATTACAATAATGATAGTTAGGGAGACAGGCATCGAAATAGGGTAGTGTAAGAAACATTTTATCAATTAATCATAGTATAATTGAAAAAAAGAACTAAAAAATACTAAATAATTTGTTTCTATCTAAAATAGATCTATCGATTTGACAAATTATTTGTAATTATACCTTGCATAGCCTACCCCTGAAAAAACCCTTTAATAACATGTTTTTCCATTTTAATTTGAATAAACAATTAAATTCATATACATTCTGATTATTTACTAGTAAATTAGTGTTAATACCCTTAAATTAGTATAATTTCACTAGATAATATGTTTACAATTATCTAAGTGATATATTTGTATAGGTATATAAATATAAATATAATTCAATCAGTGCAAAAATAAGTATTTATTTATTTATTTGCAATAAATACATAGAATGATAATAAATCTACCTATTTAAATTGATATAATAAATAAAATTTTTAGATTTTTTGTTTTTAATGTTGTTCCGATTGCTTTTATAGTTGGCGAGATTATTTCCATTATTTTAATAACCCCTACTTAATGACATTTAGGGAAAGCGGTGTAGGTTCTAGTGAAAGATATTTAAAAAATTATAAAGGGTTGGAATTAGTGGTGTTTTAAAAAATCAAAATTTAAATAAAGTTTTAGTTTAATGGATACTCTATACCATATATTTCGGGTTTTTTAGCCCATCATGTGTATATACAAAAGGCTAAACTCGCCTATTAGTTCTGGACAAATATATAGAAGAGTATATTCAGGATAAAATACTGCTTCACACGGAAATTTTAAATGTAAATTAAATACGATTAAATTACAAAGGCCTCTATCAAGTTGATGTTGGATAGCAGCGACATTAGTGACATCTAAGTTACTGTGTAGCAGAAAATGTGGCCTTTTCATACTAATATTTTATAGACAACTTATAACCACTTTTGAGGAAAAAACTACTTTAAAATACTTTCAAGACTAAAGGATATAATTTATTTTCATTTATTTATATTGTATATATGGTAAAATCCAGCCCTATATTTCATTCTTCTAAAATTCTCTACCAGGTAATTTATACATATTTGAACAATAAATCAGTTTACTCATAATTTATACATTTACTCCCACCAGAAAAACATCACTAATTGAAATAGATTAGTTATTTTTGATGAAATGTTACCTCAAAATACACAATATTAAAATTCCTATATTTTAATTATTCTCAAGTGCTGAAGTCAGTACTATATTCACATATTAAGTTCGGATAAGATAATCTCATCAAAAATACCTTTCAAGGAAAACCTTTCAACTAATAATAGCTGAAGTATAGAAGTCTCAACTTGAGGTAGATAGATATTTATACATTTTAGATCATATAGATACAAAAAGATGGGATACCTAACTATAATATGTCGTGATTGACTTTTGCATCTTAAATGGAAAGAGTAAATTTTTTAACTTTAGAAATACTCATGAGTCAAAGATATTTGTACAAGTGAAATATAATATCGTGCAAAAGGAGGATTCATGATGATAATTCTCTAAGGTATTTAGACAAAAGGTTTATCAAACAAGCTTGTTAAATTTGTTCTTAAAACAAAGAAAGGATGATGATGATGCGGTTCCTAAATTGAGCAAATAATAAGGTTTTCCTGTTTGAATAAACTATAAAGAACTGTTGGAAAAATCATTGAAAGTGTTTGCTAGTTAATTTGTAATGTTATGGATAAGTTTTCTTAAATATCCCATTTATCCCGTTTCTCTGAAATTGAACTTAGTGGAAAAAACTATCTATATTGGTTACCTTTGAAGATTGATATATATTTTAACCGACTTCATTGACACATGGGTTAGATTCCTGAGGAGGCGTATACAACTTTGTGACATTTAAAAAAAATGATCCATAACATCTCGGATTGAGTCGAGGACACTCTGGGTATTGTGCTACTAAAATCAAACTATGTTATCGGTTATATCAACTTTTAATTTCTAATGAATGGATTTTAGGTCTAATCCTGATATTACCTATTTTCTTTGTATTATACTCTAAAAGGTTTAGATTACAATTGTAAAAATTAATTTTTGAGATTATCATACGATTTGAAATGTTAAACATGGGTGAATGTTCATTTAAAAAAACAAATTGATTGTGTGTCTAGAAATTGTTAGTGTAAATATTTGTGGATGTTTGATGACCTAGAACATTGGAGGTCATTCGTTTCTTGTTACTCCTTTAAAATACACAAAAAAAAAAGCAAAACAAAAGAAGACGTGTTGAAATACCATCAAACAAACTCCACTTAAAAGGGCTCTTGTTCGCTCTCTCTTGTCTTAAAGGGCCAGTCAGCTTAAATGATTGCTTTGAGTATCCGATTGCTCCCGATTGAATTAAGAGCCATCATTCGAAATTTCCACCACTGGACTGTTGACAATTAATGCCACGCTTTTTTTATAGGCTGTCTAATTGAAACCAGTCAGCCAGACACTTAACTCTTTCCCCGCTCCTCTCTTTATCTTAGGTCGAGCTCATCTATCATATCACCGCAATGGCCAGAAAAACACCCACCTCTTCCTATCATCCCAATTGACGTATGTCCACAATATCATAACTTAAAGATCTGTGTTCACAAATCATGCATGAATTAAGAGTCAAATTCAAATCACATTCTTTAGTCTGAACTCCCTAATAGTAGGACAGCAAGAGTGGACATAAAAATTAATCTATTTCATTCCGAAAATTAATTATTTAAAATTCAATTATATATTGTCCGGCTTTTGCTCTAACTACCATATAATCTTAAAGGGTCTAGCCAGTGATTTTTTTTTCACTTTAGGCTTAGCGAATCAATTCCGTTGGCGTGCAGATACACGTAACATGACTGAGATTTGTCAAGCTATAAAAATGTCAACATTAGTGATTCTTTGAGAATTGGTGATTGCAACATCTCAAAAATATGTAGTTATACCTAAATAGTCAAATTAATAAATGATCCCAACTTCCCTCAGCTCTTTCGCGTTTGGTGTGGGTAGATGCTTAAAGTAAAGTATACTTTCTCAAAACTGCTAAAAAAATGACAAAAAATAATTGTGATAAAAAATTTCAGTGAACACAGGACTTACAAGATCTATAAAGAACTTCTTAAAATAAATGGGGTAAAAATGGCTTTTACCTAGATATTATTTATTTATCATATTCTAGTTAAGTAATTTTATAACAGACGAAAAATATTTTATTTATTAGATTTTTGAGAAATTATAATAAATATAATATAAAGTAAATTATATAATTTCACGGGAGAAGGTGACTAGGGTATGAACCCCTGAATATGTTTCTATAGAGGTCAGAATGAATGAACCCTCTAGATCAGTAGAATTAGTTTTGAGTCTACAAGAAATAGGCTACCAGTAATAAATTAAATTTTTCCCATTGTTAAAACGTGGTGTTTCGATTTCTCTAATTCCAAGCTTCTGAATCATTATCAAGTATTTGTTTAATTAGAGTCATTTTATTTTTTTATTGCGAGTACATGAGAAACTTTAGCCAATCGTAGTTTCATTTTTATTCATATAATTATTAACCTGAAAACTTCAAGGCATATATCTATTTATATTTTTCTATTCGATAAACATTCGTCCCTTTTATGTTAAAACTCCCGAGCTTGGTATTGATCTTCCACCTGTTTCTTAAACATTCCTAGTCAGGTGACTCAGCTCAAGATAGAATTACTAATTATGCTAAATGGATTTTTGAAATGTCTGAAATATTTTTATCTCCCACCTGTTTCCTAAACATCTCTGGTCATGTATGTCACCGATCTCAATATAATAATTACAAGAATCACTAATTAATTGTTAATTTAGTTGAAAATGCATTTTTATATATGGTAATTGGGAATTATTTGAGGAAAAACTAGATTTTTTTTTGAAGGCCAGGGATAAATAAAAAAAATATTTTTTTTTTGATTTTTTAACTAACTTAAGTTAGTAAGTATACTTGGCCTGCAAACGTTGTTTAAATTAAAGAATATTTCTGAAGAATTTTGGTAGTTTTCTTTCAGATTCGTCTACACTGTTTACCCATACAAAATTAATTTAAAAGTTTACCCATACAAAAATTACATTAAAAGTAGTCTTTATCAGATGAATAGAAAATTATCCAATTCTATCAGGAAATGAATAGGAAGAGAGGTGAATGAAATGCTTTGAATTCATTACAGAGAGCGAGAAAATTACGTGATTGTATACATTTGTTTGGAATTTTTCATATATATTTCTCTACTACACCGGATGAATTGATAGATTTCGTATATATATATGTGTGTTCATTCTCTCTTTCTCTGTCACCCACACAGCAACATCTTGAGGATGATGTCACCAGGCAGACTTGGATGCAACCTGTGGGCCTCTGCTAAGTTCCTGAGCCTAGGACAATGTGGCAACAACGCTTGCAGCTCGAATTACCTGCTTCATTTGCATGCGAACCAACGAATAGCCAGATCAGAGCAATAGGGAGAGACAGAAAAAAAATACAGTAACCAATAGGACAGAGAGAGAAGGAAGAAATAAGATTAACTATCAATTACAATGTGAAATGCAAATCAGGTCAAATATCTGATTGTGGGGGGATATGCATGGAGAGAATGGAAATATACGGTATATGATGGAACTGAATTCCAATCAAGTTACCAGCTCACGTTGATGTTTTGGAGTTTTTTATTTTATTATTTTTTTTTTTTTTTTTGAGGGGGTTCGTTATCAAGTAATGATTTGTAGTAGAAATTGATTAAACCAGAAACATCTTCAAAATAAAATACACGAGATGAGAATTCACAATGAAAATAAGCAGAGTAACAGGGTTATATAAAAACAAAACAAAAAATAAACTATTTCGTTTTTTATGAGTAGGTAATTCAATTCGGTTTCGGTTTCATTTAATTATTCAAAATCTTTAATTACAAAAATAGGAAAATTAAATTAAAAATAATAATTTGTAATTAAACAATGCATTGTGGGTAATGAAAAGAACGAAATGAACTATGGGTAGTTTGTTAAAGCCAACAATGAGAGAACCAATTTTTAAATATTACAAAATTTCAAAAACTTCGAATAGTAACATAGCTATTGACCATTTTATTAATTATTTTTGATGTCACTGGTTGCCAATATCAATCAACCCAATAAGACGTTTTTTTTATTTGTTTTTTTAATCACATCAAAGCTGAAATCAATCAATTCCGAACTTGCTTTCTAGGCTCCCTAATAATTAAAAAACATATATTATATTTATATATTGAAGATTATTTTATATTTATTATTATCATTTTAATAAATTATTTATTTATTTTTTCTTTTGCATAAAATGAATGAACATAGGTTGTTGACAAAGGTACTTTTGCAGATTTTAATTGTATATCAATGACATCAACCCAAATTTTTTACCATTATTTTTTTTCTTCTTTTACGGGGATTTTTATTTTTTTTTATTTTATATTCGTTTGATTTTTAATCATTTTTAATCCCGTAATATATAAAAATATTCATTTATTATTATTTTTTTTAATACGATTCAGCATTTTGTTTGTAAAATGAAAAAAACGATATTAAAATCTTTCTTATAAAAGTAATTTATCGAAATTCGATATAACATGTTTTTTAGTATGTTTTATTCTTGTTATTAATAATATTATTTACTTTTATATATAAAAAATGAAGTTGTTTATAAATTAATATTTGACATTAATTGAATATCGATAATACTACATTCTAGTTACGATAAAATATAAATATATTTTATTAAGATTCTTGTTAGAATTTATGTTCATAAATATAGGTAAGTAATGTATTTATACAATCAATCGTAATTAATAGTTAATCCCATTTACCTGTGTATGTGCGTCTATTTATTTGAATTGCGGTCCCACCATAACCCAGGAAAATTAATTACATCGTAGAATGTTAGTTATAGTTCCAGAATATTATCTAGTATTTCTAACCCAAACGAGTGTTTAAATTTCGAATCTTGTAGCTTCAGAACTACCGGTTAAAAAATGCAGAATATTAGAAAAAAATTTAATTGTCATATAATGAGGTATGGAATTGTTGTTACTTATTAGCTGAAATTAGGTGAACACGTTTATATTAATAAATCGCAGCTGTAGCTTAATATCTCAAACCTTTCGTTGACAAAAAATTTGCCAATTTGCCGAATCGTTCTTTCAAATTAATCAAAAATACGCATATACAAAGTACATATGTACATATAAATATATGAATTAATATTGATTTTATTTTATTTAAAAGGAATAATTTTTAATAAATTAGGTGATATTATGTGCATATCATTTTTTATTTTACAAATTTTAAATTATGTCTGCTATATATGTATAATTTTTAATATTGATAGAAATATGTATATATATGGTTCAGTTGAGTAATCATTGATGAGTAAATATAAATACAGATAAGTTATACATTCGTATATAAAACGGAATGACTAAACTTATTCAAATGAGAGGCTCTAATGGTGTAGATATTTATTTAAAAGAAGAGCGAATAAAAAAAAAATACTGAATAATCGTCGTTTCACAAATGACATCACAGAATTGGAAATAGATTTAGAGTATCTGTGTAGTGAGAAAGTAGAGAAGAAGAAAAGAAAAGGAAAAGAAGCTGGAAAAAGGAAATGTTGGGAAAAAATCGCTTTGAAAATGAATTTTTGAAATATATCTTATAAATATAGAAATGTGAGTGAATTTCATTTCATAAAGAGTCAGAGAGAGAAATGGAAAATATAAAGAGCTTCCATTTAAATAACAGCACAGAGCTTTATTGGACTGTCCTCTGAAGATTTATAGCCTTATTATTACACGGTATGCTCGCTGGGCAGCCGCAGAATTAGATTCACTCAAAAAGTGTCAATATTTTTTCGCTTATTCGAGTTTAAAAATGTCCTAAACGAGAAGAAAAATCATTCAAGCTTATATTTTCATTTTTTTATGTACTTACACGATAACGCAATAATAGAGGCACGTGTATTAAGTTTGTTTTGGTTTCAAAATTTTTATAATTAGATTCACCAAAAAAGTGTCAATTTTTTTTTCCTTATTCGAGCTTGTATTTTCATTTTTTTTTTGTACCTACACGCTAATGTAATAATAGAGGCTCGTATTAAGTTTGTTTTGGTGTCAAAATTTTTATAATTATATTCACTCAAAAGGTGTCAATATTTTTTTGCTTATTCGAGTTTAAAAATTTCCTAAACGAGAAGAACAATCATTCAAGCTTGTATTTTAAGTTTTTTTATGTACCTACACGATAGCGCAATAATAGAGGCTCGTATTAAGTTTATTTTGGTGTCAAAATGTTTATGTTTCCTAAATAAAAGAATGATTTATTTTAAATTATAATTATGCCTTGCTGTGTGAGTTTGTTTATCTTGATACTGATTCCACGGTAGCTAAAGAACAGTAGGTAAGTCCTAGAAAGTTAGTTCTAGTCTCTAAATGTTTACGAAATCAAGTGATTAGATTTTGGGCTTTCAGTTTCAGTATTTCAGGTTGAAAATGCACAAAAAAAAACATTGAATCTTTATATGAAAAGCGAATATCAACGGTAATACCTATTTGTTAATATTTAGGATACAACTTTATGTTATTTGGTTTTAAACAGGGTTTCGATTGGACCGAAGCAAAACGAAGATCGTGAAACTAAGAACTTATTTATGATTAGCTCTTAAATGCGCCCACCATCAAGGAAATGAAAACATATTCTTATGGGAAAGAAAAGTTGTTGTTCACCTTTAAATTTCTGCTAATAAATGTGAGGGGTGAATTCCCATTCAATTCTTGCTACCTATTATTCTATTGTGGAAATTCAGAGGCGCTACTTAAAGAGGGAAGTAAATGTATTGTTCTTATGGTTGAATCGAAATTGTTTCCCTGATAATTTTCTGTCTCTTAGATATCAGGAGGAGTTAATTCACAATTATAATACTTACATGTAATTATTAATTCTAAATAACTCGGGAAGATATCACGTCTATTGTGAATTTCGTCAATACAAGTTGAATTGATGTAACTTCAATCGTGTTTTTCGCCAATAGCAAACTTTTTGTGCTGTATAAGTTTGTTTTTATATTATTTGGAAATAATTGTAATAATTTCTACCTAATTGTCTTTGAATAAAATTATTTTGGTAGGAAATACTTTATGATTATTTTATGGTTACATTTTAGGATTTTTTTTGTGCCTTGGACTTAAATCGAAACAAAAGTCTCAAGTGAAAAAATTAAATCAAAATTTTAGGACCACATATTGTCAAATCTGAATAATACCATAAGTTTAGTTTCCACATAGTATTCTAATTACTTTTAAGTAAATTCTTTGTGAAGAAACTAGGGCGTTAACCAAAAATGTCTCTAATATATGCTGTGAATTATTTACTTTTTTCAATTCTATAGTATATATATATATATATATATATATATATAAGTAATATATCCGGTGCGAGTCATGTTGGTTTGAAACTGAAGAAATCGCATTCCTCTCTCAAGGCTTTCAAATCAATACAATGCTTTGTTTGTTCCACCTTTTTTAGATATCATTATTATGATTATCATCATTAGATGATAGATACCTAAAGATGATGGTTAAATCAAAGAGTGAATGAAATAATATTCATTGTTATTCAGAAGGAATAAGAATGAATGGTCCAATCGAATTTATTATTATGATTATTATAGATATAAATTGTTTTCCTTTAAGCCGAGGCCTCTACATGATTAAACCCTTATGGAAAAAAAAATATTTTCTTCGCTTGGCTGCTGGAATTAATGAAGAGGAATAGAGTAAAATAAATTATAGATGATTTTGATAATAAGCAAATATAATTTCACAGAAGATATTCTGACTCATAAATTAAAAAAGATATTTTTTAATTTATGAGTCGTAATATTGAAATCCAATTGTTAATAGAGATATAAAAAAATAGCAAGTATCATTTTTAAAGTCGGTGATTTGCACGAACGCTAAACACAAATTAAAAATAATAGGATTATGCTTGATTTTGTGATAAAAAATGAAATGAAAAAAAAAAATTTTAAACAATTTTTACTCCAGAAAGGTTAGAAAAAGTGTTGTATGTCTTTTTCTGCATTTACTGCACTAGATTTGCCAGGAACTATATCCTTTAAGAGAAATACTACTGTTTATTAAGAGTAAATTCTTTTTGAAATGCTTTTAAATCGATTCAAGATAGGTTGAAGACCTTAACTCTGTGTCTGCATTTGAACAGGTAAAAAGCATGATCTTGAAAAAATAATAAGTTCTCCTCAAAATGTTTTTAAATCCAACTCCTCTGGTTCAATAAAGTAATAAATACGTTATATTTAATTTATATTGGTGGATAAAAGATATAAAATAATATAAAATATTTGATTTTAATATTTATACCTATGTTGAGTTACAGAGACTTTAATGCTTGTCTCTAAAAGAATATTTCGATTTACAGTTTTTTCTAATAAATTTTTATCTTTTCGATATTCAACTTAACACCAAGCAATCTAATAGTCCAGGAAGAAAATATGAATATCTATCTTATTTTTCGTTTCAATGAAAAAAATAGTATTTTTAAATTGAGCTATCGTGCGTTCTTAAGAAAATTAAAATAATTATATTTTGTAAGAAAAAAAGTCGATAATCTCATTATAGACAGGAAAGCATTAAGTCTTAAAAAAAACAGTTGTTTAATGCTTAATAACGGCTTTTGAAACTTAGACATTTGTCTTTATAGAATATTAAACAATTACACAATCGTTAAAAACTCACCACTAACTCTTAATCAACCATTCAGCTCGATAATTTTTATTTTTTATTTTTTAATTATATAAATAATAGGCTTTGCTTAGCTACTTGTGTTATAAACTCCAAGGTTCAATCATGATTCAACCACTACCTCTCTTATGACGGATTCAATAATAGATTCTATAATTTAATTGATTCTAATAGATAATTATATTTTGCAACATCATTCTGGAAATAGAAAAAAAAATAGAAAACTAAAACACCTGCATATATAACAAAAAACAAAAACAAAAAAAAACTATAAGTGATTTGCGTGAACAGGTGAGATGTAGGCCGATTAAGCCCATTATGGACGATGTGGGGTAATTGTCGGACAAAAAGTCATTTATTTTTCACCTGTTGAGATAAAAACGAATGGATTTAGATCCATTAGGGTTCGAAGAAATTACTCTCTGATAGAGCGGGCTTAATTTTTTTTTCTCATCTCAAATGCCCCCCGTCAGTCGTGTCCATCATCATTAATAGATACAAAAGGGCCTTTAATGGATACTTTAGATTATATAAAGGAAACCCTTGACTTTTTATCATTAAAAACTGTAATACGATTTTTTAACACATGCCTTTAACACTACAAAAATACCAGAATAATTCGAATTAAATAAGAAATTAATTTTCATTAAGAATGATAAAAGTTAATCCGATTTTCTTAGATTTATAAAGTCAACCAGCAGTAAACAAAATTGTATTTAAAAATATGGCCTTGTGTTGTTATTTAGTTAAAAACTGTAATACTATTCTTTAACACATGCCTTTAACACTACAAAATTACCAGAATAATTTGAATTAAATAAGAAAATAATTTTCATTAAGAGTGATAAAATTAAATTAGATTTTCTTAGATTTATAAAATAAATCAGAAGTAAACAAAATAATTTTAAAATATGGCCTTGTGTTGTTATTCGGTCATTAGATGACCTATTAGGCCTTCAAGCTTATGAATGTCAAAATGTATCCGGGGATCCCAGCTAGAGCAAGTCCTTTCAACTGAGTACGGATACGACTAAAATCGCATTATATTATAGAATAGATAGCATGAGATTTTTCTAAGTCGAAATCTTCAATTATTCCTACATATTTGAACCAAATGGCTTGGCATTATGTATGAATTTAGAATCAGTTGAAGAATAAATCTAGGAGCCAAAATTTTCAAACATGTTATCTAAATAGGTTTCGCCTCTTTGACACTCCAGTTCAATTCTCAAGGATTTGGATATATCCTTCTTACATATAGAAATCATCTATAACATCTCGGATATAGTATAAGATAATCAAATGATTTTTTTTCTAGAAAGTGGAATTTACTTTTCTCAGCAAATTTGAAATTAAATTTATTTGTTTTTATAAAACCAATATTATGTAAAAAAATCACTCAAGTGAAATATTAGATTAATTTAAAAGTATTATCTTGCGAGAGTTGTTGATTTTAAAGATGAATTCAATGAGGGTGCCTTCTGCTTGATGATGAAAATAATTATACACCTACATATATAATATTTTTTATATTTTATAGACTATAGTTTCGAAAGCTTGACCTTCATCTTCAGTCCTTTTAATTATAAATATTTTCTTTCTCATGGGCACAAGTACCCGATCGGAGGCAAATTTGTTTTGTAAGTAAGCTATTTCACTTTCAAACAAAAACTGATTAGGAATAAAATATGTTTTATTAATAGTAATAATTTAGAAATTTTTGATCGAATCCATTAATTTGGCTACTTGTCTTAGCATTTTCCCTTCAACCCTTTTTACTAAATCCGACTTATTTTGTAGGCCAACACATCATGATTTTTCTTATTTTTTTTTTTTTTTTTTTTTTTTTTTAATCATAATAGTCTAAACCAGCGTTTTTCAACCTTTTTTGGCCCGCCGACCGGTACTTCTATAAATCTGGTAAAAAAAAAAATTACAAGTCCTACTATAAAAGCAAAAAAAAACTTGGAAAAAAAGAAGACGATGAAAAAAACACACATCTTAAAAATTGATATTGATAATTTAAGAATGAATATTAGTTTTATAAATTAAAATTTTAATATTATTATTATTATTATTTTATTTTAGAATACGAAACATTTTTAACGCACACCAGTGAAAATTCCAAGCGTACCGGCGGTTGAGAAACGCTGGTCTAAAACAATCCTGACATATGACATACGATAACAATTACATACATCTACCTATATGTTGTGCAATAGAAATAAAATTATATAAATATAGGGGCACTCGTATGGTAAAGTCTCATTGTGAGTTTAATCACACCAGTTTTTTTTAATGAAAAATTAAAGAGTTACTAGTTTAATAAATAAACAAATGAGGTGGTTCTTGTTGTTTTTTCTGTGAAATACCATCGAATTATCAGATAGATTGGATACCATCGCATCCATCTGTCCTTTGGATTAAGCTATCATATAATAAATAGTCAGTGACCTCGAAAGCGAACCTCTCACTCGCACTCACACACCTGGGTACAGGTAGATGAATAAATAAATGGTGGCGACGGTGTCATTTTCCGAACCCACGGACTTTCGGTGGGTAGATATCGGTCCCCCCTCTCTCCGTGTTCTCTTAAATGGGTCCCATGCATACGAGGTTAGCGCCCACACGTGCCAGTTCATGTTAGCAGGAAAAATTAAAAAAATACGACACGATTGGATCGGTTTACATGCCAAAATTCTACAATCATCTCGTCTTTCGTTTTTTTAATCATTCAAGACACATGAATTCTTGACATTTCAGCTATTTAAATGTTTATATTAAACGACAAAAGGGAACGGTATAAATACTTAAGAAAGAGGAAACAACACTTGGCTTGCTTATATCATAATAAATACAATCGTCGGTGTTTTATATTATTTAAGTAAAAAGAAAGAAAAACTCTTGATAAAAGAGGAAATTTCAATGACAAGACACTTGACTTGAATAACATATTTGATTAAAGAAATTGCGAAATTATGTGCATGTGTTTTTTCCTTGTAAATAATTATTTCATTGTATTTTCCGTAGAAGAGTCAGACTTAAGGGGCTTAATTGGGATCACCGGCATTGTGAAAATGCATTCTTACCACACTTAGATCCGGTTAATGAATGCAGTGACGATTAAACTTGGCTGGAGGTCAATTTAAACTGAGAGTTAATATAGTTGTCAACCTGTGGTCATTTTGACTTTAAATAGATTACATATGTGCTATCTGACGGCTAAATGATTTAAAATACCATTTTGAGTAAAAAAAAAAGACAAACCGGCTTTTAAAATTTAATTGTGGGTTTTATCGAAGTAAACGAAAAATTAAGCTGGGAAAGTTCTTCTTCCCAAAGAAACTTTACAGAAAAACTGCGCGATCATTGTCTAGTTAATGTAGAAGTTAATGTGAACTGTTTAAATTTCCATACCAGTATTAATGAATTTGATGCTATAATACTTTCTAGTAATCTTATTATAAAAAGGAAACATTTAAGAAAATGGTAAAATTTTGGAATTGGAGACCGATCCAATACTTTATCTGCTTCGCATTGGACAAAGTAAAAATGGGGAAATGGCTTTCGTCTTTTTTTGGAGGCTAGTCATATCCTTAGCTGATCTGTCAATTGAGTTGTCTAAATAGCAAGGGCTCCCATTAAATGAGTTTTGGCTATTAAATGACTGATCTGATGCTGCTACTGGCAAACAGCGAGCGTGGTGCAACAGGTTTGAACATGCTTGTGTCTGGTGATGATTCCCCACCATCTGCTCGCTAGACAAGTCTGCGTCGGTCACTTTGTCTGTAGCAATCGTCTGCAGTAGTCTATGCGACAGCGACGGCTCGAAAAAATGCCAAGTGGTAAGATGTTTGATGTTCTAGTGATCAATTAGGACGATACTTACAAGATAAATACACTAACCAATAATTAAAATCAAAAATTCTCAATTTTCAGTAAAAATTAGTTGTTGTTTTTTAATCCGAAATGAATGCGCAAAAGTGGAGGTCATTTGAACGATGCCATTTTTAAAACACAGTGAAATTTAAATAGGAGCTGAATTTAAATTCAATTCCATTCTTACAGTTTTCACCTCTTTGGGGGGCAAATTAAAAAATTTTAAAAGAATAATAATCTTTTTTTTATTCAGGAAAATTTCAACTATAAAGTTTACCAATTATATTTTAACGAAAGCTATATAATTATTTATTGATTAATTTGAATATAAATTGATTTCTTTTTTATATAAAATCCTGCATCTTATATAATATATTACTTTTTTATTAAGTAAGGAAAGTAAAAAATAATGATTTCTCCTTTAATCGAAAAAAATAAAAAAAAATTGAATTAATTTGAATTTTATTTATTTTTTTCGATGTTTTTTTATATATAAATATGTAAATGATTCTTATTGTCGAAGGTTAAACGGATCATTATGTCTTACAGCTAGTGTAAGTGTAGGGTAGGGTAATAAACGTTAGGTTTAATGAAATGCCTATTGAAATGAAATGGCTATTGCGTTCGATATAACCAAGAAGTATGGAGGTGGTGGATTTGCTGGTGTGGTGTGCATTAACAGTAGCCGTGGGCAGGCAGGTTTTCGAGGTTCAGGTTTTCTTTGCAGGTTGTAGGCTTGCTCACCTGGCTCTTTTGCGCCCACACGTTCTTTTGCCAGCATCCAACCCATTCACAAGGACCGATGCTATTCACAAATACCGATCCCATTCGCTAGATCCGACTACCAAATCCCATTCACTCTCTCCCAGGACAGGAAACGATCTCAAGATGAATAGTAAAAGGGCCTCCGCCCTTTGAGAAAAATTTATCATTCGATAAGAAATAGAACACTGGGAAAATTTATCTTTCATTTATAAATATCAAGTGGACGTCCATAAATTACGTCACACAGTAAGGAGGGAGGGAGCATCTCAGATTTGAGTCAAAATGTGACATGGGAGGGCAGGGGATCTTAAAAAGTGTGATGTCACAAAAATCACATTAAAATTTTTTAATTAGTAGAGATTGTGGTGTTGGTGCAAAGTGAAACATCTTTAATAAAGATAAGAGTAAATAAATATTATATTTAATATTGATTTACTATGAGTTAAGGATTCTGGGTCACTTATATCAGATTAAAATTAAAAAAAATTATATCTTTTAATTATTTAATTTTAATGTGAAATAAGTGACCTAGAATCACTAACTCATAGTAAATCCATATTAAATATAGTATTTATTTTACTCTTATCTTTATTAAAATTTTTTAAAAATTAAACTTAAAATATATTAAATCCTTTTAGTTGATTTTAATTTATAAAAAAAAAAAAATTGCTGCAATTATTAAATTATAGAATTTATAAAAGTGATAGTGTGACGTCACAATATAGGGCGGCTCAATAAAAATGTGACAGAATGTGACACAAGGAGGTCTAAAAATCTTGAAATTCGGGCGACGTAATTTATAGACGGCCCCTAAGTAGTTGTATCAGGGGTAAGGCCATTTTCATAGAGGGGAAAGCCGGCCAGCTGATTAGGCCCACAGGGTTTCAATTTCGGTAATCCGATTAGAGATCAACTTACTTTTTAGAAGAATTGACAAATTTTTGAATTTAGGTAACGTAATAATTTAATGAGAAATACATAAGTAATGCCTCCTAATAATGGAGTTATGATTTTTCTAAAGGGTGGGGGGGCAATGATTTTTGTAGTGGGTGCACTGCCGCCTTTCCTCTCCCTAATTAAGCCAAAAAATAAAGCCGAAAGCTATAAATATGGTGGTTTGAGTCTCTTCATTTTTGCCTTACTCCCGATAAAAGTACTTAATAAAAGAAGAAGGTTGAAGTATTTTCAGAATAAATAAATTTCAAGGCATTTTAATGATAATAAAGCATAAGCAATTATATGCATTTACCTACCAGGTGTACCGGAAAGTCATTACCGGTTTTTCTAACAGATGTCGCTAGGCTTAAGTATGCAATGTTATGATTTGACACATATGCATTTTATTCTACTGAAATCAAGCTTCAAAGCTACACATGTTATATTTTGCGAAAGTAACACCTTCATAGATTTATACCTCTTTGAAAATGTCAGGTTTCATGCCTGAAAACGTGCATTTGCAAAACCGGTCAAGGAAGCGTTGAAAGCACTTGGGTGGGACATATTATCGCACCCGCCGTACTCTCCAGACCTTGCCCCGTCCGACTATTAACTTTTCGCATCGATGGGACACGCGCTTGCAGAGCAGCACTTCGCCAATTTCGAAGAAGTTAGAAAATGGCTCGATGAATGGTTTTGCTCAAAGGACAAACAGTTTTTTTGGGATGGCATCCATAAATTGCCAGAAAGATGGGCAAGATGTATAGAATCAAATGGCCAATACTTTGAATAAATAAATTTTCCATTTTCTTAAAAATTACGTAGTTTTTTTCGAAAAAACCGGTAATGACTTTCCGGTACACCTGGTATATTAAATGATAGATTTATTTATTAATTTGATCGTTGAATGTGAAAGAAATTTAAAATACTTCCGGATTGTATCTTGGTCTATATTATATGTATTTTACTTTATTTTGTATTAGATAAGTAGCTGTCAAAGCATTTTTTGTAATAAAAAGATGTAAAAACCAGTTAATTTAGCTTTAATAAATAATTTATATCTATATTATAATTATAATATTTATGTATTTTTAACTTATCGATTGAATGCGAATGATTTATTATAAAATAATGATAAATAATTATCATCTGAAGTTTGAATAAATCACGAGATGAATATAATTAATATTTATTTTGTAATAATTTGGTAATTATTTGTCGATGATTAATTATTTATTAATTAAATTGAGTTGATTTGTTTCCCCCTAATTTCTGTTTCTATCTATATACATAAAATTTATTTTATTGAACTAAACCTTTGATGATTCTGATTAGAACAAATAATTATATGTTAAATGTTTGATTTAGATGTATTAGATTATTTTGAGATTTTTTTTATTTCAGATTGCTTATATTTAAATTAATATAAATTTTTATAATTTCTTATATGAAAATTCTAAAATAGTTGAAAGTATATTGATACGTTTTAAAAATCCTCTTCAAATGCTAAGTGCTAATTTGAAAAAAAAAATATTCATATTTAAGTAGAATCAATTGTTCTTTTCAGCCTGTTTATATGCAACCTAGGCACAGAGTTTATCTATTTCTGGTATTGCGCTAGAAAAGATATTGTGGTTATGTAAAACAGAGTTTTAAAAGACTTAATAACCTCTGATATCTCAGCAATTCTGGGCTCTCTTTAGAAGATAATTAATGTTGATATGATGATAATAATTTATAAAATAAATAGAGCGCCTCAAAAATGTTCAATTCTCAAAAAATATAAGTAATATAAAATAACGTTATCTTTGTTTTTTTGTTTTTTTTTATTTATTGTCACCGGAAACAAAGCCCATTTAGACAGCACATCAGTAAAGTGTTAGTAGGGTTAGTGAGGGAGCCTAGTTTTAGCCGGTAGAAATTTTATATGCTAGCCAGGATCGAACCCCGGCCTTCCGCTCCAACATCGTCATCATCGATGCTGAAGCGGGGCCAACGCGTTAGCCAGCTCGGCTAACCCGACTCAACGTTATCTAAATGTAATGAAAATCTATCTTCATTTAGACATTATTCATTGATTTGAGTTCGGGGATTAGTATAGTAGCTCAGTTGATTAAAAGCCTCGTTTTTAGAGCATCGAGACAGTTATAAGAAGATCTCAGGTTGAAGCCATGGCTGATCCGATCCTTTTCTCTACTTATATACATTTTTTCTTTATTCTCTGATTTATTTCAATAAAATATAATGTTATTCATACGCACAGATAGATACAATTAAAAAAAATGTTGAGGTAATTTTGGAGCATATATAAAAAAAATTTTAACACCTAAGTAGTTAAAGTAGAGATCGAATTTATTTAATCTAATTCAGAAAATTTTAAATATTTTATTTAGATGAAACTTGAATTCTTAGAGCTACTTTTCAAAATCTACATCTGAATATATAGTGATAGTAAAAGTGGGATAAATATAAAGACAAATAAAACAAATCCAACAAAATAATTTATTTAATCTGGAGAGATATCACAATGTTAAAATCTTATGCAAAAGTCGGAGTTGGAAAATAGAATCAAAAGTCCATGTTATGAGCTCGTATTTGACTTTGGGCTTAAGTGAAGAAGATATATAGAGAACAAATAAAAAATTAATAAGATAATTAAATGCAAAATTTTGGTAAAAATTCAAATTTCGTTGTGAGGGGTAAAGTATAAGGGAAGTATGTTTATTTAATTATATATAGTTGAAGGAGACAATAAAAGAGTGTGTTTTCTGCTGGAATGATAAATGTTTAATTTACTTATAACAAATTTATCATTCCAGCGAAAGACACACTCTTTTATTGTCTCCTTCAATTTATAAATTCTGCTACTCTCGGCAAAAACTTTCAATTTAATTTATATATAGTTGTTTTTAGACATAGATGATGGATTAAAAATATAATTTCCACCCTTACTCACTTCACTGAAATATATCTAAGTATTGCAAAAGCATGAATCTTTTTTTTCTTTTTTTTTTTACAAATAATAATTTATTTTTCATAGAATACCAAAACGGTATTTGTGAATATTTTTTATATGTATATTATTTTATAAATATTTTTTATAAAAGGTATTATTTTCCCATTAGAGATCAAGGGAGTGACGAAGGGGGATGGAGAGGGGTTGCTTTTATATTTCAAATCCGTATTCTTTGATTGGAAAGAACAGAAAAAATATATATATAAAAAAATCAGAATCGGTTGGCTTTTGATTTACGCGCACAGCTTGAGGGGTCGCCTCAAATTTTTCTTTTATATTATATATATATATTCCTCTTTCATTCTTTTTCAATGCCAGAAACAAACCCTATATATAAGCCACAATATGGATATCGCCGCTTCGTCATCGTTGTTGTATGCGTGTTTTTTTTCACGATATTTCCTCTCTCATCGTAAAGAGAAAGAAAGAAAAAAAATTTGCGATGTAGACTGGAGGGGAGGTCAGCTGAGGTCGGTCGACATTTTGAAGGGTCCCATCAAAAAGAAAAAAAAATAAGAGGAAGGATATCATCACTTGCGAGGGTAAAGAAAAATGATTCGAATTTGAATTTTTACCCCTCTTTAGATATCACAGAACATAAAAAAAATTCGGAAATCATTAAACTATAATTCAATGTATTTTAATATAGATATAAAAAATAAATCTATAGGCCATATATTATGTTTTAATAAGAGGGAGACTCGTATGGATATCAGAAAATGATCAAATTCATCTCGGAAGACCATCATGTTTGCTTTCATTAATATTAATGAAAAAAAATTGTTGATAAAAACTTTAGAGGGTTTGAAATTGATGATTTTTCCACAAAAACTGAACTAAGTATTTTCGTCAATTTAAAAGCTAATTTGAAAAATAAAAAAGTTGATAACGTTGCTGTGATGTTAAATATTAATAAATTTCAATGTAAAATAAAAATTACTAAGGGTATAATGATGATATTATAAGTGCCCACTGTATCTCTCATATGAATCGAACCTAAGTATCAAAAACTCTCCTGAGCATTTGGATATCGTTTGAGAAGAAGCAGCTCTACAAAGCTACTACCAGCAACAAACATTTCACCCAAAGATTTACATACTAATATATTACTGGCGATGAGAATATGTGTATCTTTAAGGGAAATTTAGTCACTTGTTTTAAATGCAGAAGTGGTTAGACCCACACAAGAGCCATAGAGCGTTTTTGACACTTAGGTTTGATTTCCATGGAAGATGGCAGTTTTTCTAATATACCTAAAATTAAAATTAACTAATAAAAACTTTTGTTTTATTTCTTTTCAGAAAAAAAAAAATAATTATCAGTGTTAAGGTCAAATAAACTGCAACGGATCGTTGCTAAACTTTATCAAATTCATTTGAAATATTAATATGTTTGTTCCTTTATTATTAATCAGATATCACTTGCAATTTGTAGTTCATATTGACATTAATTCAAAAATAATTCTCATTTAAGAGTCGAATAACCATTCCACATTGGATTTTTGACATTTCGGTTATTATTGTAACCATTGCTGAAGACATAGAGGAATCGACTTAAAATCAAAAATAGCCATCGATTCTCATCTAATACTTGAGGAATAACAATTCTACATTAGGTTTTTGACGTTTCGATTATTATTGGTAACCATTGCTGAGACATGGAGGAATCGACTTAAAATCAAAAATAACGATCGATTCTTATCTAATACTAGAGGAATAACCTTATTGCATTCCATTTTTGATGTTTTGACTATTAATGGCAACCTCTATTGAAAACGTGGAAGAATCGACTTAAAATCAAAAAGACTAAATTCTTTTATGGCAAACAACTCAAACTTGAGTTGTTTACCAAAAATTTAGTCTTTTTGCAAATTCTTCCACGTTTTCAACTTAGAGGTTGCCATTAATAGTCAAAACATCAAAAATGGAAGTACAATAAAAGGTATTCCTCAGTAGATAAGAATCGATCGTTATTTTTGATTTTATGTCGATTATTCCTCCATCTTCGGCAATGGTTACCAATCGAAACGTCAAAAACTAATAATAAGTTGTTATTCCTCAAGTATTAGATGAGAATCGTGTCATTTTTTATTTTAGATCCATTCCTCCATGTCTTCAGCAATGGTTACCAATAAAAACCGAAATGTCAAAAATCAATATAGAAAATGATTATTCCTCAAGTACTAGATGAGAATCAATCGCTATTTTTGGTTTTTAAAAAGTCGATTTCTCTATGTCTTCAGCAATGGTTACTAATAAAGCCGAAACGTCAAAAATCAATATAGAATGATTATTCCTCAAAGTACTAGATGAGAATCAATCGCTATTTTTGGTTTAAAGTCGATTTCTCTATGTCTTCAGCAATGGTTACTAATAAAAACCGAAACGTCAAAAATCCAATATAGAATGATTATTCCTCAAGTACTAGATGAGAATCAATCGCTATTTTTGGTTTTAAGTCGATTTCTCTATGTCTTCAGCAATGGTTACTAATAAAAACCGAAACGTCAAAAATCCAATATAGAATGGTTATTCCTCAAGTATTTGATGAGAATCAATCGCTATTTTTGGTTTAGAAGTCGATTTCTCTATGTCTTCAGCAATGGTTACTAATAAAAACCGAAACGTCAAAAATCCAATATAGAATGATTATTCCTCAAGTACTAAATGAGAATCAATCGCTATTTTTGGTTTAAAATCGATTTCTCTGTCTTCAGCAAAGGTAACGGATAAGAAAACAACGCAGTTGCTATGGTTACTCATAAAAATTCCTCCCAAATTTTTAGCATTTCACAGAGAAGCCTATCCATTCTTACTTAAGCAAGGCTAAATGAGCTATATTAAAACTTTCAAATGAATAAATTTTAAAGAATTTAAAATTAAAAAAAGTACCATCTTACTCTAAGTAAAGTACTTTAAAATATAATTTTACTAAAAACTTTATTTAACCTTTTTGTGGTCCCCAAGGTACTTAATTAGGATATTAAATTTCATCAAAATTGGTTAAGTCATTTTCAAGATATTTAGAAAAAACTAAAAAAGTACTGAAATAAAGTACTAATGTTTGTGGGCCGATATGTACCAAAAACTAATCAGCGCTTCATTTGTTAAACTAATGGTAGGTTTTCAATTTCATTTCAATCGGTGTAACGGTGTGGAAAAAATCGTGGGCCAAAAAACGATAACATACATACATCCATCCATACATACATCCGCACGCACTAAATGAAAAAATCGCACTTTTTGGCCTCTCGACGAGACCCCTTGTAATTTTTGGCAAAACCGCCACGTGCTAAAATTCAACCTAATTGAATACTACAATTTGTGACTTTAATTGAGTCCATGGGTTCCGTAGTCTTTACCTGAGGACCCTTTGAAGCCACGCTTGCCCCGAGAGCGATTACAATACTTTACCCATGCTTTGCATTGGATAAAGTAAAAACAATTGAATTCGCATTCAAAATTGTGTAAAATTTTTGTCTTTTTCAAAAGACCAAAATATACAAAAATTTACAAATGTTTACAATTCAAATTTTATATTGTTTTTTGTAAATTATTTCAAATTATAATGATTTATTGTATTCAATATTATTTATCATTTATTTAATTTTTGCTTTTATTTATTTTCAGCAGCGCACGGAAATCCAAAAAAGAAAGGAAGTCTTCGAGTCGTAGCTATGAATGATAAATGAATCTTTTATACCTTATTTATCAATGTAGATATGCTAAAAATTTTCCTTTGATGTCCATATAATAATTTATTTATAAATGAAAATATAGAAAGGCATTTGTTTTACTCACGATTAATCAATGATTCATTAGAAAGTAGAAGGAAGTTTTATACAGATGCTTACCTGTAACAAAAGAGATAAAAAAGTTTTAATAAATTGTTAAGTAAACCAAATATTGATAAATATACGTAAAAAATTAAAAGTATACTCTGAATTTTACTTAAATAATACAACTTAAAACAAGTAATTATTTATTAAATTAATAAATGGAAATAGGGTGTAAAATTATGAATTAAAAACATGTTTCTGAAAAATAAGTTAATTAAAAATTACATAATTTAATTAGTTAATTACATCCAAATCCATCCAGTTTACAAACCTGGATTTTACTATCACAACCCAGTGCTGTTTTAATTAAGCATAATAACTCCAAAATAGGTATTCAATTCATTAAAATAAAAATAAATATGGTATTAAACTTTTAATCACTCAGGAGGCCACTCTTCATTTCATGAGATTATTTATTTCAAGATCTTCTTAAATGAACAAATAATAATTAGTAGAAATAATTAAAATAAATAGTTTACTACACACCGTAGATCATAATTAGAACATCAGTAGAATTTAATATCATAAGGCGATTTGTTTATTGATTTAATAAATCTTAGACAAACCTTTTGATTTGACAGAAGGGAAATTGGAATTGGATTTGGAGTTTATTGTGAATACATAAGTAGAGATTTACTCTCATTTTATTGCGGAATACAACAGAATCTATTCATGGGTAGTAGTAATAGATGAAGGGGTATGAAATAAATTTACGTAATGATAATTTTATTTCAACAAAAACTCATAGAATAAATAATATAATCTTTTCCTGTATAGAATATTTAGGTAAAGATATATAGCCAAGCGGGAATGCACTGTCAGACTACCCTTTATAAGAAAGAACTCAAGCAATTTTGACACCTCTGTCACTTCTTCCTCGAAACCTCTACATGGCCGGACTTTTTTTCCACAATACTAGTCCATAAGCTTAACTAAATTAGGAAATTTGATATTCTTATTCAATTAGTTAATTAAAAATTACATAATTTAATTACTTAATTACATTCAAATACATCCAGTTTACAAGCCTGGATTTTACCATCACGGCCCAGTGCTATTTTAATTAAGCATAATAACTACACAATAGGTATTCAATTCATTAAAATAAAAATAAATATGGTATTAAAACTTTTAATCGCTCAGGAGGCCATAACTCTTCATTTCATGAGATTATTTATTTCAAGATCTTCTTAAATGAACAGATAATAATTAGTAAAAATAATTAAAATAAATAGTTTACTACACACCGTAGATCATAATTAGAACATCAGTAGAAGTTTAATATCAAGAGACGATTTGTTTATTGATTTAATAAATCTGGAACAAACCTTTTGATTTGATAGAAGGAAAATCGGAATTGGTTGGGTTATTGAATACACAACAAGATTTATATATTTTATTGCGGAATACAACAGAATCTATTCATGGGTAGTAGTAATAGATGAAGGGGTATGAAATAAATTTACGTAATGATAATTTATTTTAATAACTCGTAAAATAAATAATATAATCTTTTCCTCTATAGAATATTTAGGTATAGATATATCTGGGGGCACGACAGCCGAGCGGGAATGCACTGTCAGACTACCCTTTATAAGAAAGAACTCAAGCAATTTTGACATCTCTGTCACTTCTTCCTCGAAACCTCTACATGGCTGGACTTTTTTTCCACAATACTGGTCCATTAGCTTAACTAAATTACGAAATTCGATATTTCTATTCCTTATACCTCCCAAGTTACAAGAAGCCAAATATAAGCTTTTTTCGTCACTCTGAAAACTGACTTCTGAAATTCTAGAGTACTTCCACTGATCCTAGAAAGCTAAAATTTGGCATAGTGGTACAGTTTTGAGTACAATTAAAAGTTAAAATCGAAAAAGCGAAACTTTCCTATCTTCAGAACCTAAAACGAAAGGGTTAAGTTTATAGAATTAATGAACACAATTTTGCCGTTTTTAGATGATTTTTTTACCAGCTCAATTTCAATTATATAATTAAATTAAAATCATGAAAATATTCTACAAATTCTCTCGACCTTATTCTTTATCAACGACAAATAATACCCTCAAAGGGAGAGTTTTTCTCTAAAAAGGGGCTGTTAGATTCAAGTGATAGCGTCTGTTGAGGTTGTCTAAATACAGGCGTTGCCATCAAGTGCTGCCATCTGTTCAATTCAAAGGGGCCAAATTGAGAATTAAGACAATTTTGTCGCTATATAAATAATCCCAACAAAAACACATGTGTAAAAAGAGGCCACGTTCGATTATTAAAAACTGTTTGCCAAAAAAGTAGGGAGATCTAATGTGCTACCAAGTTAAACATCATCAATTTATTAGTCTTTTGCATAAACTCCTGATGATGGGCTAAAAACCTGAAATATATAGAGTATCCAGTAAACTCAAACTTTATTTCAGTTTTTATTTTGTGAAACACCACTAATTCCAACCCTTTCTAATTTTTTAAATGTTTCACTATAAACATACACCGCTTTCCCTAGATGTTATCTATTTCTTAAATGAGTCGAGAATATAGTTAGTTCAATTAAAACCCATGTTTTTAATTTTACATGACCATCTACAATTATATTTATTGATTTCACATTTTTAGTTGAAATTATTTTCCTAGAACTTGGCTTTTACTAATTGTTATGTATGTCACGAATTAGTTTTTATTAATCGAACCTTTTTTTACACATGTGTTTTGTTCGGATTATTATTATCCTACATATATATTTGTCTATTATCCAACTTAAACCTGTACCATATCAATATCTAGCCTTGCCAAAAATTATTGCAGATGCAATTCTAATGTAATGGATAAGTGTTGAAAATTTCAGTATCTAACTGAGGTAATATCTAACAATTTCAGTAATGATATTTATACGATTCAGATTGGTTATATTTATAAATGACGAATGTTTTTATTTTTTCTAAAGTCATAGAAATTCTTCTGTGTTCATTAAGAATTGATTTATATCAATTTAGTCATTGAAAAATGCAGTAATTAAATTTAAAAAAATTCAAGAGCACGTTTGTAGAAAAACATTAAAAAGACCTTTGTAAACAAATAATAGGTATTTTGATTTATTAGGTAATAAAAATATTATCGATGTTTAGAAATTGCAAGAAAATAATTCATCATTTTATTTATAGCGTTTTATTAATTATTTAATTTTTGCGTCAGAATCTTTATCAAACATTAAAAAATTTCCCCAATTGACTGATTGATTCATCATATTACATTTCATCGCATTTTTAAACAAAGCTGAAAGAGCGTACTAATGGTGACGTCACTATTGTATACGCGTTCCACTGAACATTTCTACTAGCTGGACTAGAATTAATTATTCACCATAAATACTTTCCTATCAAATATTCACATATTTAAAATCATGACTGTAATTCTCCTTTAGAAATAATATGTACCTATTGTATTTGAAGTCGTATGCTTTTATTTAAATTTTATTACTTTTCTTTAAATACTCTGGAAATAAATAATAAGAAAAATTAACAAACTTTAAGTAAGGAATTGAAAAATAAATTAAAATACATATTCATTAATAATAAAAAAAACTTAATTTAAAATTCATTATAATTACTTAAATTAAATCCATTACAATACCAGGGATAGGGGCTTAGAATCCCGAGCTATTAGACTGCTAAAAACCTTAAATGATATCCATTTCTCAATTAAGTAAGTAATTAAATTTTAGTCCGTATTATGTCTAAATTAAAGAGATTGTATAATTTCATTATAGTATACATAAAAGGACGTATTATTTGTTTTGTTATCGTTATTTTTTGCACATGTTCTACTGTTATCAGCTGAAAGTCAGAGTGAACTTTCGATATCGTTAAATTTGACACGAGTTTTTTTTTAATATTTCTATAAATATACATAAATAATAATTAATAAATATTATTATCAATCTATTAATTATATATATCATCACTTTTTTAATATTGATTAATAAATCTTATATAAATTATATTTTAATTTGATGATGAATAATATTTTTTTTTATTTATTATGGTATATAATTTTATAACGCTAAGAAACTGGATATCTATCAAAAATACTACGTATGATAATAGCAAAAACAAATAGGTATATATATTTGAACGTGAGCTCGGCAAAAAATTCAGAATAAAATTCTCCATACATTCAATTTCATTAATAAGCAATTAATCTATTTGTGCTATTACCATCAAATTCATCATTTTAAAATTCATTTTTGCAACAAAATAAAATTTTTTAAAACCATATATAGGGTGCATACCAAGACCGATGTATACATTTTAATGTTTTTTATAAATTGCACTTAAACATAAAAATTCTACATTAATATTGTCTTAAATACATATGTACTTATATGTTGGAGAATTGATAGAAGGCAGCCCAAGAATAATGGAAAAATAAAATTCCGAATAAAATAGATGTATTATAAAGTTATTTTTGAAGAAGGAGAGAAGATCTTCCGAAATGTTGGTTTTAAAGAGGATAAAAATGACTTTCCAATAAATTTATTATATTAGGAATTTTATTTTTTTGGTATTCTTGGGTTACCTTCCATCCATCCATTCATATTTATATTTGGTATATATGTAAATTAGATAATAATATCTTATTCCTAATTTAGCGCTCTTATTATAACCTCTAGGGATTTATTAAATATTATGTTGGTAGTAGCTCTGGCTTGCTATGCACATGTCAGTTCGGTTAAGATATAAAATGAACTTGTAATTTAATATAAATAGAAGATAATAAGAATAAATTGTACATCTTTAAATACGTGATAAAGGTCTTATAATCTTTTCATTTATAGGTAAGATTATCTTCTAATTATTTATTGTATAAATTGTATTGTATATTTGTTAATAAAACCATTTATAGTTTCTAGCTAATGAATCATTTATAACCTAATCGATTTAAAGATTACAAAGATTATAAGAAGATACAATAATGACTCAGCAAAACTGCATTTACATCTGATGAAGATGAATGAAAGGGAGAGAACATCTTGATCGGAATATCTTTAGATAAAGAGGGTATGGTATCGAATTCAGAAGAATTGAAGAAGGTTGAAAACCATCCCGAACTGCTATCTTTGAGGACGGTTAGTAATACTCTGCAATCTATTACAAAGAACGGAGGATACAGGAAAATAGGAGTAACATTTAAACCAGAATTAAAAAAAATTTATCTGGATGAAGAAGAAAATTTTGCGTGAAGGATTATGTTTGGAGGAATATCAGGAAACTGATTGTACAACAGGAAAAAAGGGTGAGTTAACATCCAATGAACATTTTCTATTAGAGCAAATCAATGACCTAAAAACTAAATTAAAATCGCATACTCAAGTAAATTTAAACGAGATAGAAAAAAAATTTTTGGTGGCAAATTTGTGGGAAGGCAGAAGGCAACAGTTTGGATGGAGTCATTCGAAAAGTGCCTTAGGTGTAAGAATTAGTAATAATAACACAAAAATAGAAATATTAAAAATCTTCGTTGAGGGCAATATAAAAGAGTGGTATAGTGCCAATTTAATGAAATTATCAGCTTCTGATTGGGATGGTTGGAAAAAAAAATTTTTGCTGACTTATGAAAAAAGAAATTGGGGATGGTTGGAAAAAAATTTGATTATGTTAAAGATAAATTATTGAAAATTTCAAAAACTAAAGACCCCATGCACAAGATGTGAATCGTTGGGTCTTAAAAACCGTTATCACCCAATACAGGCATGTTGGAATAAAAGAATCAATAAAAATGAAATAAATATAACTGAAGAAGACGAAGACGATGAAGATGAAACATATTTCACAAGATAATGATGTTAAAAAAACTAATTGGCCAAAGAGAGATCCCACACCACTTTCATTAATAAAGATTAGGGTAATTGTAAATAAAGAGAAAACAATTCAAGCAGTATACGATAATGGCTCTACATGTTCACTAATTAATGAAAAATTTATAAAATTATTAAAAACAAAATTAATAAAGAATAAAAGTATATTGAAAACCATAAATGGTGTGAAATTTACTGAAAACCGGGCTAACCTACATATGAAAATTGGAGAAATAGAAGACAAATTAAATTTAATAGTTGTAAAAAATGATAATTTTAACTACGATTTATTGATTGGATTGGATACAATAAAAGGTTCAATTTAATACAAGATGAAAACTTAAAAATTAAACAAAGAATAAATGATAAAATAATAGACATAGATAATATCAATGATGATGATATATTTAGGAACAAGAACGAAATAAAAGAAGAAACAACAGAAAGCTACAAATAACATACACATGAAGAAAAGAGCCATAAAAGGTAACCATCCTACAGCTTATGAATACAGAAATATTAAAAATTTTTGAGAAAATGTGATCCACTTAGATGAAGAAAAGAGAATGAAAACCGTTAAATTAATTCAAGAATACCAATCATGTTTCGCAAAAGATAAATATGATGTCGGTTCAGTTAAAACTGGAGAAGTAAAAATAAAGTTAAAAAGACAGATATATCTCAAAGAAACCATATCGATGCTCATTCCCAGACCAGGAAGAAATAGATTCCCAAATTTCAAAATTAATGGAAAATGACCTGATAGAAGAATCGAGTTCACCTTTTGCATCACCGGTGACGTTAGCTTTTAAAAAAGTAGAGGAAAAAGAACTCGATTGTGTATAGATCTGAGAGAATTGAATAAATTGGTGGTGCCAGAACCACAGCCATTCCCTAGAATAGAAGATTTAGTAGTGGACGTTAACGGCTGTGATTGGTATACGGCATTAGATATAAATTCAGCTTTTTGGGCTATCCCAATTAGAGAAAAAGACAGGGAAAAAACAGCCTTTATAACAAGAAGAGGGCACTGGCAATGGAAGGTACTACCATTCGGTTACAAGAATTCGCCCGCTATCTTCCAAAGAGTTCTGGCAAGTATAATCAGACGACACAATTTAAACGAATTTTGTGTAAATTATATAGACGATATACTGATTTTTCAAAATCATTTAATGAACATTTAGAACACATTCGGTTATTTTTTGAGGCAATAAAAAAGAAGGTTTTAAATTAAAATTAGAAAAATGTATGTTTTATAGACACTCTGTCAAATATTTAGGTCACGAAATTGAAGATGGGAAAGTATACCCAACTAAGGATAATTTAATTTCGATTAAGGAATTTAAGCGTCAAAATCAAAAAAAATGGTTCGTCAAATATTGGGAAAAATAAATTTCTACAGAAAATTCATCGACCACTGTACACATAAGTTGGCACCACTACACAACTTATTAAAGAAGAACCAAAAATTTAAATGGTCTGAAGAATGCGAAAATTGTTTTATAGACATAAAAAAATATTTATGCACAACACCAATTTTAGCAATCTACGATAGAAATAAGGACACAGTTGTAGAAGTGGACGCAAGCCGATTGGGGCTGGGTGCTGTTCTAAAGCAAAAACAGGAAGATGGATTTCTACATCCAGTAGCATACTTCTCAAAGAAATAAATTGACACCGGGACAAATGAAGAAAGAAGTAATGTTTTTGGAATGTTTAGCAATTAAGGAAGCGATTGTATACCAGCATTATCTAATAGGTAAAGAATTCATAGTCACATCAGACCATAAAAGCCACTTGTAAATTTAAAATCAAAAGCGAGAACTGATGAAGCACTAGGAGATATGATGTTATACTTAACACAATATAATTTTAAAGTGGTCTACAAAGAAGGAAAAAGAAAATATAGAAAGCTGATACCTTATCGAGAAATCCAGTTTGGAAGATTTCGAAAATAAAGAAGATTGCTTAGAAATAGTGAATATGATCAAGATAGAAGAAATAATTAATGATCAGGAATCTATTAAAGATGAAATTGAAAATTCAAAAGACTTTTAAAAACGGTGATATAAATTTCAAAATATTAAAAAATAATAAAGAATATATGTATCTAAGGAATTTGGAAAAAAATTGATAGATAAAATACATAAATTCTACGGTCATATTGGTAATAATCTAATGGCAGAAAAAATAAGACCATTTTATTACTTCAAGAATATGGACGAATTAATAAAAGATTATTGTAACACATGTGAAACATGCATAAAGAATAAATCAAGGGGTCAAGAAAATAGGTCTATTATCAAAACTAGGACCAGCAAAATGTCCATTTGAAATAATGTCAATAGACACAATAGGTGGTTTTGGTGGTAATAGATCAACAAAAATATATGCATTTGCTGGTGGACCATTTCTCTAGATATGCTGGATTTCGACATCAACTACCCAGTCTGCAGATGATTTCATTAAATTACTAAACCCGATTATAAATAAAAACGAAATAAAAATGATTTTAGTTGACCAATATAGTGCTTTAAATTCAATTAAATTTAAAAAGTATCTAAAAAGAAAAAGAAAATTCAACTAATATTTACATCTATAGATTCCCCACAATCTAATGGTTTAAATGAGAGATTAAACCAGACTTTAGTAAATAGATTAAGATGTAAAATAAATGAAAAAGATAAACGAGCATGGCCGAAATTGAAAGAATGCGTAAGAGAATATAATATTACAAATCATAGCGTAACAAAATACTCACCCTCTTACCTGTTGTACGAACAAAGTTCTGATATTATCCCCGAAGAGTTACACAAAAAAGAAGATATAGAGAAAGATAGAGAAGAAGCATTCAGAAACTCAGAAAAAAATTTTCTCAAAAATAAAAAGAAATTTGATGTGAATAAAAAAGAACATCAATTCAAAGAAGGAGAATGGGTATATGTTATGAATGGAAATAAATTAAACAGGGGCAAGTTAGAAGAAATAAGAAGCGGACCATTCATCATCAGCAAGAAAGTTTCAAACTCTATGTATAAACTAAAGTGTAATAAGAAAAACAAGGAAAGTGTGGTGAACAGTAGGAAGCTGAGACCTTACTCTTTTTTCCCCTTATGAAAAGAGTCCCCCTAGCATGAAGGTGTAAATTAGATAATAATATCTTATTCCTAATTTAGCGCTCTTATTATAACCTCTAGGGATTTATTAAATATTATGTTGGTAGTAGCTCTGGCTTGCTATGCACATGTCAGTTCGGTTAAGATATAAAATGAACTTGTAATTTAATATAAATAGAAGATAATAAGAATAAATTGTACATCTTTAAATACGTGATAAAGGTCTTATAATCTTTTCATTTATAGGTAAGATTATCTTCTAATTATTTATTGTATAAATTGTATTGTATATTTGTTAATAAAACCATTTATAGTTTCTAGCTAATGAATCATTTATAACCTAATCGATTTAAAGATTACATATATATATCTATATGTATATATTAATTTGCATCAAGCAGTAAACAACCTCATTGATTAATGACTCAACAACGCTGCTACTCTCGACAAAACAAAATCTTTTCAAAGAAAACTATTTGATTTTTTATTAATTTATTTTCCTTAGAATAGTGAATATTTTAAGAACCATCTTTTGTATTTAATCAAACAGAAAATTAATTTTATTTTGATTATCGCAAATCATATAGGCTTTGAGAAATAAATAAATAATTGTAAAGTTAAGGGTAAATAATAAAAACACGAAAGGGCGCTTTAATAAGAATAGATAACGCCTGACCACGGAAACCTGTGCCAACTTGCAGCGAGGCATGTCAGTACTTGTAGACTAAGGCGAACGCGAGCTGATAATTTATTGAAAATAAATATTTAAATTATACAAGGTCACTTTTATCATCATCGCAATTTTAATAATCCATAACAATTCTATCTGCACTCAATGTATTGAGTTGCCAAATATTGAAAGAACCAATAAATTATTAACTTTTAAGGAGATAGGTGTTGGTTCTGGGTGAAGTATTTTTATATAATAATAAAAATTGGGTAAAATTGCGAGGTAGGTTTCATAAAAAAAGAAATAAAACAAAAATGAATTTTGAACTCGATATATTTCGGGTTGTCAGAAAACGTTTTCTCTGACTCCTGAAGATGGGCTGACAACCCGAAATATATCGAATTCAAAATTCATTCATCTTTGTTTTATTTATTTTTTTGTGAAACCTACCTCTGTTTGCAATTTTATTATTATACAATAAATTATTATTTTATTTATACAATTTATTTTGTTTTGTATTGATATTCTTACATTTTATGCTCATTACAGCTCATTAGAACTGAAGATGGCATTAAATAATTAAAGTCGAAACTGTTTTCTACAATTGGGAGTTTTTTATTCGACGAAGAAGCTTTTACTACATAGATCAATTCCTTTGTTTCCTAATTTAAAAATTTTTGGACAGCCATCTTTCCTTCATCAAAATAAAGATTTGCAAGGTCTCAGCTGTAATAAAGCTTAAAATATAATATTAAAATAATAATCTGAAGAAATCGGCTTGTTTTAAAATTTAAGTATTTAATACACATCTATATATCATATGAGCTATTATAATAATTACATTTCTCAAAAAGGCCTAATTATATTTTCACTAAACTACCTAACATATATACATATATGTGTATATAAAGGAGTATTATTATCTATAAAGGTGTTTGCAATTTTGTTTGTGGTTAGTTGGAGAGGCGAGATTGAAATTACTTGACCAAGTAAAAGGTTCAAGTCAGAAGCAAAATACATTCATTTCATTTGAAATTGAATTTGAGTTTTAGAAAAAATCCGCCTTTATATATTGTATATACCTATATATATATTAGATTTGATATCAAATAAATTCACTGTCAAAAACACACTGTGACCCTCATAAAGATAAATAACTAGACGTTAACAATTCTATATGGTTTAACTTTCAACTTACAAGCAGAACCTAAATTATACTCTCTCTCTTTCTCTTAATTACACACATGTATATACAAACATATATACTAGGTAAAATTAATTAATAAAAGAAATCATAAAAGTCAAGAGCACTAGTCAAATTGCTCATTTGTCGTTTTTTCCGGGTATGTCTGTTTGTCTTTGCGTATGTGTGCATTATATATGGATGTGTGGGGGAACGAGAGGAGAATTGGGAGGGTCATTGGCCAATCCAATCCCATTTCCGTTTTTTATACCTTCTCTATTTGGTTAATCGAATATATATGTATATATCTGCTGTGTGATGTCTCCCACCTTTGTTTGTTCAGAATATCGGACTCCCCTCTGAGTTCATTGGGTTTTTTTGTACGAGGAGTAAATTTCTGTCAAGATGATAGTTTTCAGATAACGATATATTCGATAAATATATATGTAGAGAAAATCAATCACTTATTTATTTTCTGGCGATAGTAATTATTTGCTAGAATGGAACGAAAATTGGTTTGTCTGTATTTGTACTTTTGAAAATAAATGACAATATGATTTTATATCTTTCTCTCCTGTAAAAGTAGAATATTTTTACTTAGATGTTTGCCTGTCATATATTAAACGAGGTTTCGAATATGTTACAGATCAGAACTGTATTCTAACGCGGGCTAGCTCACTTGCTTGATTAGTTTGTTATTCACTACTCAGATAGCACACTCGCTCTAGAAGATGTCTTTTTCAGCTGTTATTGTCTTTAAGATGTCTTTAAAATGCCTAGAAGATCTCCCAGTGTCTAGAAAACATGTTCTAGACCAAGTGTGCTAACAGTGTAGCTAAATCGTTTATCTCTATGATTTCATTTAAGAAACTAATTTTCTTTTTGACTTAGACGTACAACCTTCTATTATCCTTTACGTCTTAAGTTCTCAGATACTATCACAAGTGTTTCTTAAACTTGCATTCCTTCATTTTAAATAAGCAGATTCGCATTCTAACACTATTTGTAATTTCATTTAAATCTGAATTACACTATGTAAGTTCAAGAAAAGTTTCATCCAAGCTGATAGATTAATTAGTTCAGGGTAATATGTTAATGCAGGTCATGAAATTATCTATTTATGTAAAACTTTGTTGCATAGTGTAATTCCGGTCTTTATCAATAAGTATTAGAAATGAATTTATAATATGTAATTGAAAGCATCAATTTTAGAGTTAGTACATTTCCTTGTTAGGCATAGTTATGTAATTTTGGTAATTTCCATTGAACTTTATTAGAGTTCAAGAACACCAATTCAGTCAACTTTGCAAAACGCTCATTTAGAAATTGATTATATCTTCATAGATGCATTAGTACTTAGAGAATATAAATAACTTGGTTTAGTTTTAATCTTTTTAAAAATTTAATGGCGAAACGCATGTTTTGTTGGAGGATTTGAATTAGTAAAAGTGGGTTAACACTAGAAGCTCGATAAGAGATTATAAGGTACATTTATTTGTTTTTAAAGATTGTTTCAAAATTAGAAGGTAAAATGTCATTATAATTATATTTAATTTTCAATGGTGGCCTAACCCAAAAAAAAACTTCAAGATCAATGATCTGATCCCGACATCCTCAATTATAAAATAAGTTATTTTATATAATATTTAAATTCGTTATAATTACTAATAGATTTTTTTTTCGTTGGTTATTTAATTAAACTTGAATAAACATTTTGATTGATGATTAATCAAAGTCCCTTGCATGTTTGAGTGTGTGTATGTGTGTGAGAAAGAGATGTGGCTTTCTCTTCTCGTCGTCAATGTCGTTGGTTAGGAATTAATTAAACTAAATGAAAACCAGACCGGGGGCTAGAGTGAATCAAGTGGTGATGGTATTCAAACACTTCACTGGGAGGGATTTTAAAGTACTAGTAGTACTTTGAAGGTCTGTTTCATCAACGGCGAGTGTCAATGGTACTTTATTACTTACCCCCAAACCAACCCTCGGTTAAGTCCCTCACCACAATGCGTATCTCATTTTAATATATTTTGTGAAAAGAGCAAAAAACAATCCTCAAGAGAGTGGAACGTGCAACTTTTCTTCATTATAGATTCCTTTCAATAGGAGTAAAGAGTAAAAGAGATGGGACCAAAAAGATGCAATCTAAGCAGCCCAAGCTCATTCATAATTGCTTAGTACTTGTCTACTTTGCATAAAATTAATAAATTTCTTCAATCATTTATCACCTGAGTGTTGGTAGTTGCTCAATCAATGGGTTTTATCTGGAATTCGGTCATGCATTCTGTAAGACCTCTATTTTTTCTTTTTCTTTTTTTAATACCAGCAATAAAAAATAGGACTTGATTTAATTAATGTTAAATTGATATATTAATGAAATTGGATTTATAAATTATTGTAAGAGAGAAAGTGAATGGAAAGCCACCGATTTTAACCATTAATAATAGATGAAGGATTAATAATGAAAATGAGAGATTATTTTTTTATAGAATAAAACTCTGGTTTATATACCAATTATATATTTCGAAAAATTAATATCAAAAACGATAGAATATGTATGTAATAAAAATCAACCAAAGCCTTATTTATCCCAATAAAGACACAATGATAATTGCATTTCAAATATTTTTAAGAGAGGTGTGCTGAAGCAATTTCTTAAGGAAAATAAAAATACTTTTATTTTCTTGTTGAGGCTTTGCTGGTCATTTTGATTATGATAATTTGAAAGAATATATTTGTGGTTGGAACAGAATTAGAAATTAAAATTTCATAAAATAACTAGAAAATTTTATTAAATGTTAACCATGGTAAGGGGAGCCGGGTTGGCTCAGTTGGCTAACGCACTGGCCTCGTTTCGACATCGATCGATTATGACGATGTTGGAATGGGAGGCCGGGGTTCGATCCTAGCTGGCGAATAAAAATTTCTACCGGCTGAAAACTCGGCTCCCCCACTAACCCTACTAACACTTTACTTATGTGCTGTCTAAATGGGCTTTGTTCCCGGTGACATTAAATAAATAAAAAAAAACAAAAAAAACATGGTAAGTCTTATAAGAAAAAAATCTTAAAAATTAAAATATTTTTAATTTGTAGGTCTTTATAGTACTTTAATCGAAATTATTATAATATTTAAACATTCGAAACCCGGGTGCACAAACACCTACGTCTCCACCCTCTCACTTGATCAACTTTCCATTCTCTTCGGTAATGCAAGGGTCTTTCAAGATCCATAGGGGCTGCATCTTACTGGTGCGCCCCTTCTTGCATTAAAAAAATGGCATTCTTCAAAAAATAAAACAAAGCAAATAACTTAAGATTATATAATTGTAAAGAAACATCTTTTAACACATAGACTTACTTAAAGGCAAAGTTTCAAACAACACCATCAAAAAAATGACAGATAATTAGCCTGCAGTTTGAGTAATGATCTAGAAATATGGGCCGATGTGGTTTCAAAATGTTAGGTCGTACTACACAGCTCACATATCAACATAATCTTGACAAGAGTAGTTTTTTTTTTGCAACCTTGACAGGATAACGAAGATTACTGAATTGAGTAGACATTGTAACGCGAGACGTTCAGGTGGGGTTTGAATCCCATCAATGTTACCTGAGGTAGAAAAGCTATGTAATCAAGGGGGTTGCTTACCAAAGAAAAGAAGCCTGGGAACATTCAGGTCAAGTACTAATAGATCAAATATCGAAATAAGTGGAATGAAAAGAGTTTGCGAACTGACACCCTCGCGAACTAGATTAATAAAATATTCCTCAATAAATGATAAATAAATATTCGTCCTCAGCTAGAATCACTTGAAACTGAAGAGTTATATCGTCTTTCAAAACATGAAACCTTTTTTCTATTTTATTTTTTGATTGTATAAGAAAGAGCAAGATAGATTTTGAAAATCGATGTTGTGAGGCTTCAGAATTCCCGATGTTTTTTTATTTTATTTTATTTACTATTGGTATTAGAATAGGGAAAAGACCTGTTCCCATGCGAACACCAAGTTAAAAGAAACCCGTAGCGTGGTTAGTTCTAAAATGAGTGACCGGCAATCGATCTAGAATATTTACAGCCTTCCAAATTCAAATCATTTTTTAAATTGGAATTAAATTAAATGGAATATTGATATTTGCGACCTTTTATCTCCTATAGAAAGTGGCCAATTTATAAAAAATATTATCCAGTAAAATTCATGTAGTATTAAAAGTAACATTTACCGCGCTCTTCTAATTAATCTCCAAAGTTCTTTGAATTTCAACTAAACGCATTGAATTCAATTCATTTTTTAAATCACGTTAGAATTTTTTTATGAATGAAATTTACTCTCTCTTTCTTTAATATTGTGTATGCTCTGTTTTTTTAAGTATTCCTTAAGTGTTTCCTTGCGAATTGGATTGAAAGTAAAATTTCATAACGACCAAAAAAAAGTTTTTTGTTTTTAATGAAAACCACTTGAAAAATAAATAAATAAATGATCAAGCAAGTGGCGTAATGTGGGAATTAGCACCCGGGGCCCCCTTTGATCTCTCGATTCGAGAGCCAATTTAGATCCAATCAGCAACAACAACAACAACAGTAGCAGCAGCCGGGGAAGCACAAGTTGGATTGTGTTTGGCGATGAATGTTGTAATTCAATACTCGAAACGCATTTCTCTTTCCTATTACTTTTAGAACAACAATTTAATAGCTAAATTAAAAAGAATGGTCCATTTTATAAATTGCAACGAGAACCCTCTTCATTCATTCATTTCAATTTCATAAAAGTTCATAATAAATTTAAATAAAAAACAAAAAAAAAAAACTGACAAGGGAGATATGCAATGGATGGATGTGTTGGTGGAGGGGGCAAAAAGAAAACAGAAGGGTGGTAAATTCTATTTTGGTCAAAAATCACAGAAAAAAATCGACATTATATAAATATTCGTTATCTATGTATGTATTAATTTTCATATTCAAAATTTATTTTGAAAATTGAATTCAAAAAAATTTATTCATTAAATTTCCTTGACTAAAATTACATTTTTTTATTTTTGAGGGACTAGTTTCTACTAATAAGATATGAGGGGAAGTAAAATGAAAACCTCTTCTAGATTCGTTAAGCTCTCAGCAAATTTTTCATTAATGAACAGTTTGAGCTAGAAAATTGAAACATAGCAATAATGATCTGTTTATCAATAAAATTTGCATGCCCAATTCCAGATCATACAACAATTCGACTTTTTCTGTTTTTCTGCATTTTTCAACAGAAAGTTCTAAACTAGAAAGACTAAAATCTAAGGAGTTCTTCGATTTGAAAATACAAATATTTTGGGATGACAACGAACTTTCTACGACTTTGCGTTTTTGGGTTATTGAGGGTATAGTTTTATAGTTATACACAGAAACACAAACAATATGTGTCAAACTGATTTCCCTCCAAGTTTCAGATACATATATGTTAAGATATTTAAGTAAGTATTTAAATCTTTTGAATAAACTCAATACTCTGATTGTCCAGAGAGCATACTCAGTAATTTCGATTCACTGTGGTGCTGAGGATTCTTATAGGCATTAAGTGAAAAGCTCATTTTTCAGCAGTTTTTTAATTTTAAATGGTGGTTTTTTTAATGTATCCAAATATTTAAGAAATCTTGTACAATATTCCTTATTCAGTGAACCTTTTTTTGAGCAAATACAATAATAGATTGTTAGGTATGGTTAGAGGGCAGAATTAAGAATAACAAAATGAAATGTCTCATATAACCAACATCACAACATGTAATATATTTAAAAAAGTTCTTTAACTTAATTTAATGTCTAACTATACCTAACAATCTATTATTGTATTTGCACAAAAAAGGTCCACTGAAGAAGGAATGAATATTGAACAAGATTTCCGAAATATTTGGATAAATTAAAAAAACTACCATTTAAAATTAAAAAACTGCTAAAAATAAGCTTTTCACTTAATATCTATACTCAGTAATGTCTTTGTTTTTTAAAATATATATGCATGTCTCTTTCTCTCTCTCTTGTGTGAGTGTGTATAAAGATTGGAATGTTAAAAGCATGCACCGGTTTCCATTTGATCGCTGAAGTAACTTATCGGATAATTGATCGTCTGGGAATACCGAGTGATGTTGGGAATTTCGGCCGATTCAATTCTAGTGTAGCTATCATCCCAAAGGATTTGTAAGACCTTATTGATTGTGAAACTTGCAACCTCCTAGCATCAAAATATAAACGTTATTTTTTCATTCAAAGGATTGTAAGGTTTTCTTCCACGAAGAAAAAGTGCAGATAAATCTACATTTAATCTGAGTCAGCAAACTTTTTGTATTTGATACTTCCTGGGTAACTTGACAGAATCAGCTTACGGATATCTAAGACATTTGCAGTGAGTATTAAAAAATATTAAAACCATTTAAATTGATTATTTATGACGTCCGAATCGCTAGTTAAAGGGGAAGTCAATGTATAATTATTATGGGAGAATAAAGTTTGATTCCCCAATAACTTTAGTAGATGTCAGGAGCGTCAGATGCGGTATTACATTATATGTAATTATTCATTCTAAATAAATCTAAGAGATGTCACGCCAATTACTCTGCTGAAACTTTTTGAAATCTAAAGGAAATTGTACCTAGCACAAGTATGTACTAATTATAATAATTATCAACATAAAATCATCAAAAAATAAATAAACGAATAAAAATACTAATAGTGCACATATTAGTATTTTGTTTTTAAATTTGATATCTGAGAGAAGATATTTGTCTAGCACTATGTGAGAGTATTTTTGTACAAAAGAAGATATGTATAATTATATATATTTATGTTGCCTATCCTTAAGGGGTTTCTAAACAGTTCATTTGCGTGTTGTCAGGATTTTATTGTTTCCTTTTTTTTCTAAACATATATTTAACGTATTTATATCCATATTCATATTATTATGTTTATATGACAAACAAAGATTTTAATTGTATAGATTGTTTATTGTGATATGCAACTAGGTTTAACCATTATAATTACCAGTCTAATTATATGTCTTCCCTTATCAGTCACTTCCATTGAGTCCAATCAACAGAGCTAGAATTGGGTCGAGTGTGTTTGTAATTTTTCTCCCCTGTTCTTGGACAATCATTGTATATACACTATTTTCAAAGTATTTCTTTTCCATATTATGTCCGAATAGACTTGACTCTTGATTATTCTAGTTTAAAATCAAATACCTTAAATTATTGATTACAAATGCAATGTATATTGTATAATTTATAATTTAGTCAAATATACATATTTATTAGCCAATTCATTGTAGATGTATTTATTTCACAAAAATTGAATTTTTTTATTTTTGATAATATTTAAAATTCATTTTTTAAGAAGGAAAATCATCAAAGAAAAATCATCCCACAATTTCCTCTCTTAGGTGCAAGCACCTATAATTCAGAATTTATTCTCCCAACATGAAAAGAAAAGAAAGCAATTTCAAATGGTGGATTCAAGTCTAATTATCCGCTGATGAAGGTTTGAAAGACAGAGATGGGAAGGGAGTTTCAGTCTCTAAAAGTCATAGAGATGAACGAGTTGGAAAATGTCGTTGTTTGGTGTGTTTCTAATTTGACCGAGTTGCATTTTTTAAAATCGTGATTTGTGTGCAGATGATGATTTTATTCACTTTATCTCGTTAAAACAAACTCCAAGGAGGTATCTGTGAAAAAAAAGAACGAAAACGAATCGAAGGCTATTATAGTCTTAATTCTCAACTATGGATTTTATCCAGGATGGCAAGAGAATCCTTGGAAGCCAGATGAAAACATATCTGACGATTAATTGATTAGGTTGCTATTTTAAGACATTCTGCAATTTTTCTGGGATCTCGGCAAATAGGGCCGATGGATGGTATTTTTATTATTAATTTTGATAGACATTTTATAACAAAAAAAAAACTTCGGTGCTGAGATAGTCTTCAAGATCATTTTCTTTACATTGACGTGACAGTCAATGTGTCAAAGGATATATAATAAAAAAAATAATAATAATAATAATAAAAAATGAAAAAAAAATAAAAAAGTTGTGATTTGATATTTTTCGTTTTCTGTTGAGTTTTTTATTTTTATTCTATTATTTATCGTTGTTGATTTTTCTAAAAGATTATTTTTTTCAATATCAGTTTCCTTTCATTTAAGAGAAATTTATGGAATATTATATATATATAGGTATATATATATAATTTTAACTGAGCCTATAACTTTTATCTTTTGATAGGAAGCCGATAAATTAGGGATATGCTATATAGGGATGGGGTAGAAAAAGTAAAGTGTATGTGTGTATCGTCAGAAGAATAATTTAATTGTTTTTTATAGTTAATTATTTGGAAAAATTTTTACTTTAATCATGTTAGTCCACTGGGGGGTAGGGGTGGGGGTAAATATTGTTGCAAATTTACCATTATATGCTGAAAATAAAAACATTCAAGTTTTATAACTTGAACAAAGGGTAATAGTAACGACTTCAAATTAAATATAAGAGTAAATCAATATTATATTTAATATTGATTTACTATGAGTTATGATTCTAGGTCACTTATTTCACATTAAAATTAAAAAATTAAAAGATATAAAATATTTTTCTTTTTCAATATATCACTTTCTGTACTTCTTGAAGATGGGTTGATAGCCCGAAATATATATATTGAAAAAGAAAAAAAATTATATCTTTTAATTTTAATGTGAAATAAGTGACCTAGAATCCTTAATTCATAGAAAATCAATATTAAATATAATATTTATTTACTCTTATCTTTATTAAAGATGTTTCACCTTGCACTAACACCACAATCTCTACTAATTATGACTTCAAATTATTCAGAAGTGAATAAAATATACCGTAGGCCTAATGTAATGACAATTAAGGAAATATGGCAATACTTTTTCTTCGGGAAGTAGTTTTAGAGTAAACTTCTATTTGTAAGGGGGGGGTTACTTTTCATGTAGCTAGGGGGATGGGCCCCTGCTTTAATAATAGAAAACACGTGATTTAACTTTATATCAAAAAATTTTTTTTTAATTTTGAGCTAATAAACTAGTTTATTTATTTATTTGAAGTTTATACAATTTTTTTTAGTGGATGAGTGTTCTATATTAAAAAAGCTTGGAATTTACTTTAGAATATCTTGGAATATTATAGATATTTATAATCACAAGTCATAGGGTTTATAATCTACATTTGGATTTCAGATATACATCGAGTCCCGAAATTTGATTAATAAGGGTGCATTGGTTAAGTTATTTCAATTTGAAAATGTCATATGAATATTATTTAGTAACTCACTCGTTAGAAAATCATTGGTATTTTAAATTGTAGATTTTTTACATATTTTGTTTACTCAAGAATCCTCATTTAGTAGAGAAGAATGCTATAAGTAAACAAACAAACAAAAAGTCATTGTTTCAAATGGGTTTCGTTTGTTGCATAAGGATTGTGAAGTGGGATGCGAGTTTTGTGTATATATACCGTCTGTAAGAAATGGATTTATTACCATAAGAAAAAAATGCTAAAAATCAAATACCTATATTTTGTTTTTCAAAATTTAATAGAAGTAGGGGTTGAAACCCTACTGGGGTGGTAGACACATATTCAACCCTTTTTCAAAACATAGATTGTTACCTCTCTTTATTTGAAACCCCATTATTCTAGCCCATTATATCATTTAAGCGCGTTTAGAGGAAATCTGTATAGCGGGTTGCGGATGTTGCAGGCAAACATGAAATTCTTTCATCTTCGCGACTGTACGGGTATTTTGCGTTTTCCATAAAGCTAATATGTGGAAAGAATTGTTTTTGAATATGTGATCAAGATAAAAAGATTACTCTTCCGAAAAAAAAATAAATAATAATAATGCGTAAGTCAAATAATCTATTACTTAAAAGAATAAAAATAAAAAACTAAAGTTTAAAGTAATTGAAGTTGTTTGCAAGAATTTATGTCGCTGTGAAGTATAAATAAATGATAAACATGCGGGAAAGTAGAGGATGTTGTAAAGAAAAGTGGAACTAATTATATATGTCGCAGTAAAAACCCGTTTTTAGTAAGAACGGGTTCTTACTAGTTAAAACGCGTTTCGCTGAATACCTTTGTGGCAACTAGAATTTAGTGATGTTGATTGAGTTTGGTTCAAATGTATAGAATATTTATTTTGACCTTCCGAATCATTTTGGGTCTTTATTTTCAAATTTTTTTTAACAAAAATGTCAAAAATTACATCCTCAAAAATTTTGCTTCTAATGAGGATGTAAAATTTTGAAAATAGACACCCAAAATGAGGCGGAAGGTCAAAAATTAATATCCTAGACCTTAGAACCAAACTCAGAAAATTCTAGTTGCCACAAAGGTATTCAGTGAAACGCGTTTTGACTAGTAAGAACCAGTTCTTACTAAAAAACGAGTTTTTACTGGAACATCATGCGAGAAAAGTGTAAGTATTATAGTGAGTCAAGAATTTGTCGGTTTACTCTCACCAAACATCTCTCGAAAAACACAATTTGGCGGTTGGTATTACAAAAATAAAAAAATCTTTACAGTGAATAATATTTTAAAAGGTTTATTTAAGTACGGCAATAATTAATTGATCGGTTTTTGAAAAAAAAGACTGTAATTAATGTTATTAATAGAGGAAGATTTATGGACTATTCCTGAAGTAATGAGCATCCATTAGGGGTTACGAGTTGCGTGGTTAGCGGGTTTGGAGAGGCCTTACGCGGAGGGAAGAGTTTTATTTTAGGCCACCCAAAGAAGCAATTAGACAGTGAAAAATTCATTTAACAAAACTCGTGATAAAATACACTAATATACGAGTATTAACTAAAGCTAAAGGGAATAGAAAAGGGGTAGATAATTGTCAGCCGAAATGAATAGAAAAACTGTTTCAATTTTTTTATGAACCAACTCAAGGGAGGCGGTGGTTTTAGGTATACGGGGTGCGAAATGGAAGATAAATCAGACGAGTTTTTTTTTATTATTATTATTAAACACTTCAGAGCTAAAAAAAAACTTTCGCGGTATTAATAATTATTAACTATTTCAACTTTTGTGGTTGTTATTTAATATCTAGGACGAATGTAGGTTAAAAAGTGTTCTTGAACAAGAGACAAATTTATATTACAAAGTGCATTTTATTATCTACTTAATTATCTGAATGAATTTTTTATCTATTCATTGTTAATACAATATTGTTTGAATTTTTATTTTAAAAAGTGTAAAAGCAGATTCTAATGGCTATTCATTGTACATGTAATAGATTCCATTTTTAACCGACTTCAAAAAAGGAGGAGGTTCTCAATTCGACTGAATTTTTTTTGTGTCTATGTTACCTGATATCCTCGCTAATTGTGAACCGGTTTTGATGATATTTTTTTTGCATTGGGTTCAGTCTAGTTTACGATTGGTCCAGTTTTTTTCATTGGTATTGGACCTTTTTGCTATGTTTTTTTTATGCATAACTTCTTTGTTTATGAACCGATTTCGATGATTCTTTTTATATTGGAAAGAGGGTAACTTAGGGGTGGTCCCATATTAATTTGGTCAAGTTCTGATGATATGATCAATGACGAATTAACGTAAATATCCAATTCTTATGAGCAAATAATAGAAATTATAATAAATAAAATCTTTTATGAAAAAATCAATCTTAAAACGTTCATTTAAAATCCGCAATCGTTTCGAGAGAATTTTTATATTTATGAATTGAATTTTATTATCATTTTCTGATTCATTCGCCCGACGCTTTCTCTTACGAGATGCATGCAAGGTATTATCTTAAGTCACTATTAATAACATCACTAAAAAAGAGAAAAATAAAAATAATTTTTATAAAAAAAAATAAAACCGACTTCAAAAAAATTAAATGCAACAAATAAAATAATAAGAACTCAAAAATAAAATAAAATGCACTAAAAGGTATAAAATAATTATTTAGTTACAACTAAACGACGAAATATTAACATGAAATCACTTTTTGAAGTCGGTGCCAAACAAACTATAAAAGCGAGCGTACCCGCCAATCGTACAATGTAAAATTCGTCGAGTTTGATTCATAAAATGTATATGTTTGGCACCGACTTCAATAAGTGATTTCATGTTAATATTTCGTCGTTTAGTTGTAACTAAAGAAGATAAATATTTTATACCTTTTAGTGCATTTTATTTTATTTTTGAGTTCTTATTATTTTATTTGTTGCATTTAATTTTTTTGAAGTCGGTTTTATTTTTTATAATAATTATTTTTTACTTTAAGAACTTTTACATAAATTTCATAAAATTTTTAGAAAAAAATATTTATATAGTCATTGTGATTGCTGGAAATGGCTTGATTAAATTTAAAAGGTTTAAAATGTGTATTTCAGATAAAAATTCGGATCGACATACTTACATGCAATTTTAAGAGGAATAATAAATAATATCTTTAAATTCAATTATAATTTTAAATGCTTTGTTTTTTAGGGTTAAGTTCAAAAGTAAAATGTGATCTTATTAGTGACGATACAATGTTTGTCTGCCTGTCTGTGCATGTAGTTCGTAAGTTAAACCAATATGAAATGTATAAGAAAATCACAAGTGAGTGTCATCTATTAGATTCGAGATAGAATGGATTAATTTTAATTACAAGTCAGAATGGTTGTTTTTTGTAGCTCGTAAGTTAAACAAGATACCAATATGAAATTTATAAGAAAATCACAAGAGGGTGTCATCTATTAGATTCGAGATAGCAATGATTATTTTAATTATAGTCAGAAGTTGTTTTGTAGCTCGTGTTAACAAGATACCAATATGAAATTTATAAGAAAATCACAAGAGGGTGTCATCTATTAGATTCGAGATAGCAATGATTATTTTTAATTATAAGTCAGAAAGGTTGTTTTTTGTAGCTCGTAAGTTAAACAAGATACCAATAGAAATTTATAAGAAAATCACAAGAGGGTGTCATCTATTAGATTCGAGATAGCAATGATTATTTTTTTATTTTAATTAAAGCAGAAGTTGTTTTTTGTAGCTCGTAAGTTAAACAAGATACCAATATGATTTATAAAAATCACAAGAGGTGTCATCTATTAGATTCGAGATAGCAATGATTATTTTTATTTATAAGTCAGAAGGGTAGTTTTTTTGAACCCAAGCGATAAATTGGAGCCATCTAATATATGTAAGCGCCCTAAATATTTTGCTCAAAGATTTAAATCTTCATTTATAAAATTTCGTGGTCTAGTGATTCTAAATTTAAACTCATAGCCATGCCAAATAGTTTAAATAAAGGTGGTTGAGTATTTCGAATTCTGAATTTTTTTTTAAATCACAAGGACAATGGAATAACTTTCTAGAATTGAATATAAGAATAGTCAAGTTGCTGATAGAAATAGATGTTAAATTTTATAAGAAAATCACAGATTTATCATCTATTAGACCCGAGATGGAATGGATTATTTTTAATGATATCAAAGAAGGGTTGTTTCCATCCTCGGAATTCGATTAGATATTTTTTATACTATAATAAATTAATTGATAAATATTGCCTCATATTCTTAAAACTTGAATTTCTGATTAATACATGAATTCAGATTTTGTAGAGTTTATTTTAACGATAAAGAAAAAGTTTTCTAAATCATCAATCTAACTAACGACTAAACTCATAAAATAAAAATCGAATTAGATATGCAAAACTTGAAAATTTTTAGGGTTTGACTTGGGGTGTTAGGAATTCGTGAACTTTGAAGTGATATATAATATTATATTTGATATTGAAATATTTCATATCGTGATAAATCATTCCATTAAATATATAAGAATTACGTTCTCTAATCGTAAATTTATTACAGATTTCAAAAAGATTGTAGCTGTCTCGTTAATTCTCAAAAGATAAAAATGCCGGTTGACACTTAAGAGCCAATAAAGTGTAAAAGGGTCTCTGTTGGCCCCTGAAGTCGAGAGATCAGATCTCTTGGTTGCTTGCTCCAGAGCGTGAGAGCAGCTGGAGGCAATTAATCCATCAAGCAAGCCGAAGCCAAGCGTTGAGGTGTGTGCTGGGGAAGAGAAATATTTGCATCTGATTTGGATCGAAAATCAAATCAAAAAAATGTTTATTTAAATTAAATCAATATCACTGTTAGATGTATTAAAATCAAATAAATAAAATTTAGTCTATTTCCCGAAAGTTAGCTTCCTTGTATTTACAATAAACCTACATACATATTGCAACTTGAGAAGAAGAATGTGCCAACTCAAAAGTTGTAATTTTATAAAACAATTTAAAATTTGAACCTAAATCTAAAATCATTATATACAATTAATCTAGATAGAAATATTATTACATTGCCCTGTACAACCAAGACAAAATTCTGAATTAAAAAAAAAACTTGCGTAATAAGTGTTTTTGACTTACAACACTCTCCCTCTTTAAAAGTATCTTAAAAGCTTCACATTACAAAGTCTAACTCAAAGTAAAAGAATTGTGAGTTGGAAGAGTATTCTTTCCAAGGTGAAATAAACGATCAAAAAGAAAGTGTAATAAAAAAATCAAATAGCTGCCCACAGGTCTCCGTGGTATTTTACACTTAAAAAACACCACAGACACAGATGAGGTGATTAAAACGTCATGTATTTGTGTGTATTCCGTAGTGTTATAATATATGTATTAATTAATATCATTTAACATTAAAGGGGAAGTCGAAGCCTTAGATTACAGTACTTTCCTTAAATAATGGAAAATATTGAATGCAAGAATTTTAAAGAGATGAATGAGTTGGCATTGGATAGAATTGAGTGGAGGCAAGTGATTGCACCAAACCAGCCTTTGGGTTCTATATTCCATCATGAGGATGATGATTTATTTATTTAATAATAAAAGGCTATAAATTAAGAGAGTGCGGTGTTGGTTTATAGCGACACATTAGGTAAATTAAAATTAAGGGATGTTTTTGTGGTGTGTCATAGAGACAAAGGGCTATGTACTTCTGATGATGGCTTAACATACCAAAATATATTGAGGTTTATAACAACTTTTTAAATCTTTCATTTCTGTAAAACATCACAAAAACTTCCCTTAATTTTAATATGGCTATAATTTATATAAGCCTACGGCATAGGATTAACTCTTTGAAGTCTATGGACGTATATATGCGTCCGGTGAAAGCTATAGATGTGGCCTATGGACGCATATATGAGTTCGGCAAAAGCGGTGGACGGATATATTCACAAAACAGAGTTCACACTAGTGAAAAAGTTTTCAGGCCCTAGCAATCGCAATAAATAAATAATATGGAGAACATTAGCAGAAAGTATTCAGTACTAGAAGGGTTAAATAATAAATAGAAAAAACAATTTGAATAGGTCCATACCAAAGTCATGAAAATTAAAGCATTGTCCTACTCCGTATCAGGGCCTCCGAAGTGGTTTTTAGAGCAGTAAAGGGTGATACTATAGGTAAAAAAGAATTACAAATAAATCACATTGGAATGTAATAAAATATAATAATAAAAGTAAAAATATTAATATCTTTAAAATCTTGAATAAAATAATGTTATCTTTTCTTAAGTTTGTAGAAGAATATGAGGAGAATATTTAGTAGTGCAAGGTAAATAAATTGCTTAGGGATATTTTAAAGTGATTTAGGAAAAACTGGAGAAAGGAAGTAGAGATAGTATAATATTTTCCCTTGATAATAGAAGATATAGAATGCGAAACTTTTAAAGAAGTGAACAAGTTGACAAGAGATGAAATCTATTGGAGGCATGTGGTTGTGTCAGATTTGAGACTGCATACTCTATTACGATGATTATCTTTTCTTTAATTGATTCTACGTATCACTAATTTTAATTGGATTTAATGTTTCCAGAACAAAACGGGATTAGAGATCTGAGCGTAAGCTAGGTAGGTCGTTAGTTAATGTCCTTTCGAAAATTCACCACTGTTATACAATTTACGATTCAGGTTTATCTCGGTGGGCTAAATTATGGTGTTGGGTGTCAAGTTCCTGGTGGACATCCTGTATAAATGCTCACGATTTGCATTATGAATATGCAACAACGAGCGATCTTAGCTAAAAGATATGATTATTAAAAATTAACAATTGAAATACGTGATGCCGTTATTCATTGAATACCTCAATGACTTAGTCTTTCTTTTTCTTCTAGTTTGATTGAAGTGAAATGAAGAAAAAAAAACTAAAAATGAATTGGAATGATTTATTTGACTGCTTCAAAAGAGTCAAAAAGTCTTTTGGAATTCAATCAAGAGAGAATGAGAGAGAGGAATCATTCCATCTTCATTCATTCATCTGTTGGCTTGGCTTACTCCATCACTCTCGTTCTCTTATCTTATGTAAACTTAGATATCTTCCATTAGACTTCATTTCTTCGTTCCTACTGAACGTAAAAGGTTTATTTATTTAATTCTATCGAAAAAAAAGATGGATCTTCTTTTGATCTTCGAAAACTAATCTATGAATGATTTTTTTCTTTCTATATACTTAAAAAGGATGATCTTCTTAGGATCTAAAGGATTTTGCAATTGGCAATGAGAATTTATTGATGTTTGATAAACGGAATGAAATTTCCTTAATTTCTTTTCATATCATAAAAGGCATAGATCATTAGAAACTCATATAAGTTTCAAGTCATACTAAAAGAGATTAGGTTGCTTATTAATTGTTTTTACCTTCTTTTATTGAACTTGGTTTCTCATCTTTGTTTGTTTGGGTGTAATACAATTTCCGCCAACTTCCCCAGAGTCGAATTTCGGAAATTTTGAATAGATAGTTATTTGCGATGATAATACGGTATTTAATTAACTTTAGGAATCCATAAAGAAAAATATATTTAAACATTAAAAATATAATAAGAATTAACAAAAGTGGATTATAAGATAATTATATTAATGGTAAAGAGGATTTTTTTATTTCAAAATAAGTGTTGATATTTCTTAGCCAAATTTAATATAGAATTATAGATAATAAAGAGCGTGGGAGAAATGATAGAACCCTGAGAAACTCCAGCTATAGTATAGAACGAGGGGTGATCCGCGATTGGAAGTAGGTGTACACCTCTTTGGAAGTATTTTGGAAGTACTTGCAAATATTTGAAAGTACTTGGAAATATTTGGAATTACTTGGAAATATTTGGAAGTACTTGGAAATATTTGGAATACTTGGAAATATTTGGAAGTACAAGTGGAAGTAGGTGTACAGCATATTAGGTCGCGGTTCACCCCTCGGTATAGAAGGAATAGGATGATATTCCATAAACCTCAACCTTAATACTACGATTTGAGGAGAAAATTTTCAAACTACTTGCAGAAGCACGAGGGGAGGCCAAAGATAGGCGAATTTCAAAGACTATAAAATAAAAATGTATTAAAAAAAACTTTTATTTCAAAATGCACACCAAAAGTAGAAAATAGATTAATCTTCCGGATTCAAAAATTGTCACTTTTTTAACTTGAAATTTGATTAAAAGAAGTACCTAGCCAGGCTTGTATTTTTATTCAAGTTAGTAGGATTTATTTGATTTTGAATAAACATTTATTTTCTGATTTTGAAATGAAAGTGTCTTTTGTAAATATAAATCTATATAATAAAAATGAATTTCTTTTTCTTTGTAAGCGCGGATCTCTCAAATGCCTGGACCGATTTGGCTAATTTTTTTTTTAAATGTTCGTAATAGTCCAATTCAGGTTAATACGTAAAAAAAAATTGGAAAAGTTGCCCGGAAAATTGGAAAATTCACGAAATACTAAAACAAAATGGGTTTAGCCAACCTAGCTTGCCAAACAATAAAATAACTAAACTAGCAAACTAACTTTGTGTTGGCAGCCCTATCTGTCACATTTTTGAGATGTCATTTATTTTTAATAGCATAGAGAAAAGAGATCTAACCACATTATCGTTGAAGAGGAATTTAATAATGCAACACAGATTTAAAAAAACTATCTATTTTTTTAAAGTACATTTAAAAACAAAAATTAAAAAAATAAACTCCAACGGATCGTTGTTAAACTTTATCCAATGTACTATCTTATTCTAAAATAAAGTACTTTAAAATATAATTTTACAAAAAACTATATATGACCTTTTTTGTGGTCCTCAAGGTACTTAATTACAATGAATTTTAAATCCCACAAATATTAATTTGACAATTTAATTGACGAACTCAAAAATTGTTATTTAATTAAATAAACTGCAACGGATCGTTGCTAAACTTTATCCAAATTCATTTGAAATATTAATATGTTTATTCCTTCATTATTAATCAGATATCACTTGCTATTTGCAGTTCATGTTAACCATGCGCAAATCCAGGGGGAGCGATGGGGGCGACCGCCCCCCCCCCCCAAAGCATTGGAGATCAACAATTTTTATATGTTTATTTAATCTTTTTTTGTTATATAACATTAAATTTTAAAATTGAAGAAAATAAAGTTCTATGTGGGGGGGGGGCGTCTCTGGCCGCCCCCCCCCACCCCCCGCTTGGACAATTCGACTGCGACACACTTCCGAGATCAAAAGTAGATCTTATATACCGGCGACCGCCCCCCCCCCCCCCCCAAATCAGAGGTCTGGATCCGCGCCTGATGTTGACTTTATTTCAAAAATAATGATCGATTCTCATTTAACAGTCGAGGAATAACCATTCTACATTCGATTTTTGACGTTTCGGTTTTTATTGGTAGCCATTGGTGAAGACATGGAGGAATCGACTTAAAATCAAAAATACCAATCGATTCTTATCTAATACTTGAGGAATAACAATTCTACATTAGATTTTTGACCCTTCGATTATTATTGGTAACCATTGCTGAAGACATGGAGGAATGGACTTAAAATCAAAAATAACGATCGATTCTTATCTAATAGTAGAGGAATAACCTTATTGCATTCCATTTTTGATGTTTTGACTATTAATGGCAAGCTCTACTGAAAACGTGGAAAAATCGACTTAAAATCAATAAGACTAAATTCTTTTATGATAAACAACTCAAGCTTGAGAATAAGAGAATTTTTTATAAATAGAGATTTTTAATACATTTTAAATATTTGTTTCATCTTATTTGTTATGAGTGTATATTGCAGTTAAATAGAATCACAAATTATGTCTATTTAAGACTTTATAATAAAACAATTATATTTATTCTCTGTTACTAATAAAACATCAATAAAGCAGCCACGTGGGGTCCAGGGGCGAAGCCCCCTATAGCAAAAGGCCCGCCGAAGGCGGGCCTTGAAGCTAGTATTTTTAATATATTTTCATTTAAACTGAATATAGTTCAGAAATTTCTACATAAAATTATAACTCCCTTTATAGATTATTTTGAAAATGAAGAGAAATAATATAAGATAAAGTTATAGTAGGCTGAAATTATGTTTCATTGAGAAATTTTCAATTGTATGACCCCTCCCTACCAACATCTTCTTTTTAAATTCAGAACTTATTGGATTTTATTCGTATATTAACTAGAAGAAGATCAATTTCATTCAAGAGAATGGTCTTACTAGATCAACATAACTTTAACATTAGAATTAATAATTAATCTCGTTTTAATACAAAACTAAACTTTAATTTCTAGCTTTCTAATTATTTATTACCATTCAGAATAAATAATTTTCGAGAAAAATAATAATTAAATAAATATTTCATATTTAGTATTCGCCATATGCTTTTATTTATTTATGTTAATATTTTAAAAAATAAAATACAATTTATTCAAATTTATTAAACATCCTCGTTTGACATTTTATCCATCTCTCCATATTCTACACCACATACATTTACCTATGTTAATTAATATTTAATTTAATCTAAATGTTTTATAAATAAATACCTATGTCAATTTGAATGTTAATATCCATTTCAATTTCATAAAAGGGAGAATTCATATTAAATTAAAATAAATAAATAAATATTAGGCATATATAATTCATTAGTAAATGGGCATAACATAAATCAGGTTTCAAAAATTAAATTTTTAAAATTTGTATTGCAAATTAATATAATCAAGATTAATTTCTCTTTCCAATAATAATGACTAAATAGTATATATTTGTATTTATTTTATGTAACTTGTAGTTTAAAAGGAAAATTTTTTTAAAATTTAAAATTTAATTCGAAATGAATAATGTTATTGTTTGCACATTTTTTCTCACAAAATATGACTTAAATCTGTTTTACATGAAAAACATTTAAGACTAATTTTAGTATTAGATTTTTAGGAACAAATTGCTGAAAACTTGAATTTTTTTCAAATTTAAAGGAGTAAATGAAAAATTGATTAGTCAGAACAGATTTATCCTTGAAAAGAACAATGATTTTAAGAATAAATCATGTATTCTTTAATGAAGATTCATCCCTTATTGGGGACCATTTTTGTTTAGTCTATGTGGGTTTAAGTGGATAATTGCTTGCTTTATATTGTGGTAATCGTATCCATGTTAATGATACGCATAATGTTTTTTCGAACAAGTAGTTGAAAGTTAATAAGGGAAGAGAATTAGGGGTGGCATTTAAATGCAAATTAAAAACAATATAATCATTTTTTTGTCATGTTATCAAATGAATATAAAAAAACAACAGCAACAGAACAACAGTAATTCTATTTTCGAAACTTTTCTAATTACATTTCCCATTAGGGAGATTGAAAGAAATTGTATAAATATTTATTAAGGAAAGAAAATGTCGATGGGTTGTGGGAGTGAGAAAGAAAAAGAGATAGCGACAGGGTAGAGGGTTAAGAGGGATGGAGAGAGGAAACCAAAAAGTGTTTGCATATGGCTTCATCAGCAACAGCAGCAGGAGCAGCAATATTTATTCGTTTTTTTATATACCTCATTAAAAGAGCACGAACTATCAGACTAGATTCATTGAGGGAATTCTAAAAGGATATTCAGTACAAACAACCGATAATAATTGAGCTTACTTTTCTTGATTGATTTTTGCATGTTTCGCAGTCTTTGTTTAAGTAAGGCCTCACAATCTTTTAAATAAGTTTATTTTACTAATTAGCTATTATTTATATCACTGCTGTCCAACAGGAACATCGAAAAGAAACTTTATGGCCTTAAAGAAGCGAAGTTTCGCTTTAATTCAGCAACCTCTGAGAAGTAAGGCCGATTAACTATGAAGATGTCCGGTTCGTATATCTTATATCGTATAACAATGCTTACCCCGTAGTCTTGTAGTATATCGACCAAATTCGTACGTTTGAAGACATTTAGTTTTTAAGATATCAAACAAATTGAAAAAGATTCTAAGTTCCATCTTACGATTAGCGAAATATTATCCTCTGTACTATAATTCGTAAGCCATGTTATATTTTCAAAATGCAATTGAAGTAAACAATAGCACCGGATGATGTAAAGGTGATATTATTTCGGGTAAGCTAATCCTTAAACATAAACAGATGGTAAAGAACGGTATAGAAGCATATGCAACAGGTGCACAGGTACAGTGTTTAGGTCGTATGGAGGTATAACAGTATAATAGAAGCGTTGAATGTAGTTTATTTGTAATTCAAAAACCAAAACTATCCCGAATAAGGGACCTGTGATGTCATATAATTTGAATCTATAGATGTGTGGTTTTGGATATGTGAAATGAAGCAACAACGCTCACATAAGTGCCTTTCTTAAGATGCAATTTATAAATAAATACTATTTCATGGTCGCATTAAAAAGTAAAGCTAGCCAAACATGAGTTTTACCACCTGAATATACAATAAATAGTGCGGGCAGTCACGAAAGAACTCCGAACTCTTTGCCCTTAAAAAGATGTATCACAAAGTTTGTTTTTACTATTTATTGTTTATCAAATGAAATATTAGAGTTTTTTTTCTTGAATTCATTATTAATCCCTATTTTGAACGTTGTTTCTTATTTGTGAAGCAACAATCTCTCTCGATTCGTTGCGCTGCATGTTTAGGTTAGTATTATACAGCTCTTAGAAACATCGTAATTGGATATTCCATGCAAATGATAGATATTCTATCCTTACAAAAAGTTTAAAAAAATCCAATGGACCTCTCTTTCTGTTCATTTGCGATGCCTATTAATTATAGAGTGGTCGGCCGGACAGACCGACGGTTTTCTCGAACGTAATTGGACTATCTTTGACGAAGAAATCGTGGGAGAATATATAAAAGCGGTCCATCTATGTTTACCTCCTCGTTAATATTATTATTACTATTATTCTTATGACTAATAAAAACCCCTGTGCTGAATTTTATGGCGAAATAAAATTCCCTTGTTACTAGTCTTTGTGAAAAGAGTGGATAATTATCTTCAACGATGGCTTTATGGCCTCGGATGCTGATCCTGGAGGGGTGGATGAATGACTCATTCAGTAGAGGGTCTGTCGCTCAAGACAATGCAACCGGAAGTAGCCGCGTGCGGTTCCGCTATCCCATGAAGGGGTGGCTTTTGTCCTAGCGCCCCTTCGATTCAAACCACCCCTTCTTGCACACGCACCGACATTTATTTATACGCTTGAGGGATAATTAGCGAGATTTTCCTTCTGATCATGACAGACTATTAATAAATACATATATATGTATTTAGACAGAGGGCGGCGGGGTGAATTATATGGTAATTTCGTGTCAATTTATTTTAATAGAAGAAATAAATCTGTCCCAATTTATACACATAAAAATATTTTTTCATTTATTTTAATTTTTTTATTTTTTTTAAATAGATGATGGATTAAAATCTAATTTCAACCTATGGTTTTCCATACTCCAATATGAATATGAGATATTTCCAGAACTCCTGATCTTATTTTCCTCTTTTTTTATTTGTTTTACAATAATATATTTATTTTTACTTTCACTTTATATAGTTAATTGGAGAAGAATTCCAAAGCATCTCCGGTAATGCACTTTTGAAGTTTTCTAATTTGAATAATTTAAAATTCATTTATTTTTTAATAAATGAATGTATAGGATAGCCTTTGTTGTCGAAGGACAAGTTTTCATAAGAAATAGTCTTTTTGAAATATTCGAGGCCCAAAATGTGTCCCAAATTCAATGGTCTGCCTGATAAGCCCGATAAATCTATAAAAGTAATTTAGGAAATTAAACTTATACTCAAGTTAGTTATCGGGTCTAGATAGCACAGGAAGGTTTGGGGTTAAATTTGATGTACACCTCTTTACGCTCGATGTTTGTAGATTTCTGAATTATCATAATTTATCAAGATGCTTAATATATGCTTTGTAGCCAATGATTTTTACAAAAATAATAAGTTAGTAAGAAAAATAAATACATTAATATTTTTTGAAAAAATGAAGATACTAAATAAATATCATGGGTGTAGACACTGGACAGTGCATTTTGTAAATCTGCGTATTTCAGGGTAAAATTAAAATAAATAAATATAGTTTAAATTTAATTAACTATTAATATTTTTCTTATACTATTTTATCATAATTTTGGTATGAGAGCGGAGTGAATTAAAGTCATAAGGAGTGTACTAACTGTTTTTTCAGATTATTACCGATAATAATAAATCCTATTAAAAGTTAAGTAAAAGGGATCATTTTACGGAGTCTTTGACGTTTCCAAAGGGGACAAAAAGTGAGAGTGAAGGGATCTCAAACTATGATCCGGTCAAAGGATTTTCATCACACAGTGCTGATCTGTTTTTTATGGGTATTAAATATAGAAAAGGGTGAATCAGTGAATGGGATAATCATCCCAGAAGCAGATGCAGGCTGGTATAAAATTAAAAATTCCTATTCATCCAGAAGAAAAAAAAATAAGAAAATAGATCATTGTCACTTTTAGTTAAAAAAGAAATAGCTTCGTCCTGGTTGACACCTAGGCTTGGCTGACTGCTTTACGTGACATGATGTATAAGGAATTTAAACATGTTGGCGAAAGTTCAATTTTTCAAATATGTGGGCCCAAAACCTTGTCCCTCTCCAAAAAAATATACCTTCGTAGTCATAAACATTGGACAGGTAGCATATTCTTTAAGTTGGGAATATGATTCTTTCAAATTATTTAAATTTTAATTAAATCTATCAAGCCGTTGTCAAGTTATTAAAGAACAAGGCGATATTTGTAAGACCAGACGTTTAGACTTTTGCTATTTAAATAAATCTATATTAATACGTTGTCCTTCAATTTATTCAAGACCAAGACCGATTTAGTTTATCGATAGTCGGATAACGAAACCCGGCGACTAGGAGGTTAAGTATTTTTTAAATTTGGAGGTGAGTTATTTTCAACGAATAAACTTCTTGAAGAAGAGAAGACAACGATGAGGAATCTGAAGGAGATAAATGTTCAGGGAATTGAGCACACATATAAACATGGAGGATCAGTGAGAGATATCTTGGATGGTGAGTTAGTTAAAAGAAGACCAAGGCTGGAATATTTTACTTAGATACTATAGAATATGGGATATGTGAGTTGACTTCTATGAAAAAATTAGCAGCGGAAGCGAGAAGTTGTGTTAAACCAGTCTTGGGACTGAATACTCGATGATACTCTAAGATTAAACTTGAGAAGCCAGATGAATAAGAAGATATAAAGTTATAATACATGTGGTGACTGATTTTCAAGATTCCACTCATCATTATAGAAAAAATAATTTAATTTTCAACAATAAATTTCAATTATTGTATAGTAGAATTAGATAGAAGAAAATCGAAAAAAAAATCATCTGCTTGATGTAAGATGTTATAGAAAATTTCGCTAATCAGATGGGCTGTCGGGAATCAAACCCAAGTGATAAAAAATGCTAATCCTTTGAATCCCGTTTGACATAATATTTAACCAGCAACTAAATTATTATAAAAATAAAAATAAATAAAATTCTTAGTTAATATAAATACTCGTAATTTAAAGTGAAGGTTAAGTGAAAGTTGTTGGAGGTACACAACAGATTTTTTTATCTATAGATACTTGTTTTCAAGAAAAGCATAGCAGACAATTACAGAGTTGTCTCTCTCAATAGCCTTTCTATTGTATATGCTTATTCAAATGTCAAGTGTTTTTAAAAGCAAATAGATTGGAAAACATTTATCAAAATTAATTCCGATAGGGAATGAAAAAAGTCAATTTATTTTGATTTGAGTATTTTTTTGAATGCTTATTTTCTCTATCTCTTTTTTTTATATTAATCTCGTTTTGTCGTAAAAAACTACCCCTAAAACGCGCTTAAATCAAACTATACAAGAAAGAGACCAGCAAGGAGACACATATGGGGTGGTTGCTGGGTGGGCTGAGTATTTTTATCCCCTCAGGGTGATTTACATAATTTAATCTGGATGAAAAGATAAAGTGTCCGTGCATTCGGTTAGAAAATTAAACTACAGGTAGTGCATGAGAAGGTCGAGGAGAGTGGAGGAGTTCAATGGCTGGTATTGTATGCACCATGAGAAAGAGCCTCTTGGAGAGAGAGGATGGATTCAATAGAGACATACATACATACCACCTTCCCACATTCAAAAGGGATTTCAATAGCAAGGCAATATCCCTTCGAACGAGGGAACCGGGAGAAGGGAAATTCCTATTGACTTGAATATATCAATTATAGATATTCGATTAAATTTCGACTGAAATTTTTTAACAGATTAGCTGTGTTTACTTATTTTGTTTTAACAAAATTGTTAATTTTTCGGTTTTGTTTAATGAAATCAAAGTTCATGATTTGGTACGCTTTGCGAAAATGTTGCCTATTTTGACAGCAAATAGAATGGAGGTAGAAAGCTGAAATTTGATTAAAACTTGTGTGTAAAATTTCAGCGAATCAGAAACAATCCTTTGAAATCTGTCCATCTCTGATTCTAGGAAGCCCATAATATAATCAGATTATTAGGAATACAAAGATTTTGATATTTGAACTTCTATATGACCTTTCCTTTTAGGGTTATTGTGAGTTTCGAAATCGAGACAGACAGAAAATTATTGCTTAAAAAACGTATTTCTAAAAATTAACGAAAGAAAAATTGAATATCTAGTACATATTCTACGCTTAAACGAATATCAACACTAGCCTCTAGCAGATCATAATACAGAGCAAATACGAGGACAAAAGATCGACAATGAAGGATTTCATGCTCCGAAACCTGTGACATTGCTAATGTTTATCGACAGTGTTCCGGGCTGTAGTTTCGAAGGTGACTCTTGCCATGCTGATTGAAAGCTCTGGTTAAAGAAGCTGAACTAGGAATTATATCAATCTAGATCCAACAAAACAATCACCGAATTCCTAAATCAGCAATTTCACTTTGAAATGTTTCCGTGCTATGATGATCTCAAAATCATCTGTATTATTTGGTGATTAATGTACTTATGAGCCATCATTTGGTGGTTGGTTAGTGCCTTCAGAGTTCTTTACTACCAAGTTGGTTTGGGTTCAATCCCTATCAGTAAATTTTCATCAATGACAATTATTAAAAACGCAACATCAGATACGTGAAACCTGAGTGAATATATTCCCAGGACAAAGATAATAATTCCGTAAAATAAATAATAAAGAAAAAAATCATAAACGAGAATTGGACAAGAAAAACATTAGGATATATATACATAGATCATTTCAATTCAATATTACATGGAGAGAAAAGTGTATAAAAACATCAAAATTTTATATACCTTCCCAGGAATTATCATGTTTCAAATTGCCAGAAAGTATTTTCCGGAGATTATAAACAATTTAGAGAATGTAATACCCTAAAATAGGCATTATAATAGAACGTTTTTATTAAAAAATTTACCTTTTTAATATTAAATTGCAATTTCAATATATTTTTTTTTGTTTCTAAAGAAAATTTAATTCGATTATAAAATTAAGAAAAAAAATTACAGACCGAAGGAACAGTTGGTATTCTAATCTGGGACCTCATTTATCCGGTGTGTCTATAAAAATCGATTCTTTAGTTCCCAATTTAAATTATTTTCCTTGAAAAAAAAATGTCTCATTTGGAATTTCAGGTCGTGGCTTTGAGAACTTAAATTGTATTCCAAGCTTTGGTGTTATGACTCATAAAAAGAGGTGTTAAATTCGTAAATTAAGATTTAATTAGAATAAATGAATATAATGAAGAGAGTATAACAACTATCATATTTATATGGATATTGTTCGCATATACAAATTATTAGAATTTATAGGTAGGGAGTGATGATGCTCGTGGGCTGACCTCGAAATATCCATTGATTTCAATCGAAACCCGAAGAGATATAAAGATTGAATTTTTACAATTTTTTTTTTACAATAATTCAATAAACCAAAATGAATAGATTCTAATTTGGTATCAATGGTAGGAATACATAACTCAAACTCAATTCTGGATCTATATATACATATATATCCAATGTTTTTTGAAATTTCATATCTCTTTTCGACCACCCACCCCTTAAACCATTAAATTAGATTGTCGTTGTCATTAAAATCAAAATAGAACAGGACGCTTCTATTGTATCTGGTCTGCACTCAACAATCCCTGGGGTAAAGGAGATGATCAACCGTGCTAATTCGCCACACATAACCCTCCCTTTGCTTAATCCCTGAACAGCCCCGGAACAATTTCCCAACTCCTATTAGGCTCGTTGACAATGAAAGCGAAAGATGCATCGGTACATTACTTATCAATTATTTAAATTGTTTCTCTTACTTAGGACATTGCATTGGATGCAGTAGCAGTAGCAGTAACAGCAGCAGCAACACTATCCCCCCAACATGATCTCGCTTAGGGCCTGTCTGCCGCAGACATTCCCCTGTTTCCTGGCTTTCTATGTAACTTTAATTATCCAATTTGAAGAGAGAGAAAAGGGAAAGAGAGCTCGGTCGCGTTTTGTAAAAGCCACCCTCGGCGTCCCCGGCGGTCGCCCTCTCCATTTCTGGGCTTTCTCTCTTGTCCCCACAGGGCGATAACTTACATGATTACAGACATTTTCGTTGTTAAATCTTTCACAATAAATGGACACACAAATTTAATGTTTCAATCTATAAAATGGAAATGTTTTCGAATTCTACCACCAAAACAAAAATATTTTTTATCATGTTCAAAGAATTTTTTATACAATCTTACAATAATTATTTCAACTTGATAATTAGTAAGAGCTTCAAATATAATCACATTTAAAAATAATGAAAATAAAGTATTAACCAGCTTAAATTATTAAACTTTAATGATCAAGTTCTTAAAACTTGATCAGGATAAATTTTCCGGGATGGACTTACTATTGGACAATAAGTAAAAATTTTCTAGTTTATTCAAAGGTTTCGATTTATAATTTGGAAATTTATTAGGATTTTAATCAGTGTACACAGTAGCTTTTGAATAGTTCTGAAAATTTAAATAAAAATTTTAAAATGTTTTACTTAAAGCCAAAAACTACTCTCAAAATTTGGTAGATACTTATTCAATTTTTCAAAAAAAGAATTGATAAACTGCGGGACTAGCCTTTATAAATAAATAAATAAATAATATTTGAAATGGAAAAACACTCATTCAATTTTAATATCAAAGACAATGGTTCATTAATATAAGAAATTCATAATTTCAAAAAGGCTTACAAACACCTTATTATTAACACACCAGTCACTTGACCTTTAAATTCTTCCTTTTTCTTTTAATTAATGAAAAGTCATGTTTTTACTCAGTTCGTTGGCAAAGCCGGGCGGTTGGGTGAATCTATTTTGAATTCAGTAAAAAATTAATTTAATTTTTTTTTAATTTTTTTTGCATTTTGTATTTAGCAATGTCTAAAGCTTGGAGAAAAACAATTTTTATAAATATGAATTTTCCCAGTCTCTCTTTATATCTCTTTGAATTATCATACCCACGATATATACAAAAATCCAATAAAAATCATGAAGGATGTAAAAATTTCCTTCTAGTGCAAAAACTTTTGTATTTTCTTAAATTTGGGGTTTGTAGCTTTAGAATAAATACTGAGTTGAAAAATTCAGAAAATCAGAAAAAATAATAATAATAATAATTGTATCATATTTAAATCTATTCTACTTGTGTAGTTAATGTTAAATTTTTCTATTAATGAACTGCACCAATATGTGTCAAGTTTCAACTTTCTAGTTGAAAGAAAAGTCAAATCACTAAAATACTTAAGTATCGAGACTTGAAAATACTTTTCTTTCATATTTGTGTATAAGACGTCCATTCGTGAGTATCTCTTTAATTTAAACTTTTTTTAGATTTTTTTTTATCATTTCCTCAAAAACAGCTTCAAGTTTGTTTTTTTATTTATTTGTTTGTTTCGTTTAGCAAAATAAATATTACCATTCTCTGTCATACCTAATATCGTATTTCTGTTGAAATATTCATATAAATATGGATTTATTTATTTATTATTATTTTTCAAAATAAATCATTCTGACTTTTTAAAATATCCTCTCTCCCGCTCTCAAGTGAGTCATTATTTAAAGCCTGAGTCCCCCGAGGGTTACAGGGGTGCGTGTATGCGTGCATTACTTCCCTTCATTCTACCTGCCCATCCAGGTCGCCCCCTCTGAAGAAGGACTTCGACGAACCGGAAACGAATACAAATCATTCCTCCGGTTCCTCTTCTCCCGATATACATACATCTATGTTTCTAGGGAGGTGTTTGTTATTGGTGTGGGCTCTGGTGGTTGTCTCCCTTGTGGGACAGGGGTTGCTTGTCGACTACTTTGCATGTAACACGATATGTCGAAGTTTCGTAGTGGAAAGGCAGCACCGAAAAAACAAGTCCATTACACACGTGCAAGTGGTTAATCGGCAGCTAGGGGTCAGGGAGAGCTGATGCTAATAAATAAGCCATCTGTGTGAGTGTATGTCGCGTGCCAGAAAGGCAATCGGCAGCAACCATCAGCTATACATCACGACAAAAGCGACTGACTGGTTTACTACAGCGCATGAGCTAACAATTTGCATTTTTCCGCCATTCGGAAATTCGCCGCCTCCTACCTAAGGGAAATGTTCACAAAAAAATAAATAAAACCGTTTATGACTAATAAAATAGATTTTAATCTTGTGAAGGACAAAAAAAACGAAATATTTTTTTTCCTCCGCTAATCATTTTGTTAAATCTTTCGAAAATTCAAATTAATCTATTACCTTTAGGTACGTTGGCAAATTTATTAGACATTTCTTTAAACAGGAATTTTTTGCTAAGGATATAGGTACAGTCAGGTCAAATAATGAATCGTGATCGACAAAAAAGATGTTCACGGAACAAGCTTAATTGCTCTAAGATTGTATTCCTCGTAGGTAATTTTAAAAAATGTTTTCCCTAATTGAATGGAGTATATAATTTGTTATATGATACTAATTCTTGCGTAATTTTGGTTCAATTAAAAAATGTTTCCATTGAATGAATGGAGTATATAATTTGTTATATGAAACTTAACTTGAAATAAGCCGGCCCTTGTACAAGTATACCGAAGTTTCCTTATCTTATAACTCTCAAAATACTAATGATATCAAATTCGTTCTTATGTTTTATTGATTAGAAGAAAATAAGAGATTTTGTCCAATTTTTTCATAAATCTAAATTAGGCCGATTCTAAACGGCAACAAGTAAAAAAATCATCTAAAAACTGTCACTTTGAAACTCTCACACACCCGCATATTACCATAAAACTAAATAAATTAAAATATTTTATATTTTTAACTTAAGATAAAATTTGATTCTCCCCGAAATATTCACTGGGTTAAAATTTAAATATGATTTTTGATTTTGCGAAAAAATAAATCTTCTAAATTTCTTGTATTTTATTGTAAATTTTTTCTGAGTTTATTGAGCAGCCTATAGATTTGAAATTTTTGAGCCATGGAAATTTTTAATCCATTTAATGTTAAAGAAGAGGTAAAAAAAGTTAAAGAAGAAAAATACAGCCAGCCAAAGTAGTTTTCCTTATGTTACATACACTGTCGCCAAGTTGTCTACTTTGCTGGAAGCCATGAGGAAATTTTATTGAACAGTTCACATATGAATAAATCTGCGTTGTTTTCTAAATTGCCTACGTTGGAAGTAATCTTGAAAAAAGATAAGGAAACAGCTCACATAAATAATAAAGTACACTGTTCTCATGGTTGCCTAAGTTGCAGGCTATCATGGAACAAAATACCGCAGTTAATTGTACCATAGGTCAAGTCGAAAAATATCTATGTTCTGTGGAAAAATATGCTGATTGGACAGTGTCTTTGTGGGTTCCGTTCAAAAAAGTCCTTCAAGTTAATTATTTATTTGATTCCAATTTGCTTAATCCTTTGAGTTTTGCCAAATTATAAAAAAATTGTTTATTATTTAATTTTAATAACAACAATTTTTTAATGGATTTAATACAAGACTCTTGATAATTATTCTCATTTTATTACTTTACGGCGAAGTAGTGTAATTATGCATGAAAAATGGATTTTTTGCTTCGTATTTTCGAAATATCTCAAAATCGGGAGGAAATATTTTGATAAAATAAAATTGAACGAATTCACAGAATTTTAGTCTACAACAAAGCCTTTTTTTGATAATATCGAAAATTTTATTTTTAAGAGGTATTAATTATTTTGTTAAAATGTCTATTACCAGTATTAAGCTCTATCTCAAAAACTAATAAAGGTATCAAAATAAAATTTTATATTTAGGTATTGTGTATTGAGATTAAGAGCTGAATAGATTTTGGCTGATATCAGACCAAAGATTAGGGGAAAGGGGGGTTATTCTTTGTCCTATTATGACCAAATTTTGCAGAGTTAAACTTTATGGCGTTAAGAAACTATCCATACAAAAATAATATTCTTGAAATGACCATAGGTATATGGTAAAATCATGAGATGACCATATTGTATGTATTGTATATTTTTTTAGAAGTTGTTTTTTTCAGTCTCTAAAGTTTACAAAAATTTTCAGATTTACCTTTTTTGATATTTATAGCCTCTTTATATGTAGGTTCCAAAACTTCTAATTTAAGTATAAAATAAAACTACATTAATCTAAATATCTAATAGTTTATTTCATTTTTGTTAAAGTTAAATATAATGAATAATTAATTAATTTTATTTCCCTTTTAAAGTTTTGTTGAACTGGGCTAAGTTGACCTGTTCAAACTGGTTAGAAAATTAATTGACTTTTGTATATAGTTGTGTACAAAGTCTCATACCCGTTATCAAGTGTTTATTTAAGCTTAGATTATTTGGAAACCCCCATATGTACTTATCCTAGATTGCCTAGAGAGGAAATGCTAGATTTAAAATTTACCATTAATAAAATGAACCTCTAAATTCATGTCGATTTTCAAGATAGATAAAATAAAAATAAAGAGGCAGAAAAATCAAAAACAAAATAAAAGAATAATATATAATAATATTTATATCGCGTGATTCTGTTTATTATTTTATTTTCAACTTCTAATTTTTATCATTAAGTTAAAGTTCGTAATTCATTTAATCTTGAAATCAGTATCATAAAATTATTGTTATTATACAGATATTAAGATTATTTAAAATATATCATTAGAGGAAAAAGTGAAAACTTTTTCAGGACTCAGCACGCTCTCTAAAAATTTCGGTAATTTTTTTACTAGTGAAGAGTGATATAGAAAGCTCAAACTTGGTAGAAAGACGAAGATTATAAATTTAAATTAATTTATAGGTACAAATTTTATATCATTACTCGATAGCTATTATTATAATCTTTTTGAAGTGAAACTTCTTTAGCGATGTCTTTTTTAATTTTCTATATTTTTAAACACCAACTTATTAAGCTGGAAATCACAAAATTTAATCTAATTATGGTTTGGAATAATTTAAAAAATCCAAATTTCTTCTAAAATTTTTAATTTTAACAATATCAACATTTTGGAAACATAAGGAAGTTTCTACAACTATACGTTTTGTTCTAAATATCAGAATTCAAAAACACACAAAAAAAAGAGAGACAAAAAAAATAATAGGTGTAAAATACCATAAAAAAACCTTATTTTTCAGTAGTTTTTTAAATTAATTTTAAATAGTAGTTTTTTATTAATCCAAATATTTCAGAAATTTTCACAATATTCCTTCATCAGTGGACATTTGTGAGCAAATACACTGAAGAAGGAATATTGTGAAAAATTCCAATATATTTGGATTAATTAAAAACCAGCATTTAAAATTAATTTAAAAAAACTGCTCAAAAATAAGCCTTTTTATTTAACACATATAAGAATCCTCAGCATCATCGTGAATTAAAAAATAATAATAATAATATTGTTTGAATATAATTTTTCTCCACGATTTAAACACGAATAAACAAAAAATAATGAAAATTATTGTGCCAACTCAAAAAACTCTAGCCGTTTTAACAGTAGCTTCACACACTAGAGATTAATAAATCTCTCTCTTGGTTTGGTCTATTTATTTTTGTTTCATGCCCTTTTTTCTATTCTATCAGTATTTTATTTCACTCGATTGTGTTTGCTTTTATTCGAGAAATAAAGTACTTTCTCGTTTATCTTCTATACAGTTTGTTCTAGTATCATCAATCTAATCAATCGTCCACACTATACTAGAAGAAAATAAGTTGTTGGTTGATTAATAATATCTATTATTTTCACAATACAGACACATTTAGAAGAATAAATCCGAAATGTTTTCTTTTTGAAAATAAAATTCGTTTGTTCGCACGTTTTCAGTTATCGTCCTCGACTCTAATCGATTTCCTCCTTTGTGTACATACGATCACAAGACTTCCTTTCTTTCTAATAAATTAATTCAAAATATAGAACACCTGTGAGTCGCTTTTTGTATAATATAATCAACTTGACGATTTCTTCAGCCAACCATTGAAATGTATTACGTTAAATCTTTTTGGAACTAGACCTAGAGGGCTTAAAAGGGGATATTAGTAATAAGTCAGTATTAGCCCTTACTATATACATCCTAGATAATAAATATCTATATATTTTTATTTCTTAATTCTCTCATTTATAATACCTAATATCCATTCGAGACAACGGAGTTTTGAAAAATGTATTTAAAAAGGGGAAAATTTTATTAAAACAGAGATGCATGAGGCTCGAAATTTGTTATACTTATAGGTATAAAAACAATTCTTCGTTGTGATTTTCAACCGTTTACTAAACAACCGACAAAGAAACGTTAAATTTTATACCTAATAATTAAACTGATCAATGTTTTCTTTATTTTCTAATTTAATTAAATATAAATTATTTAAAAATGTTTTAGCTGAATATTAAATAAATAGAATAGAAGTATGAACCTATTCATAATATAAGAATCTCAAAATTTTGAAAAATTTATTACAGTGAAGATTACAGTACCTAATTTCACGTTTAACGCGGTTAATTGGTTTCACAGAAACATCGGGTTATACGAGACTCATATTACACACAAAAATGGTGATATAGGTTCTGAAGCAATTTTTGTTTTTAATTACAAAAACAAAATAAAATAAAATTTTTTTTTTATTTAATCAGATAATGCTTGTATGGTAACTTAAAAAAATATAAAAATCTTAATATGAAGCAAATCTTTTCATTTTGTGAAGGGTGTTATATAGAAACCGCGTTTTGAGAGTACCTCGCTAAATGAGGGATTACTGTACTTTATCGTAATGCGGTTTAGTAAACAATTTATTTAAAAATAATTTTAAATATAGCAAAAACAAAGCTGGATATTTTGAAATTAATTATTTAAAAAATGTATAAATATTTACACGAATTAAAAGATTGAATATATCGTGAAATGCCTGTTCCTAATAAAGTATAATGCTAAGACAGACAGATATATGGTGAGAATTAGTAGTAACAAATATCCTATAGTATAATATATCAAATAGGACACGGTTAAAAGATTTTTCTACCCATAGAAAATTATGGATACCTATAATATAGGTATATCGAATTATTTATATCAAGAAGATAAAATGTTAAAAACGTTAATAAGATAAAGAGCTTTGAAATGTCCAACTTCTTATTATATAAAAGACGGTGGCAAATGAAAAGAAGAAAAAACAGCAGAAGATTAAAAGAGAATAAAAGAAAGACGAAGATTAGAAGAAGACGGATGAGGTTAATAAAGGAAAAAATACAAAAATGTAGTTGAGTTTTTAATAAAAAGAAAAACAAATCCGACACTGTAAGAGTCCAATTTATTAAGCGGCTTAATTATCATATAAATAAATGGTGAATAGTGAATACCGTATAAAGAGCGTGAGTGATTGGCATTTTTTAATATATACCTAAGTAGACAAATCAATCCGAGCTTGAATTTTCAATCGTTTAACAAACAGATATATTAAAAAAACAACGGCTGTTTATCGTTCATTAATATGTTATAAACATTTATTTATATAATTTACTTTATATATTTATGTAATAAAAAATTGCGACTTGTTCATTTGACTATGTTGTCATATATTTAGAAATTAAAGGTCAAGAGGAATTAAAAATTTCAAGTTTATAAAAAATAATATAGAATGTCCAAATGGAAAATTCTATAAACTAAAGGTTAGTATATCGTTTGATTGGCAGAGTTGTATCTCGAGCGTTGGCGAAGTAATACAGGTAGATAAAATACAGCGTACCGAGTCTTGAATTTTTCTTTTTTTTCCATTTATTTATTTGTTTTTATCGAAAGATTATAAATTTTATTATAAAGTCCGAAAGGTTAACTATTTTCACATTTAAGTTGGCATATTAGCATATATACGAGGTATATTGCATTGTATAAAGTCCAAATGGAGAAATGGCTAGCGCCTTTTTTCGGAGGGTAGGCATACCCTTAACTGATCTGCCAAATTAGTTGTCTAAATACCAGGGGCTCCCATTATACGAGGTGTGACTGGGTATTAAATGACCGGGCTGATGCTGCCTGTTACTGGCAATCAGCGAGCGTGCTGCGACAGGTTTGAATATGATTGTGTTTGGTGATGCTTCCCCCACTCTCTACTCGCTATACAAGCTTGCGGGTCCGTCAGTTTGGCTTTAGTAATCGTCCGCAGTTGGTGTCTAATTCACAATATTAACGTCCGGAGATCATTGATTTTTATATCCAATTCATTTTTATTGAAAGGCGAAATGGGAAAAATAATTTCAAAATAATTTATCTTAAGAACCATTAAAATTTTAAACTAAAAGAAATAAAAGGAACAAACTTTTTTTTAAATTAAGACAATTTGAATTCACCTATACAAGCTTCTCTTACTTTAAAAGATTCACATTTTCAACATTTTTAAATTCATTTTTATTTCGTTACTACATAATATATGAGGTATAATGAAATGTTGTAATCGAGCATTAAAAAGTTTTTTTTTGCTTTGTATTTTTAAAATATCTCAAAAACGGCTGAAACTATTTATTATTCGCCCTAGTAGTTCTTTTTGTAAAAAATCCTTGAAACGTGAAAAAATGTTGTAGCCATTGTAGTAACTTTGGCTCGTTGCATATAAAGGCGTCAATCAGTATTTCGTATAATAGCGCAAAAGAGACTTGGCGCGTCCCTGAATATAAATTATTAAGGGTTATAATAATTTTAGGTTTATTTATATTAGTAGAAATTCCTTAAATTATTTTTAAATAAATTCAGTTAGGGTTGGAATATGAGAGTCATCGTTTTCTAATAATCTCTCAAGTGTTGAGTAAATAATTACGTTTCCGCGTAAGTGAGAACTATACTTAATTGCAAAGCAGAGATGTATTGTATAGCAGTTCGGAATCCATCATGGCTGTCTCTCCTTGATTTAAACATATCTTTCATTTTTGAACCAGTCTTCGCTATAATTCTTGTTTTTGATTGGTTAACACAATTCTTTTGTTATTCTCAATGACCCTCCTACTTTTACGACCTCCTATTTTCCATTTTTTTTATTGGCACTTTATATTAGTATTTTTCCCTTCAGAAGGTGGGTTCAGCCAATAAAAATATTTTAAAGGCGACAACATCGCATTCTCAGTTTAGATTAGTATTTTTTCCTTTTAAAGGCGGGTTCAAAATGTACAGCCAATAAAAATTTCGTGAATATGGACAACATTGCGTCATAAAAAAAGAAGGAGAAAAAACATACAATCCAATCCAAGAAAATTTAAAGAGAGAAAAATGTCAGATTTCTGAACAGTTTAGGTAGAAATTTTTTTAAATATTGTTTTTATACATAATATACTCTAATATATATTTTTAAAAAGTTGAAAACATATATCTACTTACGATCACTGAAGTTAAGCAACAAGAAGAGAGGATTATTTTTGAACATGAACCCCCTTCTCCAATAGCTTATTACGACTAGACGTGTTTCAAATTTCACATTAGAATTTTTGCAGCCTAATTGGGTGCAACAGGTGCTTAGGTGCAAGAAATATGTAGGTATAACTAATGAAAAATTTATAAATATTATATATATATTTTTTTAATTTTTCAAAAAACTTATAATTCTCCCAAAAAGATTAGGTTGATTTCAATTTTGAGTTTTAAATAAAAAAAATTATAAATAATGTCTATTATATCGCACAATAACAATAATCTGTATTGACAATTATAAACATTTTTATACCATTACAGTTTACAAGGAGTGGCGTAGCTAGCCTTGAAATATAAACTTATTTATTTATTTTAATTCTACTAAGTATATTATATTTCTGGGAGAGACATGCTTCATATTAAATTCACTCAAAGTAATAAGAATATTAAAAAATTGTATAAGATATCTGAAACGTGAAGGAAAATCATTTTCAGCGATGATTTGTTTGTCTGTGTGTTTGTTTGTATATCTGCCTGGATTTTGATACTTACAAAATCTCAAGAAAGTAAAGTCGTAGAAAGTTCGTTCTGGTGCCAAAATATTCGTATTTCCAATACAAAGAAATGGTTAGGCTTTGGGCTCTCTAGTTTTAGACCTTAAGGTTTAAAAATAAAGAAAATATAATATGTTTTCTCAAGATAAATAAAATAAATTTTTAATAGTTTAATATACCTAATTAAGTTCATTAATAAGGCAGTCGGTACGACTCATTGGAAAAAGAAATTGAAAAAGTTTTGCCTCTTTCTTTCAATTTCATAACTTATCCTACAGATTGTTATTGATTCAATTGTAGCAAGGGTAACAATAAAATAAAATAAGGAAAAAGTGAAGGAAAAAAAGGATAAAATAAGATTCAGACAGAGAGAGTTTAGAAAGTAGATGAAGGATTTACCTGAAGCCTATTCAATTAAATAAATAAATAATTAAACGAAGGAATAAAAGTTAAATAAAAAAGTTGCCAGTGCTTTTTTTCTTATATGGAGAAAAGAGAAAAAGATCTCGATTTTTTTTTATCTTCTGTAGTTCTTACTTTTATTTTTATAATCAAAAGATAAGAGTTTTCCTTCAATAGATGTATATGCAACCCACTATATTTATTTTATTCTCAAGTGACCATTCGTCTTATCCCCTCTGCTTGTCTGCCCTCCTACGATCTATCAAATCAACCCACATACCCTACATTTCCTTATCTCAAAATATATGTATATAAATAAATTGAGGAAACATTAAATACAAATTATTATTATAGTTTTTGTCTTTGTGTGTTAACTCATTGCCACTTTATCCATTAGGCCAAATAGGCACAATAAGGTACCTAAGACATACAAACATTTTAAGAGCTCGACAATTCTATTCGAAAAATAAATATTTACATAAATAAGTACATAAACAAAATTAAGATGTATTTAATTATTTGAAAAAAAATATATATACATGCCTATACTTAAAACAATGAAAATAAACAAATTAAAAAGACATCAAGGAACAAAAGAACTTCGTGAAAGAAATTCCAGGATTGAGGGTAGATTCTCTGAGCAAAATTATTAGCTTTAGTGATTTTTTAAATAAAAATAATTTAAGAGGGGCCAGGTTGGCGGAAAGAAAAATATTGATCAACCGAGTTTAAGCCCCTGTTGTAACTTATAAGAAGTACCTAGCCTAAGCATACAGACATTTTAGGAGTTATGATAATTTTCTTGATAAATACAAAAATATCTATCTATATATATAAAATGGAAAAGTATGTATATATGTTTGTATGATCCAAACGATCTGATTGGTCAGTGCATAGCCAATGGCAAAGGGTTAAATTATTAGATCGATTCTGATTGGTCAGATAGCGATCGTGCTTAGCCAATGCGTTAAATAAATATTTAAAAAACTTTTGGTCGTCTTGAGACAATGCCCGCCAGGGCAACCAGCCCCGAGGGCCTAGGTGCAGAAGGAGTGCCAAAGGCACGCCTGGAGCAGCTAGTTATATATACAAAGATAAATTTAATTATTTAAAGATCGGGCAAGAAAGATATTAAGACAACTTAGTATAATATTGATAAAGTTAAATTGTAAGAATTATGAATAAATAGATAAATATATAAATAAATAATATATATTTACTCACTATTTAGATTTGGAATCGTATTCATATATGATATGTGATGCTTACCTGGAACAAAAAGAAAGAAAAAATTAGAAATTTTCACTTTAAAAATTATTTGAATAAGTAAGCGATATCATATAAATATATTTATATATATTATAAAAAAAGCTTAAAACTTTAATTAAAAAATTACATAATTCAAATTATTTTTGCTTAACTTGTTTTAATATTTGTTAAGGCTTGTATACACGTTTTCTCCCTTTCAACATTTCTAATTAAAATTTTACCAAAGAAAAAATTAAAAAAAAAGAAAATAATAATTAAAATTGTAATTCATGAAACGTTATCAAATTAGTTTCAAACATTACATCGCTTTTTTTATGTTTTAAAAGCCAGTTATACAATTAGCTTCTTGTTTCTTTTATTTATTTATTTTCTAGTTTTTTTGTTTTTGTTTTGTTGGCGAGCTTCTGCTTTTTACCCTTACAATGCCAGATACCCTTAAGGGTGTATGAGAGAAAATAAATTTTGATGCTTTAATAAATTTACTCTGAGTAATTAATTTAACAATGGAGGGAAATATCTGAAGAAAAAAGTGAAAAAAATCAGGTATTTTTTTCTTAGTCGATGAGCATTTAAATTTTTAAATAATAAATATATTAATAATTATGTGTTTGAGACACAATAAATCTGAACTTACTAATTTCAAATCATATCAAAACAGAGATTACATTAATCTTGCAACTGCATATACACTAGTGAAAATAACTTGATTTGATACTTTGCATCAGAAACTCAATTAAGTAGAAACCTAAGTTTATAATAAGCAAAAATTCAATATGGTATACCAAATACAGGGGAAGGCAACGGAAAACTACCCTTTATGAACGATTTCTCCAGAAAAATTATTGTCGAGAGTATAGTGTACATAGTATGGTAAACGAAGAATATTCTTTAAAATTTCTTGAGGTTATCAGTTAAAATATTTGAGAAAGTAAATATGGTGCAAATAAAAGAGTATAAAACTTATCAAAGTCGTCTGAAGTTAGTAACTATTATTATTCAATTTTATAAAGATCTTGTTGGATTTTTTAGACCCAATGATTTACTTGAATTTTGAAAAAAAAAATAATAATAATATTCCATAGCTTAGAGCAGGGGTTAGGGAACAAAAATAAATTTCCATACATAAAACATAAATGGGGCTGGGAAGTGAACCCAAGTGCGAAAATTACTAGCCGCGAAGTTGCTTATTGTTTGAGTAGATTTTGTGAATCTTTTGCTATGTTATTTTAAAAACATTCAAATTTTTTTCGATATTTTTTCTTTAAATTCATCCAAATTTTTTTTTACCACAAGAACCCTATTAATTTGGGAAGTCCATATATTAAAATGAATCAATGCATTATCTCTCAAATTCCACAAATTTTTCCAAATAGAAATAATAATGTCTATTAAAAATAGAATCTAGTGATGAATCTTCATTTATCTTCATTTTTTTTATGTCAAACATTTCAATCTTCAAAAGAAATAAATAAATCATTATTCAGTAAATTTACGCCCATGTAATGCAAACATGTGCATCCGAAGAAAGTGAGAATGAGAGAGCGAGCGTGTCTAGTGAAAATAAATACAAGATTACAAACAAAGTGGAAGGAATATAGAAATAAAATGCAAGATGGCGCCGCATGAAGAAACGTTTAGCCCTCCTCTAAGTCTAAGGAGAGTGAACACAACCAACAAACAAACAACAGAACATGTGGGATCAATCTTGAACTATCCAACTAGATTAAAAATACCCTCAACATCTTCACCTTTTGTATCTACAGCAATGAGACGCAGTTAAAAAGTAGCATTTTTAATTTTCTTAGAGTTATTTTGTTAAACCATATCGTAATTCAATTTTCGTTTTTATAATCATATGTTATATGTTGCAGTAAAACCCCGTTTCTTAGTAAGAACTGGTTCTTACTAGTTAAAACGCGTTTCACTGAATATCTTTGTGGCAATTAGAATTTACTGATGTTGGTTGAGTTTGGTTTCAAAGGTCTAGAATCTTCATTTTTGAACTTCCGCCTCATTTAAGGTGTTTATTTTCAAAAAATTTTAAACGAAAATGTCAAAAATAAGAAGCAAAGCTGTAGAGGATGTAATTTTTGACATTTTCGTTTAAAATTTTTTGAATATAAAAACCCAAAATGAGGCGAAAGGTCAAAAATGAAGATTATAGACCTTTGAACCAAGCTCAACCAACCCCAGTAAATTCTAGTTGCCACAAAGGTATTCATTGAAACACGTTTTAAGTAGTAAGAATCTAATTAATAGAGTAAAGGGTGTGTAGTTTCACAGTGAAACTACACACCCTTTACGCTATTAATTAACATCATGTTTCACCTAAAACTTACACCACTTTCCATAAGTAAAATTAGTAAGAATCTGTTCTTACTAAAAACGGGTTTTTACTGAAACATATATATATTTTGCAGTTTAATTAAAAAAAAATATTTATATAGCAATCATATCTCTGTGTATGATGTATGGTTTGTATTATCCTAAAGCCCAAATTCAAGGGTCGTTAATTGAGATTCGCAAAGTAAAGTTCAGATGGAGATAATTCGTTCGTAAAGATTTGGAGCAATTATTTTGAAAATCTTTATTTATTTATTTTTAATTTCTTTGTAATTGTTAGCTTTGTCTAGCTAGAACTATCCAATTTTTTAATTTCTGCTTCTCATTCTTGTCAATAAAATTATAATTCATTCTTTAAGCATGGTCATTCCATGTTAAAGGGTATACTATGTTAGGCATAAGTATCTGCTATCTGAGAAAATAATGGTCTGCAATTGTTCTTTAAAGCAGCTTCAACTCTTTTTAAAAACTAACTTAAGGGCCACTTTAATCATCTCCGATCGGTATGTAATATCGTTGAATATCAGCTAAATAAGTTAACCGTCAGTTTATATGTCCAATCATCAAAAGTTGAAAGAAAATATCCCCTATCTGACAGCGCTAGAACGTAGTTAACCTCTAGACAAGATTATTATGTTAAAGTTTATATTAGTTCGGATTTATATATGTATTAAAGTTTTGGGATATTTCTTATCAAGCTTGAGAACACTGGTTGGTTCTAAGTTTTTTATTTTGTAAGGTTATGAAGACAGCTATTTCGTTTGACTTTTATTAAATTTAGGTGATTTGCTGTATTACTATTAATTATCTCACATTCAAGTATATTATATAATGAAATTAGACTACATTCGGGTTATTAATAAGATTGGATCATCAGAACGAGAGAGTTGAATGAGTGGAAAAATTGCAAAATAAACGAAATATCAATTGATCCATTCAGTAAAAAACATCTTTAACCTCACGATATAGAGATAATCCCGTTTTACAGTTGATGAATTTATTTAAATAAAAAAAAAAATAAAAAAACGAAGGGGGGGGGGACTTATGAATTTCGCATTTTACGCTTAAAGTCAATGTTCATTGATTAAAATATTTAAAATTATCCATTCGGAGTAGCAGGAGCAACAGCCAAAATGGATTAAATATTCATTTGAAAAGGACCGTTTTAATAAATCTACCAGTTTCTCTGCAACCCTCTCAGCTCCATCCTACCCTTTACCTCGCTCTCTTCATCTATGCAATTCCAGGGAAAAGTAATATCAAAGTTTCATGGTTTCAAGGTAGCAAATTGAATTAGAATTTATTTTATCCCCCTGAATATTCCCGTATCTAACTAGGAGGAAACAGAGTAAGATTTTGCGACATAAGGGGAGGAAAGATCATTTGATACTGTTTGATTAATTCAATCTACAAAATCTTTCCATTTACATTTTCATTTAACACAATGAATCAATTATAGACACTGTGATAAAATACTCTAAGTATGGTATATAAAACAAATTTTTTTGTGCTAAAATGAACTTCTCAAGTTAAGATTTTCAAATTCAGCAGTATTTTCTGAACTTATAATAAATTATAGAAGACAGATTCGTTGTCTCTTAGACTTTTAAAGGGAAGAGTACATGGTGAGTACACTAACTTCACTGCTTTTGAGAATGAGAAATTTCTGTCTTTGAAATTTCTGGGGGGATTTTAAAAGTTGTTGCATTTTAGTATTAGTATTTGCTAAAAATAAAAGCGGTCAAGTCTTATAACTTCAAAAAAAGATAATAAAAAATGGGAGGAGGGGGGAGGGGGTCATGAAGCTAGGGAGTTGGACACCACTGCAAATACAAAATGTATAAAACTTTATTGTTATACTATGATTCAATATAATTATCTCTTGAGTCTTAATTAATGAGATATTTGTTTATCCTTTCTTTCACTTAATTTTTTCTAAATCTATATTTATGTTCGACGTTGCATATCTTAGCAGGTTTTCAAAAACATTGGTACTAGCTCTCAGATATAGTATTTCACAATTCTCTTCAGTCGTGGATCTCGTTTTAGGCTTCCACTGTTCCTGGTTTTTAGTGTTGGGATCAAAAGTAAAACGAGACCCTAGTAGTGTCTTACTGTTCAGAACATTTTATCGCATTATAGCTTGTAAAATAAAGAAAATACAAACTTGAAATTTACATGTTTTATGTAGTTATTTTTTCTGAAATTAAAAATTGTATCAAGATTTTAATTGAATGAATATTTTGGAAATGGTCGAATTTTTTGTGGGGTCCAAAACAAAAATTATTTTTGTATCACAGTGTATACTTGTAAAGATCTCCTTAAAGGAGCCCATACATTGTCAAACACATTGCGCAATATAGCGATGCGCAAAGTTGTACAAAACATTTCAAACATGTTTGAAACTAGTCAATCATTTGTGCAACGCATCAAACACTGTCATACATTATCAAACAACATTGCGAAATTTGTTTGACAATGGATGAGCCCCTTAAGTAAGTATAATGAGTATAATGAGGGTACCGTTGGGTAGTTCTTCAAACATATTATTGGATATCAAATCTTGTTCTGCCTTAGGGGGCTCTTCGTATATGCTGATGACTTATACAAAATTTAAGCAGCTAATTCTCTGAACCATTTTTAACTGTCCATAAGATATTGAAGCAATCAATCAAAAAAAGAAAATTGCCTTAATGAAATGTATTAGTAGATCTAAAATTTATCGAAATTGTTCTGGCTTGATTGATTTCCACTAAATCTATCATTGGCATCGGTTTAATTAAAGTGGTTATTTATTTTATTAATAATACTAATAATAATGACTGTTTATTGATTTCAATATAGCTATTTCCATTCTCTATTAGTATAATAATTATTGTATTTAACCATTAATTGGAAATAATAATAAATATTTTCATTAGCTTTACATTACCGACTAATGGAATTTATTATTATTTTTCTTTAGTTTCCCTTCAGAAAGAATCTTCATTTCATTAATATTCCTTTTCATGTTCAGAAATAAGAAATAGAAGTTATTAATTTTTCTAATATCCATATATATATATATATATATATATGTAACGGATTCTTTCTTTCTGTTTCTGATGAGTAAGTATGTTATGTTCTTTTTTTCTTTCCCTATCTCTTTTCCTCTCATGCAAATAATATCTTGCGAAGGAAGAGAGGTGAGGCTGGAAGAGATATTCGTGACCCAGCTGCGTCAAAAGATAACCCAACAATAATTCCTCAATTTGCTTTCGAGATTAACGTTTTTCTGTTTCCCGCAAGGTCATTGGCCGACCGGGCATTCTTTCCCCCCTGTAGGTGCATGCAGGTTTACTTTAACGATATATAAAGATTCCAATGTTAATCCGCTTTACCGCCCGCCACCTTTCCTACCATCCTAGACGTTCAACATGACGAGCCTCTCTGATCTTATCTAACAAGCGAAATTCCCTGGAGCGATTTGTACTGATCCCATTTCCCCATTTTCTGTGTCTTTTGTATTTCTTTCTTTCTCATCTCATTAAGAGAGATAAAAATTCAACTATTAAACCCTCAAATTCATTTGAAAACATCGTATTTTAGTCTCTTTATAGCAAAATCTTGTTTGAAAACAACATTAAGTTCGAAATTAAGTATAATATATTTGTTTTCTCCTAAAAAATTAAATCTAATGAATTTAGATGTCGTTTCCGCAGACTGTCGAGATAGACAGACATACCAGAAGCTGAAAATGATGAAATTGGATTCAGTGGACCTTAAAACCTGTATTTCCTGTGTAAACTGGAATTCGAATTTTAGAACTTTTAGCAGTATATTCCTTCCATTGACCATTTAGTTAGTGAAAGTCGTAAAATAATATTGATGTGTTGATATATACTACTAGGGATTATAAAATATATTCCTAGTTGAGGAGTTTATTTATATTATTCATTTTATAATATTTGATGAAATTGTATGTTCAGAATAAATTAATAATAACTTTCAAGAGGAGAATCAATGAGGTTGTCCTCTGTTTGATATAAAAAACAATACATATACTTATATCCATTTACTATAATTAATATATACTAGTATATATATAAAAAATTGAGTTTTTCTGCCGAGGGAAGCAGAATTTTTATATGTTGATGGAGACAATAAAAGAGTGTGTCTTCTGCTGGAATTATAAATTTTATTTATAACGAGATTATAGTTTCGAGTGCTTTGCCCTCTTCATCAGTCTATTACAATTGATTCACAGGAATTAATGTATGAATGGAAAGCTAAAATTTCCACGTGGCTGAGCTAAGAATTGTCATTTATACTTGTTTTATTTTTTGGCTGTAGGTGGCGTTAATGAGGTTTTTATTTGCGCGGCTATTTTTAAGATAAAGAAATTTCTATTTTTCGATTTGAGAATTTTTTTGGTGAATTATTATATGATTTTAAAATTTCTAACGATTCGAAAATACTAATTTTTAGGGGATCTAATTCTGATCTAATTAATTTAATATTTGATTCATCTGAAAAACAATTGTAATAGACTGATGAAGAGGGCAAAGCCCTCGAAACTATAGTCTCGTTATAAATAAAATTTATAATTCCAGCAGAAGACACACTCTTTTATTGTCTCCTTCAATATATATAATTTATTTGTCAGAGAGTATATATTTCAAAGGATTGACCATTATCATCAATCTTTGCATCAAGCAGAAGACAACCTCATTGATTTCTCCTTATGAATAATCAACTTCGCTACTTTCAGCAAACTAAAAATTTTCAATTTAATAACTTTTTATAATTTATACAGATCATAAGCTTATTACACTGATTTTAGGTGCCACACTTGACATAATTTCATTATCTTGTGATGAGAATATATTTACGTTAGTTTAAAAAATAAATATAAATTTTAAAACTTGTGAAATTCAGCTTGAAGGTCCAAAAATACATATATAAATTTAGGTTGGGATTTGTTAAGCCTCCTTTATTATACAATCGAACTTTTATCAAAACATGGAGCTCATTGCTAAACTACCTAATTATTAATATAGCAAATATCATATAATATTCTAGGTTTCAACTTAAGTTTTGTTTTTAAAGTGAAGTAAACGTAATATAAGATGGTCGGGTTGGCCGAGAGGATAGAGAACAAGCCTGCTAATCAAGTGGACCCGGGTTCAAATCCGACTCGCGGTAACCTGCTAAAATCTGATACGTATATAGAAGACAAAATTTAAAATAATAGTATCCTAAATTGGCTGATGGCTAGAAAGGCCTAAAAGCCAAAAAAAAAAAAAAAAAACGTAATATAAAATGATGGTTCGAATATTTAATTATATTTTATACTATAATTTAAATATGTGTTTAGTAATAATTAGTTTGACCATGAAAATAGAAAGATACGATTTCATTTAATTAAAAAGTATATAAAACTCAAAATTTAATGATTATTTTTTCAAAGTGGATAAATTAATATAAGAACAAGAAATTGATAATTTTTATATGTATAAATTAAAAATTTGAAGGTTATCTCTTAACAGAGAAAATTGTAATTTAAATATTTTTTTTCATTATAATTTCTTTACTGATAGAGCTGAGTGATGAATTATGAGTGTTGTTCTTACAAAAGAGCCGCTTATTACTACTCGTGTTGCATAAAGGCAAGGGGGACGGGAAGGTCATACAATATTCTGTCTCTTTTTCGCTTTGCTGTGTTTTTATAATTGATTCCACTTGTGCCGGTAGAGATTTTCAACTTGACTTTTTCCGCACTCGCCCCTTGACAGTTTTGTTCGCTTTATGATGTCGCCATTTTATCATCATCATCATCATCATTATTATTATTATTATTATCATAATAATTATTATTCACTAGTACATATCTAGTGAGATGATTTATTGTGTCATTTATTCAAATAAAATGTCTGTCTGTATAATAATAGTAATAATAATAATAATCCGTGGGGTTTTGCACACTTGAGCCATGTTATCTGCACGCTTCTGGAATCTCTTTGCAAAAAGACCCACCCCGAAGCAGGGGGATGAAAAAAATTATCCCGACTTGTTGAGTCATTTATCAAAATAAAATATATTAGTTTTTTTTTTTTTTTGGTATTCTCCCCTTCTTTACTTCGCTGTGTTCATTTATCGTCTGGCACGCTCTGTTTCCATGTTTGTTCGTTTCAGAGTTCAAGTTGAGAATCCTACTCACACACACACAAACATATATTCATGCACAAAAAAGGATTGTAAAGAGATGGATGTCCTGTCGCCACCCCTTTCACTCCCAACCCCTAAGTATATCCTTTAGCCTATGCGATCCCTTTATTGGCGCCACTTTGACGGAAAGAGTAGAAAAAAACATGAGCGAATTATAAGATTTTTCTGTAAAGATCTTTCAAGCAGAACGCCTTATATATCTTTTATATATACGTGTATAATATCACTTAAATGCTTTTTCAAAAATCCCCCTTTATTTTCCTTCTCTTAATATCTTTCATTTATTTTATATTATTTTTTTACTTTATTCATATATCACGAGAAATTCAATGAGTTGGTTGTTGGAGAGAAAAAATAAGTTTGTAATTCAGTAAGCGAATGTTACAGCAAATAAAAAAAAATACGTATAAAAATAATGTCTGATGTTTAGTTGAGTAAAATTATACTAATCTACATTCTTTGATATTTATGAATGTCTATCAAATTAGCACAGTTCTACCGCCAGATTTTTTCCCTATGTTTGCTGCTTGGCTAGGCAAAGTATTTTTACTCTAAGAAATTAGGAAGTTTTTTTAATTTAATTTATTCTATTATATATTAATGCGCATTCACATGAATATACATTTCATAAATAACAAAGAAAGGACATTTTGAATATCGATAGCAGCGATCCTAGTGGAGTCTCATAAACTAAAAAAACCTCGTCAGGCGGGCTGCCAATAAAAAGGGCGCAAGAGAATTAAGTAATACCCTAATACCTACTATCTACACAATTACTCTTAGAAAGGTTTATTTCCTAGAGTAGATGTAAAAATAATGTCTGATGTTTAGTTGAGTAAAATTATACTAATCTACATTCTTTGATATTTATGAATGTCTATCAAATTAGCACAGTTCTAGCGCTAAATTGTTTCCCTATGTTTGCTGCTTGGCTTGAGGCAAAAGTATTTTTTACTCTAAGAAATTAGGAAGTTTTTTTTTAATTTAATTTATTCTATTATATATTAATGCGCATTCACATGAATATACATTTCATAAATAACAAAGAAAGGACATTTTGAATATCGATAGCAGCGATCCTAGTGGAGTCTCATAGACTAAAATAAACCTCGTCAGGCGGGCTGCCAATAAAAAGAGGTGTAAGAGAATTAAGTAATCTAACACAATTAGAAAGTTTTTTTTTAATAGTAATAATAAGAGACACTCTTTGAAATATTCCTTATGATACCCTATCATAAAAACAGTAGTTAAGAATAAAAAAAAGTAATTTCCTTTAAATTAAAATTGCAGCCGACAAAATTACACGGAACTATAAAATGCGCTTAATATCGCTTCACAACATTCGCTAAACTTTGGCTCTTTATGTGCTTAGGAATATTTGTTTCAAATATTTCTCCCCTTAGATATTGAGGAGAATTTTACTTTTTCAGTTAAATTTTATTTTAAATGATTTAAATTTTTTTTACATATATATTATAAATATATATTAATATATATAATTAATCTCAAACAAATGGTAACTATTTTAGATATTGATTGCAGCAATCCTATTTGGAGTTCTAGAAACTAAAATAAACCCAGTGTAATTGGTTGACTTCAATCAGGAGTTTGAGAGAATTAATTAATACAATATGTATAATAATTTTGGAAGTATCTATAGATACTATATTTATAAATGAAATTTTCTACATTAGCTAAAGAAATAAGTACCCATATAGTAAACATGTTTATAGAGAAATACTAATCCATAATTTTTCTTTAATTTATTTGATTGATGAATATATTTTAAAAATCGGAAAGCAATAATTCAAATTTATAGTGTATTAATTTTAAACAGTATAAAATACTTGGATAATTAAATAGTAAAGAAAAAAATATTCTGTCTCTCATTTATTATCCAAGATAATTTTAATTTAAATATATTATAATATATATTATTTATATCATTACATCAGACAATTGTAATTTAAATGACCAGATTATCATGTTCTTAATTGGATTTCTCCATGTCATCTAAATGCAAGTTAAATATAATAAATAATAACTGAGCATATATGAAATATAATATTATATGTTGTATACATGCAAGAAAAAAGTGGGAAAAAACACAGAAAAAAAATTAAATCCAATCCACTCTAGTACTTGCTGAACATTAAATTGCATTGTCAGATGTTAATCTTAGAAAAAGTATGACAATAAATTATATTTATTTTGTTAATTTTTTATATGTAGAACGTCTATGTAAGAATGTAATTAACTCTATAAATAATGAAATAAATTAAAGTTTATGAAAACTATAAATTAAATCAGGGGATAAGCAAAAGATTAAAATAAAATTATTCGAATATATTTTATTTATTATACATATTAGTCTTTAGAGAAAAGGAGTAACAGTAAAATTACTCAGGATATAGTAAAAATATTTTGAAAAATTAATTAGAATTTGAAAAATTTTATGATTTAAAATTTATTCAGGAACTCAAGTGATTAAATATATTTTTATAGCAAATTCTATCATATAAATCATCATTTGGTATCATTTGTATCGTAAGTTTTTTATTTTTTTTTATCGTGTATCCCTTTATGAGATAGGCACCAAAAATTCATCCTAAAAAAATACACCCCTATTAAAATTTCGATTAGGGTCACAGCTATCAATCTTTTCTGTCGTAAAAAAATAATAATTTAAGGGACATAAAAAATTATTAATTTTAATATATTTAATCATTCCAAATTTTAAATAAGTACCTATGTGCAAAAAAAAGTAAAAAATATAATTATATTTAAAATTTATTTTTAATAGATATATATATGGATTTTATTTGAAAAATATTGATTATGTTAATTGCTTGATGATTTAATTTCTTATTATCTACTTGTGAATGATGAATGAAGTGAATCATTTAGCTTTAGAATGAGAGTTTTTCGATTAATAAAAAAAAACTTATAAATAAAAAGCAAAAATGACTGTTACTTTCGATTTGTCAACAAGGAAACGTAAATGACATATTGAAATCATCATCCGTCCTACTAGTATCGTCATTAATCCTTTTATACAACCGAGATAAAAGTTTTGTTTATCTCTCTATCTTAAATGAAGTCTGGTTAATAGCAGGATATGCCTGTCTCGGTTAGTCTGTTTTTACTAAACAGTGTACGAGAAAAGAGGTCAAAGGCCTTAAAAGGATAAATATTATGGCAGTTAATGAAATCAAATTAAATTCACAAAATCAAATCATTAAGAATTCCGATTTGCAGTTTATCAATTTTTCAATAGGAAAAGAAATGGGGAAAAAATAGGTATTCAATTTTTTTAATTTTACATTTGCCAGCTTCTGCCTATACTAGCTCAGAAAAAGTCGATGGGTTTTTGGCGATAATGCAGGGTTGCATTTTCAAAATTTCCCTTTAGGCCATGCCAATTAATTTCAAAGAAATGTGGACCCACGCAACATAAGTGGGATCGGGAAGCCTGTAAAAATTCCAACAGCCCACCGGACCCCGTTTTTTATTTTTTTTTAATTTTGATGGTCCTTTAGGAACCGCTGCATTGAAGATGCTAAAGCCGTAGGCCAAATTTTCTTAAGAGTATAACTTTAAGATTCTTTTTGAATTCTCTTATTTAGAGTAAGTGAAGTAGTATTTTGAGACATTCATAGTTATCGAGGCGAATTTCGAAAAAAATAATAAAAATTAATATTATAAATTTAATTTCCAATTTTTGAATAGGAAATAAATACGCGTTAGGGATTTTGTAGCTAGAATGAGAGTTTCCAACAAAAATGCGAAATTTTTAGGCCAAAAAGTGCCCAAAAAGTTTTTAATCGTAGCGTAGTAGCAATAGTTCACAAAATGATAAATCTTAGATAATCGAAGATTAAAATTTAATTTGTGTATCAGCAGGAAATGTAAGAATAAGTTTTTGTTTCAAATCAGAACACCGAAAGTTATTTTTTACACCAAGTGTTTTGAGAGGTCTATTATCATTTGCTCAAGAACGATTTTTTTAATTTTTAGCATTTAAAGAATCAATGATGTCTTTAAAATTTATAAAAGTTTTAAGTCAAGAAATATTTTTTTCTTTAGTTTTTGTTAACTTCCATCTTTCAAAAACAAAATTCAAATAAATTAATTTAATTTAACATGTAATTATTTTATCTTAATGTAGGTTTGTTATTAGGGGTGATTGAAAGTCATGTATTGTATAGTACCTAGTACCTACACGCACTTGAGATATCCTACAGAATTTTCTTTCTATCTTTTCTTAAAAGGTCAGTATAACTGATTTGTGTATGGTCAGTTGCCTAGCTAGAAGGGGCTTAGCTGAGAATGTGCTGGAACTTTTGCAAAGAATAATATTTATTATAACTCAAATTGATTGAATTTTTATTATGAATTATGCCATTTACTACTTGTCAATAGTTTTAAACTATCAAACGTATGCAAAATTAATTTTATATATTAGGTACCAATATCTAAATGGAATGGCGCGTGGTGCTGAATGTTTAAAACTATTGTCTATGTTGAATGACAAAACCTATTTTTAATTGATTGGTGTGACCTCTATGAAATAAATTTGCATTCCATCTTACACATAAAGTTTTAAAATTGTATTTGCTATATCTATATTTAAAGAAGAAAGATGGTATGAATAACAAGGTATGAAAAATTTACAGATTTGAAATTAATTTGCTTGGCCGGTCGCGGATTGAATAAATAAAAAGGGTGAGAAGAAGAGACTCGAAAAGGCAAAGCAAGAAGAGTGGACGGGATCGAGTCTAGAGGGAATTGGAGGCAAATCCATCAGAGTCTCGAGAGTTCTTATTTAATGCAAAGTGAATTGGATGGATAATAAATAAGTGAAGAGAAATATTCAGGTCAACAAGCTCGGTGAAAATTTCTTCTTTTCCAATTTATGTAAACGAAGAACAAGGACTGACTAAATAGATAAATACATAAACAAAAAGGTAATTAATTTTGTTGGTCTCAATCTTTTCAACCGGAGAGTGAGAGGTCAGATGATTTGCTGTTGTATTTTTTTGTTTTGCTTATAGTTTGTGATTAAAGAAAAAGAAAGTTGTTGTTTTGATCGTTGTCTGTGTGATCTTATTTCTGCCTTCCTTCCTCTTTAGCCAAATTTCAAACTTCCTGCATAATATATTTCTCAAAGAAAATTAATTTGATATTAATTAGAACTAACTCAATTTATTTCTCAACTCATCTTTGAAAAGTTTCGCTAATTTTCCTTCCAAATAGATACTACCAAAGAAAGTGTTCTAATGAAATAAAATGAAGAAAAAATGCCTCGATTCTTGCTATACTCAGAAAATTCATAGATGTCGCTTGAATTTCCCGCCATTATATCACTTCCGTTTAAGTTTTTGTTTCCACCAAATGTTAACCACTACACTGGAATTTTCAGGAGCCCCAGTATATGATTAAAAAAATTTACAAATAATTGTAGAAAAATTTACTAAGGGGGCCAATCATATTTTATGATATATTATTAATTAAATAATGACGATGTTGGAGCGTAAGGCCGGGGTTCGATCCTGGCTGCCAAATAAAAATTTATACCTGCTAAAAACTCGGCTCCCTCACTAACCCTACTAATACTTTACTTATGTGCTGTCTAAATGGGCTTTGTTCCCGGTGACAATAAATAAATAATAAAAAAATTAATTAAATATTTATTTTAACCAAGTGGACCCGGGTTCGAATCCGACTCGAGGTATCCGGCCAAAATCTGATCCCGGGGTAGAGACAAATTTAAAAAAAATAATAAGTACCTAGTATCGTAAATTGGTTTATGGCTAGAAAGGCCGAAAACCCCCAAAAAAATATATTTATTGAATTTAGTTATAGAAAACAAAAACAAAAACAAAAAAATTGGATAATAATATTAAATATATTTAAATTTAAACAGAAAAAGGGTGAATGTACATGAGTATATACATCAAAGCAAGTTGTATTATGAATACATAATAAAAAAATTCTGCCTTCGATGAATTTTTTCAATGAGAAAAAAATGTCGAGATATTCGTCATTATTGTTTTTATTGAAATATTGAATTAAATTATCTATGCATGATACATTTAAAAAAATCTTGCTCATATTAACAAAAAAAATTAAATAAATAATTGAATATTCATTTATTTATTTGCCGGTTTATCTGGTACATTAAACAACCAAAAAAAGAAGATTATTCTAATGAAAATGTGGTTTGCGCTTATTTTATTAGCATTTTTCCATGTAATTCATGTTTTTAATATTATAATAATAATTATTATTATTACTGCTATTATTAAATCTAAATAAATAATTAAATAATATTTTGTTCACATTTTATTTAATTATTCAATTAAATTACTCCCGAGATCGTCTTTTTTATCCTCTTCTCGAGTCTGGGCTAAATTAATTTAATGAGCGGTCATAAAATTAAGATTCAGAAGCGGAGCCAAAAGCCGAGGGATTTTATAAAACCACCCTGCAAACTATCTCCTCTTCGCCCTCACTTATATAGTATATAGACAACCTAGCAAATTCTCTCTCTTTCTATATATGGCTCTCACACTTAGCCACTTCAATTCAGGACGTCAATTAAGAAAGATTAAAAATAGGAAAACTAGATACAATCGTTCGCTATTATGGACAGAAGAACATAAATAAATCTATTTAAATATAATTTGCTTGATCTAGGTTGTAGGCTTTAAAGGAAGCCATGAAACTAGTGTGGTCGTTTGAACATACATTCGTGCTCTATAAAAAGTCACTACAAGCAGCGTAGTTATCGTACAGAAGATCGAATCTCCTACGGGTCAAATATTATCATCATTGAATTTTAAATTAGTATTTACCTTATTAGGTCATTGGCATCAGCAAAATAAATATTCATTATTCATGTAAGTTGTACTCTAAGTTACAAATTATAATGCAAATCATGGAGTAAACTACTGCGTTTGTTTTAAACAACCTGTTTATTTTCATACATTTATAAGCAAAGCTACGATGAAGTGTTCAAGTATCTCCCTAAAGCATTGTGAATGGGTAGTTTTTACTCGTAGTTATCAAAATAAACATCACTTTTAAAAGTATTAGATTAGAATCATTTTATTCTATAAGAATAAAGGCAAAATAAGTACAGTGAAAGTCCTCAAATCTGAGCTAATTGGGGCTGTAGCCTGTTCAGATTAGCCGAAAGCTGGTGGTTTGGATATCTTATTGAAGAAAATTGTTCTCTTTCTATCCTTGAGAAGCTGAAGAAAGTTACAATAAAAGACGTTATTTACTGGGTTGCAGAATCGTGGAAAAATACAAGTGTGAACTTACTGCGGAGATATTAGAAGAAGCTTTGGCCTAGCTTCGAGTTCGAGAAAACACCTAGCCTAATTTAAATTTGTCAAAAAAAAACCTCGTTCGGATTTGAGGGTTTTCACTATAATGGCAAAATGGTAATTATGTCTCTTTTTAGCCACTTTTTTTTAATAGAAACGTAATAGTTATACTCCTTAATAGTATGTAACTTAGCCAGTAATAGACAGAACCTTGCTAATATAGTTGATATGATTTTTATACAACTGTCGCAAATTAGTTGTATAATATACATATTTAGTTTGCTAACACGGTATTAAAAAATACAACTTTTTGCAACTAATGATAACCTTCTTTTTCTTAGCTTTGAACAACTTATTATTCATAGAAGAATTTATTTAAAGCAGCTTTTCGAAAAAAATAGTGGAAAATTAATTAAATCTACTCTTAAGGAAATTAAAACGTCACTTAAAATAAATAAATTCAACCTCCCTACAACAAATTGATCAACAAAATATAAATGTATGTAAATTTGATTAAAATTAAAACTTCTTTATTGTATTTTTAATCAATAGATTGAGGTATTTGATTTAAAAGACAGAAGAAAAAAAACCTAAGTCAAGGCTGTTAGAATATGATTTGCATCTTATTTGATACCATCATCAGAATATAATATGCATTCAAAAGAATTGAATTTTATATATAATTGATTATTGAACCCACTAGGATTATATAACAATTTAAATTAACGAAATTCATTAATATTAAAATGTCTCTAGTGGGAGTTTAAAACGATGCGGGGTAAGATGTTGACATTATGAATAACTTAGAATTTCAAACATAAGAATACTAAATAATTAAATAAATCTAAAGAAACAAATATTGATCTAACCTAGAATTGAATCGAGAGGATGGGGTAATAGGAAGAGGGAGAATGGTGATGAAGGAGGGGTTTATTGAAATTTCTCAAATATTGCCTCAATGAATAATAATTTTATCTGTTTAATCAATTATTCATTCATCGATTAAAAGAAAAAACACGTTAAATCGATTATACTCTACAATCAGTTTTGAGTGTGCTTTAAATAGGAAAAAATAAAAAGGATTAAAAATAATAAATTTTGTATTTATGGCAGAGTGAATTTATAATTATTTTATCAATGGTCTTAATTTTGCAAAAAATTAATAAAATTGACTGAGGCACTGAACCTTGGCTTCTAATAATAAATTATACGTTGAATTACAATTATTTTGGATTTTGTGTTGTATATTAAAATAATTATTAAAAAAAACTGTTTGATTATATATAATTTTATTTTTATACAAAGCTCGGTCATATATTAGCAAAAAAATCTTCGATTCTTCACAAAATTATGGATTCCAAGTGACGCTGAGCATTAGTCTATGGTAATTTAAATATAATTTTTATATGAAATATATTAATATGTTACAGGAATAGTAGGGAATTGGATAAAATTAAAAATAAAGTTTTTTTTTTATTAAATGGACTAGACGTTTCGTCAATTTATTTTGCCTTCCTCGGTGGCCCATTTTATCACTGAGGAAGTAAAAATAAATCTGGCCCATCTAAGAAAAAAATTCTGTGTTTTAATTTTATCCAATTCCTTACTATTCCTGTTACAAATTTACTATGGATACGAATAATAAAACATTGTATATTAACTAGCTGACAAGCCCTCCTTCCGCAAGACAGAGTACAATTCTTGTGAACGACTGTTCTTCCAGAATCTTCCGGAAAGTCTACGGTAGATAGAGTATAGAGAGGGCCTGAAGAGGCGGAGCCATAAGTGGGCGAAACCGGACAAACCAAGAGACTGGTTACTGCTTTATTATATAGTATTGATATATTAAACATAATAATAAAACTTGAGGAAGATACGATGTACGTTTCACAAAAAAGAAATAAAACAAAATTGAGTTTTAAATTCGATATATATTCGATATATTAAACATTCTTAGCTAAAGTTAATGTTCTCCATTTGTATATCATTCTAGCTGTGGGTGTTATACTAATTTTAGGAAAGAACCTAACAGTACCTAGAGCAAGGCTTTGGTTTAAATGTCCTTCCCGAAGCACTCTTTAACATAAATAGGTTTTAGGTTTTTTGCTAGTTTCACAAAAACAACTTTTTTTTGTTTAAATTTCTTATGTAATTAAACTAGTGTAACATTAATTTTATTCCAATTTGGAATTAACAAAAAAAGCTTTATTAGGAGAGTTTCATAAAACGATTAATTAACTTTCAATTCAATGTGTGTACAAGCTAGATATTATATGTTTTCAATGAGTGAAAATTTTATACCGATTTTAATAAAGAAGAAGCAATTAGGCGTTGATCAAAACATATTTTTTTTTTGGCTTTTCGGCCTTTCTAGCCATAAGCCAATTTACGATACATTTTTTTTTTTGTTTATACCCAGGGATCAGATATTAGCAGGATGCCTCGAGTTGGATTCGAACCCGGGTCCACTTGGTTAGCAGGCTAGTACGCTAACCCCTAGCCTAACCCGAACCCCAATCAAAACAGTTATATCGGTTTTTGATATATTTTTATCAAGTTTTATAATATGCATGTTCTTTAAGTAATAAACAGAAATTTTTTCCCGATTAAAATTAAAGGTAAATTGTTTTTTGTGTATGAAATTTTTTTAGATATTTGTAAGGTTTCCAAATCTGTTTCCTTAGATAAATAATCATCTTATTATAGGATAAAATAAAATATTGTTTACAAGCGGCATCCCGGGTCTTCAAATCGAATTCACCTGGTCCCTGGTCTACTTTATCGAAATATCTTCGGGCTGGAGAGGGTTATAATTTATAGTATGTCAAAGTGCCATTCGTGCATTCTGGTTCTTTCACGTATACACGGATGGCTGAACCATCTTATATATAAAATTAATAATTATTATTCAAAAATACAAGATAAATAATAATAATAAACCTAAGAATATAGAGGCATATAGAAGCGGAGCTAGCGTACTGGCTAGAGCCTATATTATCAAAAATGTCAACTATGTCAAAGAATTTCCTCAGAATTATACATAGTAATTCCCAACGCTTAAAAACGAAAAAGCATGTAATATTTATTTTCAAAAAAGTGGAAGTGCTAAGTGAAAATCCACATTAACACAACATACACACATCAAACGTTATACTTTTAGATTAATTTTTAAGTAGAATAACTACTACTACTACTAACTTAAGTAAAATATTCACTTTTATTCCTGCTAGGTGGAACCATGCATATACTATTAGAAAGATATTTGATTTTCATTTAATAGTATTAAATTAATTCCTATTTCCAAAGTCATTAACAGTTTTCAGCATGTCTTTTCAGATTGAATTAAGCTTAATATTTGAATAGAATTAATTTTGAATCGATTAATTGGATTAGTTAAACATTTATACATACTATTATCATTTCAAATCATTTTAAATTTTTCCAATCATCGATCAAATTATAAAATAAATAATTTAAATTTATAAATAATAAAAATAAATTCACCATTTTTTAAATATAAATAATTTCAGTGATTTCTCTCTCTTTCTCCCTTTCCTATAAATATATTATTTCTATGATTTGCCTCTTCCGTTGTTTTACTCTATTGTAAATCGTTGTTTTGGAAATATTCTCCCATTACAGTCACGCATTCACATGGAAACTCTGAACAACTGAATTAAATAAATAAATAAAATTGTTGTCGTTGTTGTTTGTTTATTATTGTAAGTTCATTGAAGCTTTAAGTTTATTATTTATACTTTATTTTACACCTATATAAATTTGCACATATATACGATTTTTATTTATCACACATTTGTAATGAACTAAATTAATTATATTTAGATTTTAATAATAATAAATAATAATTACAAATAATATTGAAATTTGATAAAAAATATTAAATATTCTAAAATTAATTATTTATTTATTCAAAAAGTAGATTTATTCTTCATCGAGTGTAATACTAGATTCCGAGCTCTGGCTAATACTATGTAGAGAATCCTCCCCAGACTAATTTTGATGGAAATTTTTCAGAGAGGTGGTTTCCCAATGCCTTCCACATTATTTGTTGAGATGTTAATAATTCTTGTGTGTGTGTGTGTGTGTGTGTGTGTGTGTATAAAGGGTTTTAATTCTTCTTTTTTTATAATTATAGATATTGATACAAGAAGAACCAACCTTTCTGACTGAAACCTGAATCAGCATTCAATTTCCAGTTGATCTTTATAAATTTATAGTTTGAATTTTGAAATAAAAAAAAAATTAATAGCTCTTTAATTTAAAAAAAATCTAAAAAATCCCATTATTCCTGTTGATTGGAGGAGACAATAAAAGAGTGTGTCTTCTGCTGGAATTATAAATTTTATTTATTTATAACGAGACTATAGTATTCATAAATTAATTCCTGTGAAGCAATTGTAATAGACTGATGAAGAGGGCAAAGCCCTCGAAACTATAGTCTCGTTATAAATAAAAGAAATTTATAATTCTAGCAGAAGACAAACTCTTTTATTGTCTCCTTCAATATATAAAAATTCTGCTACTCTCTGCACAAAAACTTTCAATTTATTCCTGTTGATGTTAAAAATTAAAAAAAAAATGAATTTCCTTTTTAAAAAATTAGACATAATTACAAACACAAACTCAGAAAAAATATGCATTATCTAAAAAATTGAATTTAAGAATATTTGAGGGCTTGTTTACATACTGGTAGGCACAAATTCGGATCTGAAAATACGGTTGAATAATTGTGATATTGTTACATTAAAACGCGTATTTAAGGTAAAAACTTGAATTCTAACTTTTAAAGTTATCTTTACTCAATAATAAGTGTAATTGAAAAGAAAAGAGAAAACGTATGGCGTTCCCAAATTTTGAAAATTTGGCAATTTTCTCGCCAGAATATGATTCGAGCTAGAAAGTTGAAATTTGGCAGAATGTTGCAGTATATAAATACAAGCTTTTTTTATTCAAAATTTGGGCTCATTAGGTACAACCTTTAAAATGTTACCCTATATAAATAATAGATTTTTCTGATTTTCTGAATTTTTCAACTGGTAGTTCTAATAGTATACGAAGTAACTGGCTTTATTGGGATAATAAGATTCTGAAATTGGGTTTAAGGTAATAGAAATATTTTTCCTTACTAGTGAAAAATGAAAATTTAACCAAATATAATGGGAAAATATTATATATTTTCATATCATATGTATATTCTGAGTAGGTATATAGTATAAATCCTCTCTCATTGGTTCGTTATTCACCCCAATCTTCATCCTATTTGATATTCGAATCGTCATCTGTACTGTTTCTCACGAGTTGAAAATTCGCCAATGGCAATTGATTTCCAATTTATTATTATTATGATTATATTTCCAAATTCCCTCTCTTTTATCAAGTATATAGGGGTCGGGTTCAGCCAATCGAAGCCACCCTTGTTGCATATGCTGATAAAGCGAAATCCAACACTGTGAAACCTTATTCATTCTTTTCTGTCCATTCTAATTATATTATTGTAGCAAAACGTGTCTGTTTTCATTACCGCCCCCTTTATATTCCACCTATATCCCCCCGAGCCCCGCAGCAACATCATTTAATGAAAATTAGATTCGTTATTAATCTTTATTAAATTTTAAATGGAAAATAATCTCGAAATTATCTTTCATTAAACAAAGAAAGAAAAAGAGAAAAACATTTATCCTAGGAAAATATATTAAGAGTAGTAAAATGAGCAAATAGGTGTATTTATTTTCTACTACAACGTATTTAAATTATTAAAATGTATAAAAAATTGGATATTATAGTTGAACTTAGTAATAAAAGCTAGATGATAAAAAAAATTAAAAATTCAGCAAAATTATGACATAATTATTTATAAAAAATAAAACAAAACAAATTATTCAAGATTTTTATTTTTTATTCTTTTATTTATTTATTGTCATCGGGAACAATGCCCATTTAGACAGCACATCAGTAAAGTATTAGTAGGGTTAGTGAAGGAGCCGAGTTTTTAGCCGGTAGAAATTTTTATATGCTAGCCAGGCCCGGGCCCGAATTTCCCATTTTTAATTAATTTATTTAAATATTTAAATTATAAATATTTTATCTATTCTCTTAAATTTATTGTCCAGGCGCGAAGCTACCATAAGGAAAGACGAAGCAAGGCATTGGGGCGCTCTGCATTCAGGGGCCATTCAGGCAACGTTAAAAATCATATTTCAAAATGCACGATAATCTGAAAATTAATAGTTTTATATTAATATACAGAGAGTCAAAATCCCATGGAACGGCAAAAATAGATGTCAATGATCATATTAATGATTTTGCAAATGCAAAGGCAATGAAGTAACAATTTTAATTTTGAAATTTCATATTGTACTTATCACATTTTTCTGTACTTTTATTATATCATTTCGTAAAGTGAATTATAAAGAAAACAAAGTATATTTTCTATTTTTCAATTATTTATTTTTACAGTTTTATAATTTTAAACGGCGGGTGGCCACATTTACATTGGAGTACAAAATTTTTAGCTACGCCACTGATACTGAAAATGATCTATACTAAATTATTTAATAACATAACTTAAAAGTAATCCCAACCTTAATCTACTACCGTTTTTTGAAGAGATAATTTTTATAAGGCAAATTGGCCTGAACATCACAGAAAGTGAAACGATTCACCCTCTCCGACTCCAGAAATTGAGGGGGGAAAAGGGGTTAAATTTCCCCTTTATAAGCTTCTCCCACTCCAATTCTAACCTTAAGAGGAAGGAATTAAATTAAATTAAATTTCTGAATTAAATAAAGGAGCTACTTCTACCGAGTCTCACGCCTAGTATTATTTTTTATATTATTTGTTTATTTACTAAAAAAAATGTAATTCAAATACTTAGTCTCATAAAATAAAACATGACAATATAAGCCTTGTAGTTTGCTGGACCATTCAATTGAATTAATGAGGAGTCACTAGCGTAGTGGCTAGAGCATTCGACTATCAAGCTAGAGGACAGGGAATCCCATCCATCGATGACAAAATTAAAGCCACCTCATCAAATACAGTCAAGTCAATAAGAGAAATCACTCTAGAGACAATTAATTCACTCGAACATTAATTACTTTCGATAGAATATTTTCCAATGTAACCTCCAACGACTATGATACAAAAAATAAAAATATCTACATTAGAATAATAAATATGTAAAATAGAATATAATAATAAATACGTAAAATATCATGCAATATTTATTGAATTGCATTAATTAATAATTTTATTTATTTATTTTTTATTGAATTCATTAATAAATTCAAAATAAAGTAAAAATAATTTAATAATTAATATTCATTTAATTGTAATTCAATTTAATGAATAAATAAATTGTATGTATCAATCTATGATTGAATAAATTTTTCCATGGAATATTTTATATCTATATACTACGACTTAAGATCAAATGTACCTATTATTCAAGTTCAGATTCGGAAAATTATTCAAAGTTACTTAAAAATTGTCTTCATGACTGACCGGTTAGCAAATTTCTTTCTATAGGATTAATTGCAAAATATAATTGTATAGTTTGTAATAAACTAACGACCTATCCAAGTAAGATTTGTTAAATTAATATTATGTACATTATGTACTGTGTGTTTGTTTCTATTCAATTTCCAAAGCGTCTGTTTATCGGCAACCTGAAGCATTTCTATTTCTAAGGTTCCATTTTGAACACTGCTATTGATCTATCAATAAACTGAGCAACCTATGCATTTCAATTATTATATTTATTAGAGGATTAAAATATTAATTTAAAAAAATATGCATATTGCAAAGCTTCAATGACGTAAACATTTTTTTTAATTGGCTTCGGGAACTAGATCTGTGATCCCCAAAGTAACGTACCCCGAGGTACGCAGAAAATTCTAGGGGGATGCGCCACATTTCTCTTCAAAATACTTTGTCCTCTTGTAATTTATCAATTGCATGTGACCTGCTTAGAGGCACAAGACCTCGGTGGCTAGGTCCTCCAAACATCAATACAATCTAGCTACAATACATTAACAAACATCAATACAAATTAATTACAACAATTTAACAATTAATAAACAAGTAAAAAAAAAAAAAAGAAAAAGAAAAAAAAATAGAAATGTATGCTCATTAACAAATAACATGACCATAGATTTCCATCAAAAGACAAAAAGTAATTTAAAAATTCCGCGAAAAAACCCGATACCAGGAGCAAGCGACGCATTAGCCATCCCGGCATTTGCCATAAGTTGTTAAGGAAACCTGGTCAAAACCTTAACAAGGATGGTATGACCTCTCTCTACCTCAGCTAATCTCTGCTTGTGAGAACTAAATAAAATTTTGTACAACTCTAGGACTTTAGGACTTGACAAAATTTATAATTGATTTAATCATAGGAGGCAGAATACTATAATCCCAATTAGTAATAAATAGACAGACTTCCACAAATCAATGCCAGATCCTACAAATGAATGCAAACCTACATATTAATATCTGAATTAACCAACTTGTAGGAACCATACTGTATTTAAATTAATACCATTCTTCCCTATATCCTTATAATTTATATAACCATCTGAATCATTCTCATAAGAAAAAAACCACCACTGGTTTTAACACCTATACTTCTACCATAGTCCCAACCCTGAATTGACTATCCTTTTTAACCATATTATCTAAAAAAAGAAAAAATATTTTAAAAATAAACAAAATATTTACCTTAGCAACGCAGAGATTTCCTTATTCCAGCCTAATTTCAAAACCAACCCTTGAAAATAAATTTAAAAAAACTTGATTTTTGCATTTTCCCGTTCATTTCATAAAATAAATCATTTTTGACACACACTACACACACACGCACACAGGAGGTAAAATTTATGATTATTTTCGTCATAAGGGTACGCGGTCAAATAAGTTTGGAGATGACTCAACTAGATGCCCATTTAGCCAATGTAAACATTAATATGTAGTACAAAGTAGCATTTATAAACTTTTTCAGCTCAAAAAGAAGGAACAGAAAATGGCTCAATCCCAAGCAGTTAGGAAAGATGTACAATAAATAATTATTGCTGTTAAAAGCGAAAAAATGTCCTCGTGATTGTGAGGTGAATAAAGGCCTTAATAAGCTCTCATTCCTCGATATTTCCTCAGGCATAACTTTTTCTAATTAACTATAACATGCCCTCTCCAATCCATCACCCCCCATACAAGAAACAGGGACTATCTTTGTGCTTATCTAAATGGCTAATGAATGTTTTGTTGCCGTCTCTCGAAAGGCCATTAGACTGATAATACATTTTATATTTATTGATTCGTGATCAATATCACACGTTTTTATAAATAATTGTACACCTCCCACCCCTCAAAGACTTTGTATCTCTCTCTTTCTTTGAAGAAATAGGGTCACCCATTTATTATCCAACTGTTTCTCAATACAATTATTTACTTTTCCTTGAAAAATAATTCTTATCTGAATCTTAATGATTCATTATAAATTAATGACTTATAATTATTATAAAAAAATTAATATAAGTTCTACACATTATAAGGCTATTTTTCTGTTGTTTGGACAGAAAAGGAAAATAAAGAGATAAATTAAAAAACAGAAATATATGAGAAAGTGGAAAAGAGAATTATTTCAGAAAAGGAATGTTTTTTTGATTTTTTCAGTAAAAGATAACGAAAAGAAATACGCGTCAACAAACAGTTACTACCCCTCAAATCCACGACAATAACTTAAGCCCTGTATGATTAAATAATTGTCTTTTTTGAATGGTATTTAATACTGGTCTATTTAGCCAGTGTCTATTAATTTTATATATTTGAGTGAGTTTTAGTTTAAATACAAGTAAATGTGGAAGTCAGATTACTCTATGTCAGGTTAAATTTTAGCAGAGTGCAGAATTGAAAACGATAGCCGTGCTCACGTTACACGTTAGGTGAATCTAGCCCATTAAATGAATGATTTTTCCGAAAAGGGTGCTGATGGAAGGTTTGAAATCCCTGCCTGATAGGTATATCTTCCAGTTCAAGCAGATTAAAGACTAGTTTTAGTCGAATAAAAATTGTTCTCGTAAGAAACTATTTAAATAGGAATAATACAAAAAGGAATAAATAAAGATGATTCGAGAATTTTTGGAATAATCCATTTCTAAAAACTCTCAATATATAAGATCGAAAATAACTAAGAGCGCTTTAGACAAGTCATAGCTTCCATCCCAGGGACTTTGGAGTTAAAAATTGACAAGATTTAATTTCTGACTCCTGCCCTCATCATACAAAGCAGTGTCCGTTCTGGGCAAAATATATATTTTTTTTTAATATAAAATTAAATTTGATAAATAACCAAAATGATTCCGTATTTGACGAAATTAGAAAAAAAAGCAAAGATTAAAATAAAATTTCAAAAAATGAAGGGTAATTTTTTGGACATCATCCACTGGTTGAAAAGTCACCAACCGTCACTGGTAGGTATATAATTGTATAATATTTATTTATTCAGATTATATAATAAATGGTTTATTTATTTTAAATTTTAAATCCAGGTAAAACTGCTGATTTGTAATTTGCAGCTGAAATTAAATAAACTTGGAATAAAAGTTGATTTATTTTTTCGGCAATGTTTCGAACCGCTCCGGCCATCGTCATAACATCGCTGAACACAAAGATTTCAATCATTTTACCTGAATTTATAATTCAAAATATTAGAATGTTTTTGCGTATTTTATACTTTAAATAAATTATGTGAATTCAAATAATGTTCTAATCGACCATAGAAATTTTCTCATGATTGGCTGCAACTAGAGTAGAGCACACATGAATAATTAATATGAGATGTACTCTCGGTTGCATACATTGCAGGCAAGATAGGTATTGCATCAGATCAAAAAATGCATTTAATAATAAAGTAACAAAAGATTTCAATATACCAATTAGATAATAATAATTTAAACCTACAGATATTTAACTTATGATTACTAAATTGCTTTTTAAGTAAGGTCCAAAGTTTGATTTATATCTATCTTAAGATTTCACTCAAATTTATGATTGTTTCACATTGGATGTGTAAGATTTAATCGAAAAACGTTTAGCTTTAATAAATTTAGGTGTGTTTTTTTCAATGTCCTCTCTCCCTCTGACTCTCCAGCGTTTTTTCCCCCACCATCATCATCTCGATCCAATCCAAACTCGTTATCTTGTCACACATCTCAATCTTGTGTGTTGCAGAATCAAATTCCACTTTTCACGAAATCCATTTCGAAAGTATGCATTGGTTCGAAGTGGATCTGTCTGTGTCTGTGTGTGTGTGTTGTGATCTCTCTCTGTCGTATTGGAGACGATGTTTCGTTGGCGATATGCCAATCTCCTCCATCCTTGACTACGACACTCATATGTAATCTCTTGAAGAAGAAAAAATCCAATCCGAAATTCCACTTAAAACATTTTTATTACTACATAATATATTATGTACTTTCTCACGCCTAGGGAGGCTGTGACCCTGCGGGACAGCGTCTCAAGATTCCTAGAACCCCAACAAATCATGTTCCCCTATAAAATTAAATCATAGTACATATACTATATATATTGTAACTCATAAATGACACTCTACAGTTAGTAGTATTTTGTACAAAAGCTTTTCTAATAAAACAATTCTCCCACATGCAGAGTATAAAATTGAATGCGCTCTGTTTTAATTCGACTTTTGTATCATATATGTTGCTTGATAAGTTGACAATGATATATTGCTTATCACTTCCTGAGAATTCAAGAAACATATTGGTGCAGGTTTTCTCAAAATCGGTTGAGTAGTTTTTAAACTATACACCACCTGTAAGCATTATATATATATATATTGGCCATATTTTGTCTAGGTATAGTAAAAATGCCACATATATTAGAGTGTCCCTTATTTATCGATTTTAATTTTTTTTGTCGCAACCCCTCTCATTTTTTCGTAATGTCTTAAAACACTCAGAAATGAATTTTTTTTATTATTTGGATTTTAGACTTCGTTAACCCGGGCTGGATCCCCTCGAAAGATATCAATTTTTGCAAAAAATCTAATTTTATCCTTCATAAAATATAAACCGTTCATCCTAGTAACGTCATTCTTGTCTCATTTACTAGGATATTTTGTTGGCTTGAAGTTTTATTCAAGCCACTTTTTTGTTAAAACTTTTGGATTTCTAGCATGGGCGGTTTATATTTTATGAAGGAAAAACTGCGATTTTTTGCAAAAATTGATATCTTTCGAGGGATTCGGCACGGGTTAATGTAATCCAAATAATAAAAATTCCATTTCTGAGTGTTTTAAGACATTACGAAAAATAAGAAGGGTTGCGCCAAAAAAAAATTAAAATCGTTAAATAATAAGTATATCTATTATATACTCTACATCTGACGGTTGTGGTATATGTTCGGATTTCAAAAGCGGGGATTTCTGAAATAATTTTTGACATATTATAATCTTTGCAAGTCCCAAAGACATTTTTATAAGCTACCCGCACGGGCCAGATGACACCGGGCTTAAGCCTAATGGTATGCGAAAGTAGCCATTGCGTTTCTAGAGAAGATAGAGGGTTGTAACTCCCACTATCTCCCTTTAAGTCTTCCCAAACAATTCCATTCGGATCCATGGAACACATTAGAAAAGTTGTAAATATGCCAAAGGCACACAGTCTCAAAATGCGGTCTCCTGTTTCAGAACAAACCGCGCTACATGTTCCTTAACTTAGGTGATACATCGGGAACTAATACTTTTAATATGCCAAGGCCGTTGGAAATTTTTTTCTTTATTAATCACCAGAAATCATCCGGATTTCGACATCCTATTTTTTTTAATAAAGGTCATAATTATAATGTAAAAAGAGCGAGAGAAAGTGAGATGAATATATTATATAATAGCTATTTCCTATATATTTATAAAGATAAGTATTACAGGTATTTATTATTTCAGAAAAAAAAATAAAAATAAAATAAAATTGAACGAAAGAACGAAAATGGAATGGAAAGTATAACCTGTATTTTATCTCAATTCACTTAAAATATAACCCGGATCTTTTTTTTGGAAGGACATAAAAATCTAATGGCATTTTTTCTTTCCACTCTATATCCTTTCCAATCAGTTAGTAATATAGAATATATATATAGGTATATAGAAAATGAGATGCAAGAAAAGAATTAACTTCTCAATCATTGGGTCAATTTTGAAATAAGAAAAATAGTTTATTAAAAGAACTGATAATGGACTATTATAATACCTATCCTCTTTTCGCTAGACAAGCCTGCCCGTCTCTCAGTTTGTCTGTTGAAATCTAGCAATAGTCCGCAGTAGTCCCTGCGACAGGGTCGCGTCGGAAAATGCCAGGTGAAAAAAAAACGTGAAAAAATGTTGTAGCCGCAGTAATTTGGGCTCACTGCATAAAAAGGCGCCAATCAGTATTTCGCACGACGGCGCAAAAAGGACTTGGTGCGTCCCTGGTTCTCTCAAACAATCTATATTCAACAAGCGCTTTACCAGGACCTTAATATTTAAAAAATTTAGGTAACTAAGATAATTAAAACTATTTAGTCTATGTTCCAGACATTTTTAAATATGTAATTATGTGAACCTACCTAGTATTTTAATTAACTTTTATTTTTAAATGCGATAAGCAAAGAAAGTCGAGTGAATTCAATATTTTGTTGGGAGTAAAACCAATCTTAATTTGTCAAGATAATTTTATATAAATAACTAGTAAAATTAGTGACTGTTAATTTGATGTGGGGGAGGAAAATATTTTTGATAAAAAATATTTTAATATTTGCGAAGTTACGATGGTTTACTGAACTCTTTATCAGAACAATAGCAATCGAAATATAATAAATGTTTAATATACTTGTTTTACTTTTTATTCTCGGTAAAAAAAAAAATCTTTTCAATTATATATATTATTGCTGGTATTTAGAAATGTTTCAAATTAAAAAAAAATTTAAATGAATAAATTTAATATTAAAAAGATTTTAATAAAAAATATAGTCTAGATATTTTATGAATTTTTTTCTGAAAATTTTGCTACGCCCTACCTTAAAAGTAGTCAACCAAACATACCTACATACTACTCTAGACGCTATCCATATGAATAGCAATCTCCAGTAGAAAGAATCAGTTTATGTCGCTTTAATAATATCATAAATAAATAACCTCTCCATTTCAAGTTAATTTCTTAGCTAGTTTGTATCTAGGACAGGCCAATCATGACTTTTGCCAGGGGCGCAAACCCTGAGGACATAATTATCGGTCCATGTTTGGCAACGTGGCATTTTGTCGTATAGTATAGACCAGTCAATCAAAAATTGTGCATTCATTATTTCTAAGCTTTAATCTTTGTTAACTAAGCAATGAAAAGTAAACATAGAAAAATCTCTAAGCTCAAAATCAGATGGTTGTTTATGATTTTGATAAGACATGTGTGGTATTTATTATTAGATATAATTTTCTCTCGTAAGTCAATGTGGTTAGGTTAATGAGGCGTCATGTTTTTCAGAAAGGATGTTTGTAAAGAAATGGTAAAATTTTTCTTGGAAATTTTTTTTAATATTTAATTCTGTTCTTAGTAGTTAATGGAAATAGCTGATCCAGATGCAATTCGATCCAGCATCTATTCTGAAGTAATCAGTTATTCCGTGCGCAAGGTAGGTAAGCAAGAAAATATTGTCGCTTATTTGCACACACTTTTATTCACCATTCATTAATAGCAGTCTAACATTAAATTTTAAATTTAAACCAATTCCAAAGTACCTATTACTAAAAGCTAACAAAAATAAATAAATATATACCAGTATCTACTTTATTTTTAAGCCATTTAAATGTTATTTATTAAAAACAAGTTCCAATTAGTTTAAAAAACAAATGAAATGTCATTAAATTGAACTAAGGCCTTTAGGTTCCTAAATCTTGTATAATTTTCTCCCAAAGAATGATAAAAAACAGTAGAACCTCGTTTATCCGGACTAAATGAGACCAAAGGCAAACCGGATAATCGAAAATCCGGATAATCCGGATACATGGGTAATAAAAACAAAACAAATCCTCAAATAAGCGAATTTGAATTTATTACGATAAAGAAAAATGTTTAGGTATATCATAATTACATAGAATTGTTTAAAAAAATACATATGGTAAAAAAAATAACTTTTCACATCATTTCTTTCTATCTGAACATTTATTAAAATAAAAATGTCTACAAATCCGATCCGGATAATCCGGAGGGCCGGATAAACGAGGTTTTACTGTATATTACTGACAAAGAATATGTGATATGTGATTAGAGTAATACTGAAAATATAATAAAATCGATAGAAGATGAGAAAATATCGAAAAACCCTAGTAAATAGGTACATCTGGATGGGCATTCTGATACATGAGTGTTATAAAAAGTCCTTGAATAGCGATATACCTACATATTATTCTAAATTTAAATAAATATTAATTTGATGTAGGTGATATAAAAAAATAAAGTCATTGCCACGACACCTGGCAGTTTAGGTCAACAGTCAAGCTCACTCGCCTGATTAATTTATTTTTGTTTTTAATTGCATAACACGAAATCACGTAAAGCAATTTAGATAATCGAAAATAAAAAAAATATACCTGTATTTACAAAGAGTGACCCTTGATCTTTGTTGATCATCTATCAAAACTTTTAAAACTTAATTTTGAAATCAAATATTAGCTTGTACCTTTTGATAAATTGGTCAGATTTTAATTGAGACAGTCCATTAGTGGTCTTGTGGATACATCTGTTATTTTGAAGCAATTTTATATGAGTAATATTTATTATATAATATTATGTAAAAAATATAATAGATATTTTACTTACGAAATACGATACCAAGGGACAGGCATTCAAAAGATTTGATTCATATTAAAGTAGAATATATTCGGAGAGGAAAATCGATACATACCTGAAACAATAAAAAAAATCATTAGATATTACATAACATTTTGATGATAAATTAAGAAAATTAGGAAAAAAAACAAGTGTCTGAATATAGATATCAATGATTTTTTTAATTTTTTGACTTGAAAAATTTGAATTTATGCATTGAGAAGGTAATTTTTAATATATTTTATTGAAATAAATGTATAAAAAATTTCTTATAACTAATATGGGTAAGGTGCTCATTTGCGATTTGGTTTCAGTGCAGAAATGGGCTTTTAGAAAAGTTTTTTTAGTGTTCTTAATAATTTAATCTACAAAGTGGGATCCTGGGTTCAAACCCAGACCTGTTATTTCGTCAATAATAAAAAATTGTTTTTTTATTCTCTAATTTACCATAATTTATCATTGATTTTAGTATAGGGCTTTTTGTGATATCGTCTCAGGGTATATGTATGTAAAATTTCAAAGTCGATCGGTTATGTGGAAGAGGATGAAAATTGAATGATAAGATTTGAGTATCAATATTATAGTTTATAATAATAATAATATAATAATTCAATGAAGAATTTGTTATTGATTGATAAAGCAAAACAGCGTTTCAATATTTAGAATATTTCCAGAATTATTCTTTTCAGAGAATTCGCGAGCGTTCAAAAAACATATTATATCGATTAATTATTATTGCAGAATTTCAAGAAATAATTGCTAATATATATTTATTTTATTTTTTGTTATTTCCTCAATGACTTTGACATTAAAAATGAGTTAAATTTTCCATTAAAAACAATTTTTTTAAAGATTATAATAATAATATCTAAGTGACCTATTCAAGGATACAAATATTTACAGATTCCATTAAAGTATTAACCTCGAAATCTGTATTTTAATCTCTCAAAATCTGGATAATTATTTATTCTCTCTTCCTAGGTTTATCACTCTTTTTAGTATAAAATCCAAGTCCCCTTATATAGCATGTATAAATGAAAAAGATTTGAATATCTTCTTTTAGATGAAATCTTAAAAAAAACATAACATGAACAGCAGTAATTCGAAATAATTGAGGTCATTAGATAAAATGGAACGCATTTAATGTCGTCTTATCACACCGAGAGACCTAAATTAGTCACATTAACAACATTCACAGAATCATAATCATCGTTAAATATTGTTGTTAGAATATTAAATTCAATCCAGCTTAATGTATAGTAATTATTTATGTTGAATGAATGAAATGGAATGAATAGGGGGGGATGCGTGTACGTATAAGCACATGGGGTGAGAACCCTCTTTTTCCCAGAAGAGCGGGGGTGGCGACTCTGTGGGAATCTAAAGACCTGGGCGAATACCTGCCGGATCCCTCCATCCTGGATTTTTTCTTCTCTAAAGGTGAACGACATGATTAGAGGGTAACTAAATATGTAGTAGAGGGCGACCTAATCCATCATAAAAAGGCCTATTTATTAATAAATAAAATAGCCCTTGAAGGCAAGCGGTAAACAAGGTTAGAGAACACTGGTAACTTTACCTACTCCGGCTAATTTCTTCTAAAAGAAGTTTTTGTTCATTTTATTTTATGAACCACTAATTCAAAAAGATTTAGACAAACCATTTAAATGAACAAATTGGCCAATTTAACTCAAATTTATTTTCAGTAAAATTATTATAAACAAAAAGTAAATTTCCTACAATGTACAATAAGTATATAGAATTAAATGAACAAATCTTTTTTAAATATAATTAATTGTTGTCGTAAATTAGGTTTCCAAATAAAAATTAAATCTGATGACTTCACTCAAACAACGAGAATGCTGAATGCTTTTAGTGTTCTAAATGACCTATGATATAATACTAGATACTAGCACCGAAATACCAAAGTAAATAAATACCGGTTGTGTTACAGTTGTTGAGGCTTTAGTGGTCAAGTTGATGAACTTGATAATGATTAGTCGAGAACTCATGGTAACATTAGAAAATTGACTAAGATTTTCAATTTTATTCAGGAAGTTTCGGCTCCTCGTTTTGAACCCGTTTTTATGTGATCAAATATATATATAATAGATATTTATGTTAATTGTCCATTCATAGAAATAAATAGAAAAGCATCACCAAGTAGCTTTTTTATATTGAAAATAGAATACATATTAAAGATCCCTTCAAAACCCATTTAAAAAACAAATCAAACCAATTCATTTGTTGATTCAAGCTCTAAATAAAAAGTCACAAATGAATTGAAATGTTGATTAATGAAACAATACTATAAATTTGGACAAGTTGAAGAATAATCAAATCAAAATCATTGCAATGTATTTGTGTAAATCTTTCGTGATTCTCGGTCATTCTTTTTTCTTTTAGTTCTTTTATTTTTATTTCCTTTTGTTATTTTGATCAATATATTTTTACAAAAGACCCATGATTTGTGTTCAATTAATTGTTCTGTTTTTTTATATATTTATATACCTATATATATTATTTCTTTACTCCTATTAGAGATCGAGTTACCGATCCGTTTTTCTTCTTTTGCTTTCGTTTAACCTCTCTTTAAAGAAAGAAAAAAAGAAAAAAATCACTAAGGCACATTATCAGACAGGTGAATATACTTGGCGGTCACGCACACCGATTGAATAAAAACAATGAATAGGAGGAAATCAGAAAAATCAAACGAATTTATATCATGTCAGATAGAAAATAGGTTCATTATTTGTGAAATAGGGGATGAACATTAAATCAAGGAATTAGAGAGGATAAAAATCTATCGGTGGACTTCGCAGCTGGTGAATATATATTTTAGAATCTTTAATAAATTTAGTTTTTTCCTTTTTACTTTGCTATACAGGGTATGGTCAAGTATTGTAATCGTGCATGAAAAAAGTGTTTTTTTTCTTCTTTTTTTCGAAATATCTCAAAAACGTCTGAAACTATTTTGATTAAAAAAATTGAGCGAAACCATGGCATTTCGCTCTACAAAAAAGCTCTAATAAGTGAACATTGAAAAAATTATATTTTTCGAGATAATAATTGTTTTGTCAAAATGTCTGTTAGTCTGTCTGGTTGTCCGTTAGTCTGTGCGTTATCAAATTTTTGTGGACGAGCTAGCTCAAAAACTAGTTTGAATATCGAAACCAAATTTCACACGTAGTTTTGGTCCATTGAGATTAAGAGCTGATTAGATTTTGGTGCATATCGACCCAAAATTGGGGGGTGGAGGAGGGGGGAGGGTGGGGGGGGGTTAAAAATTAAAAATCTAGGGCATTTGAGCAAACTCAACCAAATTTTGTATACATAATCAGTGGACCTCCAGAAGTCTAAAAATGCAAAAACCAACCGCTTAAAATGGGGAGGGGGGGGGGGGTGTAGAATCAAAAAATGAAAATCTTGGCCATTTACCAAACTCAACCAAATTTTGTATAAATAATCAGTGGGATCCCAGAAGTATAAAAATCAAAAAACTAACCCCTTCCCCCCTACATGATTATAAATAATTTTAGGGGCCAGGTTGTATGGTAAAGTCAAGTGGATGGCCACATCAGAACACCTCAGCTTATTTATATTAGGGTTCAAAATGTTCGGCTTGGTTAGTTTTTTGAATTCTATTCTTATACATATAGGTAAATATTCTAAATATATTTTTTTTACATATCGAAGTGTTTTGCTGGGATATATAGGTAGATAGCGAAGACTACTCGCCAGCAAGATGCCCGCCGAAGACGGGCTTCGGAGTTGGTATCTCATATAAACACAAGAACCAAAAAAGAACATTTCAAAAATAGCAATCTCATAGTTTCTATCTATCTCTTTTTTTAGTGGATGCTATATCTCTCACGCCCCTTAATGAAATACATTTTTTTTCCAATACAAAAAAAAAAAAGGTTTTTGTGATCAAATTAAAGGGTCCCGGCGAATCCAAGGAGGTCTCCTTTTTCTGATTCTCACTATGAAAAAAGGGCCATCCATGGGTCAAGTTACACCTAGCTGTAAGGTGTGAAATTTGAAATTATGAGCCAGGTACCATCTTTCACAAAAGACTTTTCACAATCCCTAGCAATTGATCATTGGTAATAAATCTTTATATACACATGTAACAGGTATATAGATAAATATACCATACAAGTGATACTAATATAATCACTAAGGTTCTGAGTGAGCATAGGCCTAAATAACCATAAAAATAACTATTTTATATATAATCGCCATGTGTACGAGTGGAACTCTCCTTTCCTTGTTTATTTACAGGTATTGAAAAAAACAACGTATAAGTACGATCTAAAACTACTCAGACCTAGCTACATACATTTAAATTTTTTTTAGATTTTTAAATCAAATACGAAATACAAATATTTTAGTTGCAAAATTAGATACGAGGTAAGCATGGCGAATGTGTTTGATTCGGACATTAAAATAAAAAGATATAAACTGACGTTTCATACAATTTTAAAAGACTCATCCTAGATTACTGTATGGAATATGCGAATTTTTATTTTTATCAGCCCACTTTGATTTTGTTGCTTCAATTTTATTTTTCGACTTGCATTTGGAATCTATTAAACTTTAATAACTAAATTCAAAATCACTATTACCTAGCTTTATTTAGAACCTAGTTAGAGGTTCTGTTTTTGCCCAGTTATGATACAAAACCGTAAAATGATGTAAAAGAAGCAAAAAGAGGAGCTCTTGTTTGTCAAAATTTCAAACTGAAAATAAAACCCTAATTTTCTCTCGTTTTCCATCAACCCCTGGCTTTAACCACCACCACCCTTGCGGTTATATTCATTACCTCATGGCATGTCAATCGTTCCCTCCCGCCTAGCACACCGTTCAAACTTTAAATGTATTGTCCGTGTCAAATCAATTGCATTTTATAAATGACCGAAAAGCCATCTCCAGGCACTTTTTGAAATCATTGTTTGGATATTAATTGCCATTTAATGGGCTAAATTTATATACATATATATATTTATAGAATTTGTAGAACATAGGAAGGGAGGCTCAAAGGTTCAATTAATCATCATTTGAAATCAAATTTATTCGGAAGTAATCATCAATCAAATCACAACGAAAATACAATCCAATGGATGATTAGAATGAACAATCAACCCATTTAGAAATATTTTATTCTTTAAGCCAAAAATTATTATATGTACGACAATTTATTTATTTTTGTTAAGGAAAAATGGTGTAGGGCCTACACACTGTAGGTTCTTGATGAAACATTTTAAATAAAGTAAAGAAAATTTTTGAAATTTTTTTTAGAAAACTTTTTAAAATTTAAAATATCAAAATACTAGGTAGGTTTGACATAAATAAAAGATCAGATGCTTGTTTAGCACGACTCTAACATACATGTATATATATTTCGGGGTACCTAAGCCCATCTTAAGGAGTTCACAAAGGACACTCGTGCTAAACAAGCATCTGATCTTTTATTTATGAGAAACCTATCTAGTATTTTAAATTTTAAAAAGTTTTCTAAAAAATTTCTTTACTTTGTCCAATTTATTTAGTTGCTTTTTTACTTATTTAATTTTACAAGCTCTTCCACCCTACAAATGTAAAAATATATTACCTAAATAAATTATATGCAGTGTCTGTAAGTAAATAATTTGAATTCCAGATAAACAATGTATAATTATTTATGTAAATGAAGCTTTTACAAGCGCACAAGAAAATATAATTTCGCAAATTATCAATTCACAAAAAAATAAAGAATAAAGAATTAAAGAATAGTAACCAGGCAATAGGGTCACGCTTGCTGGTTATTTAGTTTTTAAAATTGATTTCTTTTTTAATATTTAATGGTGTTCTAATATTCCAAAAATGAACTGAAATTAATAATTTGCGAAAATATAGTTTCTTGCGCGCGTGTAAAAGATTCATTTGCATAAATAATTACACGTTGTTTATCTGGAATTCAAATTATTTACTTACAGACACTGCATATAATTTATTTTTACTTATTTAATTTTACAAACTCTTCCATTCTACAAACGCAAAAATATATTACTTAAATAAATTATATGCAGTATCTGTAAGTAAATAATTTGAATTCCAGATAAACAATGTATAATTATTTATGTAAACGAACCTTTTACACGCGCGTAAGAAAATATAGTTTCGCAAATTAAGTATTAATTCACAAAAACATATAAAAAAAATAAAGAATGAAAAATTAAGGAATAGTAACCAGGCAATAGGATCACGTTTGTTGTGTTTAGATTAAAATTCATCCAAAAATTGATTTCTTTTTTAATATTTAATGGTGTGCTAATATATACCAAAAATGAAGTGAAATTTCATAAAATTTACACAGAAGTGAATTTAAAACACTCTTTTCATGAAATTTGAAAAATAACTTTTTTCGGCAATAGATATATTTTTATTGTTGGAGATAGAGGCTGTGATAATTGATTGATAATTGATTTGTAGTGGATTGAAGGAGGTACAATAAAATTTCCAGAATAAAGACGTCCGGCCTGAATTTATCGGGCCATCTTCAGTTTATTGGGAATTATACACCTTACGGTAAGTACATGTGAATGTTCCTGGTTTTATCAACAATAAGAAATTTAACTTCATCTCTGAATCTTGGGCTCCAGTACAATACTAAATATATGAATTTCTTATTGTTGACAAAAGCAGGAACAATCAGATGTACTTAAAGTAAGGTGTATAATTCCGAATAAACTAAAGATGGCCCGATGAATTCAGGCCGAAACGACTTTATTCTGAGAATTTTATTGTACCCAGTGCATCCTTGCTTTGGCTGAATAACTCCTTCAACCCACTATAAATATTTTTACTCAGATATTTTCTTCAATTAAGGGAATTCGGTTTTTTGATCATTTTAGACTGTAACGAAGTATTTTACGCGGAACGTGAGCACAAATATTTCATTAAAAAAAGAAAATGTAAGATTTTAATCTATCTCTAATACGAATGAAATATAATTGTAATAAAAGAATAAGAATGAAATCTTAGAAGGCAAAAAAATGTAGATTTTTATCTGACAGTGCGACTCTATATTTTTCCGATGAGAATCTTCTGAATTTTTTTTCGCAATTTATTTAATGGCATTTGGAGAATAGAATACAACCCCCTGCCCCCTCTTCCCTCCCCCAAAGCCCCACGCTTTTTGTCTCTTGTCTTTCCAAGAGGGTTAAAAACCTGTCCGAAATTTTCCAATAAAACCTGTTTTAATTTTTTTTTTCGAATTTAAAGGAGGAGGTAGGTAGTGCTCTGTGTGACAGCCCTTTTAGAATTTCCAACCACAGCAACTGCCTATATATAATATATTATATAGCTGAATATGATTAGCATAGCCTCTCTGTCTCTCTAATGGTGCAAAAGAAGGTAGATTTGATTTATGATAAACGGAAAGGCAAACTGGAAACCATTTCATTTCATGCCAGCACGAGGGACATAATCCAAGCCTGTTCGAGGGAAACAACAGAAATTACACCAACGACAACATATGCACCTTGCATTTTCACCGCCTCACACCTTGCTGACTCATATATAAGCAAATTCGTAAATCGATCGATGTTTGGATTCATAAAGAGGCATATTTTCCATCGATTTACGTAGTTTATTTGATCCACGGTTTTTTACAATAAAAAACACAGTTACTAGAGTCCACCAGTGCAAAAAAATAAATACTAATTAATTATATAATCACCAATAATAGAATATTAAAATAAAGTATAGTGTAAACTAATACCCGGTAAACTCAAACTAAAGATTATTTACCGGGTATAAAAAACATGTGAATCGAGGGACGACCTATTTATTGTTCATTTTTATTTATGTCTATTTAGTTAGATCAATTATTTTTGTTTTTTGGAAACTTGTGTGTATTTATATATATTTTTGTCTAGGTACATAGTGTAAAAAACAAGTAGAGTCAGATTATAACCGGTTTAATTTAAACAATGTATGGAACTTGAACACGGGTCCCTGCCTTGGAAAGCTCGAACGCTACACTCTAATAAGCTTACTCATCACTATTTTATCACTAGTATATTTTGAGCCTTAAGAATTTCAACATAAAATATTTGCTTGTCGCTGTGCAAGTGTTCATATTTCGCTGTGAGAAAATAATTCATTTGTTATTTCGAAGACATAAAAATATTTCTTATGATTTAATTACAGAAATATATATAAAATAATATACATTGAAATTAAAAAATAAAAAAGTGTTAATATTATGATGTTTTATTATATATGTAAAATAAATTTATATATTCAGCAATTTTAAATGTGTCTTTATTAAAGAATAATGCAATAATTGAAGAGTGCAATGACCATAAAACATGCGTCTAAAGTGTGAATCAACGAGAAAATTTATTTGTCACAGCAAACGCTAATTTGCGTGGTTTTAAATATTCTGAAAACTAGATAAGTTAGATTGCATTTTTTTTTTTTTTTTTTTGGCTTTTCGGCCCTTCTAGCCATAAGCCTAATTACGATACTAGATATATTTTTAAAATTTGTCTCTACCCCCGGGGGTCAGATTTTGGCTGGCTGCCTCGAGTCGGATTCGAACCCGGGTCTCCTGGTTAGCTCGCTGTCACGCTACCGACTAGCCTATCGACCCCCCAGATTGCATTTTAATAAAAAAAATTAATAACAAGGAAAACCTAACAATGAATCATTTTAATGATCCATTCAGGTTTTGTTACCTGTTTTTCCTCTAAGGGGCCCTCCATAAATTACGTCACACAGTAAGAGGGAGGTGAAATCTCAGATTTGTGACAAAATGGGACAAAGGGGCCCGGGGATGTGATGTCAGAAAAGTCAAATTAAAATTTTTTAAAAAATTTCAAATATATTTATTTCTAGATTTCATGATATGAATAAAAGTGAAGTTAAACTTATAATATATTAAATCCCTTTAGTTGAGTTTAATTTATAAAAAAATTCTACAATTATTAAATTATAGGGTATAAAAGTGACATCACAGTACAGGAGGGTTCAATGAAAATGTGACAGAATGTGACACAGTGTGAGGGGGGTCTAAAAATCTTGAAATTCCTGTGACGTAATTTATTGACGGCCCCTAAGTGGCGTATGCAAAAATTTCTTGTTTTTTCCTGATTCTCACTATTTCAGAAATATCCTTATAAAAAGATATAAGCAATAATAGTATAAATATAACAGAGTGTAAAAAATATCGTTTGAAAGCTTCATGATCAATTATAAATTGTAGAAACTAGTAGAACTTAAAGTCATGTAGTTTTTTCTTAGAAAGTGAAGTTATGTTGTCATACAGACCAGTATAACTCGGGGTAGATGTTCTTCCCAGGCAAGAATCCAATGCCCTTAAAGAACCTCACTCTCGCTTAGAATTCTTATCGATCTTCACAATACCATTGACTTTAAACCATGAATATTTCTTTGAATAGCTCTTTCACTCCCTACTTTCTAAGATGGCAATCCTGACAAATAGTTATTGCAGCTATTTGCAGTCTTGTTATCCAAAATAGAAAAATATCAGATGAGTCTAAGTAAATCACAAAAAGGTGTCATCTATTAGATCAGATGGAATGGATTATTTTTATATAATAATAAAAAATTGGGTAAAATTGAGGTTTCACAAAAAAAAAAATAAAACAAAAATAAGTATTTCGGGTTGTCAGCCCATCATCAGGAGTCTTCCTCTAATAATAACCCTATCCCCATAAATTTCGAAAGAAAGGGGCTGAAATTGGATCTTTTCGAATCTACTGAAATTAAATTAGCCTTTTCAAAAAATTTAAATATTTTAAATACCCAACTAGAAGTGAATAAAAATACAATTATTGATTATATTTTATAATAAATAACTCAACATTCCTTCTATTGTTCGCACATTGCATATTAGTATTAAAATAACAGCACTTTCCATGTACCATTCCATTCCTTCTTATAACCCCACGTATACATATTTCCCACCATACCTGGCTAAAAACTTACTTGTTCAATCGGTCGAAAATATTAATTTTCAGTACGTTTTCTCCTCCCCCTAACTTTCCCTCACCATACATGTTTCCAAAAAATTATTAGTTGTAAAAAAATTTCCAATTTATATTAAGTTTTCTCTGACTCCTGAGGATGGGCTGACAACCCGAAATACGAATAGAATTCTAAACTCATTTTTGTTTTATTTCATTTTTTTGTGAAACCTACCTCGCAATTTTACCCAATTTTTTATTATTATATAAAAGTGTTTCACCTAGAACCAACACCTATCTTCTTAAAAGTTATGGATTATTTTTAATTATATGTAGGAAAGGTTGTTTTTTATCCCCTCGGGAATCGAACTCGAATCGAATTTCGAACAAATGAGTTTCCAAAAGACCTCTTAAATGATTTTGCCATAAAGGCGAAGTGTCTCAAGTGTTTTTCGGGCAACTGAAAAAGCGCTAAGAGATTGATCGAACACTTTGCCCACTTTTGTGTGGTAATTTCATGCCCAATTTTACATGATAAAGACTATAATTATTGTAACGTTGACAATGTAACATTAATAATAAATAAAATATAGCTATTTATCGATCTAATAAATTTATTATTCATTATCAGATTAATATGTTTTGTAAAAATAATGATCCTAAAAAACAGCTTAACACACGCTACAATCAGCATATAAGTTATTATTTATTAGCTTTTTATATTAATTATTAAAATATTTAAGTATTAAACGAGCTTTATAATTCTGTCCTTGAATTGGAAATATACTAGTCTATATAAATGTATGGACAACTATTAATAATCAAACAATATAAAAAATGACTTGAATTGAATCAATGCTGAATTTTATTTATTTACTTGATTTTTTTTTAATTTTCATATAGAACCAGTTATTATTTGGTAGGTAAATACAGGAATAGCGATTAAATTATATACCTATATATATATAGACAAAAGAGAGATGAATGAGTGGTGAGGTTTATTGAATGGCAAAGGGAATGCGAAAGAGAAACAAAACGAGATAAACACCGCCAATTGATTCCAATAGTCAATTTTCACTCTCAATCCTTTTTCATTTTGTAAATAAATTTCTATATTTCATTCACTCTAAATTGATTTATATTTATTATTATTATTATTACATTTTTATTTTGTTTTTTTATTATTTATTTTGTCGTTTATGTTTTGTTGTAAAATAATAAACGTTCACCCCCTTATGTGATTGAATGCGGTCAAATTTATTTGGGGGTTTTGAAATCCGTGTCCTTTATTCTAAAAAACATACACACATACAAATAGAATATATTTATTTATCGAGAAATTTTATTATTTATTTATTTAAAATGTGAGTGAGCTATGGTAGAAGCAGTAGAGGGAACGATAAGCAAAATGAACCCAAACGGTCATTTATTCTACCATGTCGTTTAGTTTGGTCATGTTTACACCACTGGAGTACTACAGGGTAGGTTTTTTTTGGCTTTTCGGCCTTTCTAGAAATAAGCCAATTTACGAGACTAATTATTTTATTTTTTAAATTTGTATATACCCCCCCCCCCCCCCCACTCCCCCCGATGGGTCAGATTTTAGCCTCGATTCGGATTCGAACCCGGGTCCACTTGGTTAGCAGGCTGACATGCTAACCCCTACCCTACCCGACCCCCTAGTATGGTTTAGTTAGTTATATTGGCGGTTCTCATGGAGATTCCTACTTTAACTTGCCCAAAGAATTTATTTATGTATTTTTATAAGTATTTCTCATTTTGAAATGAATAGGTAATTTTTTGTAATTTTATTTTTCTTACAATATTCTAAATTCGAACTAAGAAGCAGTATTATGGCCCGGGCTCAAATATAAAAAAGAAATGATATAAAAATCTGCATAGATGAATCATGTTAATACAGTGAAACCTCGATATAACAAAGCTGAAGGGGATTAGAAAATGTTCGTTATTACAGGTAATTTGTTACAATAAGGTTTGTTATATAGAGGTTAAGTTGGTCTAAGATTCGTTTTAACAAGGTAAGCAAAATTAACCTCAACATTACGAACTCTTCTAATTACCCTGTTATAACGAACGATTTCCACTAGTAATGCACTCCTGCACTTCTTGGATAGGTACCGTACAACACCAAACGTTAATTTATTATGACATCCTCCTAGATTGTCTTACATTGTAACAATAAATTTAACTTGTCTCTCAACCTGTCGAGATATGAATTCTTGTTAGATGGATTGGTAGAATACGTTATGTAAAGATTATAGGTTGACAAAAATCGCTAGAGAGAGGTAAATTATACTTTCTATTTATGTTTTGCAACGATTGAAAATTCGTTATAAAGAGGTTTTTAACAAAAGGTATTCCTAATGTAAAGGTATATTTTGCATTAACTCTTACTGGCAGTTTTAGGGGATTTCGAAGAATATGTTAATTCGAGGAAATCGTTATATTAAGTAGTTTTTAAGGAATTTGGTGTTGGTACTTGGTGAAACATTTTTTAAAATTATTAGATAAGATACTTGGTAGGTTTCACATTAAGATATAAAAAAATAAAACGAATTTATTTTTTATATATTAATGTGAAACCTACCAAGTATCTTATCTAATAACGTTATATTAAGGTTTCACTGTGTTAAAGTAGCCAATCGTGTACTCACTATACTATAACATAGGGTTATTTCAATGTCATATCTCCTAAGTATAACACAGTGTGCAAAAGTGTACATCATTTCTAGTGAATTTCTTTTATGTTCATAAAAAATAAAATAGGATTTTTTGTAAATGATGGCACATAGAAGCTGTGAGTATTATAAGTTTGCTTGTAGACAACCATGGGATTAACTTTTTCTGTCAGCTATATACAATGAAATAGTAACAATTATTCATTGTTATTAACACGTTTTTTTTAGCTTTTCGGCCTTTCTAGCCATAAGCCAATTTACGATACTATATTAACACGTTATTGATCATAATTATCGGTAAGGGTTATTATTTCATCGTAATGTTATGTATGACTAAGAAGAAAAGGATGCTTTATTAGTTAGATTAAAATTTAAGTATAAGTTATATTTATACCTACTCATTACAGAATTTAATGTAAGAAAAAATATTAATATACTATATAAAGAAAAGAGAAAATAAATAAATAAATTTCGTTCTCATACTAACCGATTGATCTATTCAAAGTATACTTATATCTCTCTAATAATATAATAATAATCCCTTGTCGTTCTTTCATATCTTTATCATCCCCTTTTTCCGCTTCTGTATTGGGATAATTCAAAAGAATAAGCAAACGATTTTCAAATATAATATACGGTAAATTCCTTCAGGGGTGAATGGTAGTGGGTGTACTTGAGTAAAGGGTGGGCAATATTACGATCAAGGTAAGATTTTTCCATTTCTTTCTTTTCATTTTTATTTTCTTTGCAACTTTGAGCAAAAGAGTACTACGGAAATGGGAACGATGAGTGATTTCTTCTCCTTTCTTTACTTTTATATATAAGTATATATATGTATATACTTAAACTGAAATTCAAAAAAAAGGATCAAAAAACGATTAGAAAACGAATATTTTCAGCAATTTTTTTGTATAACAATAAAAATCACACAGAGATAGAAACTTAAAATGTGAAATTTGTTTTGATGTAGCATAAAAGGTTTTTAAAATAAAGGGATTTTTTGACTTTATATTGGGCTACGAGTTGGACCTTAATTGTGATTGTTCTAGAAAACCCCAATTCCTTGTTTATTTTTTAAAATGGTCACGGATATAATAATCCCTGACTATCCATTATCTATTGACATGTAAGAACGTGCAAAGATCTAAAAGAAAAGTCCTGACAAATTTTAGCCCAGAAGAGAAATCAATTAATTGTGATTGTTCTAGAAAATCCCAATTCCTTGTCTCCTTGTACTAGAATGATATAACTATAGACTTAGTTAGTGTCGTAGCATATAAATTACTGAAATAATAAATATTTTAGAGAATTAAAATATGAGAAGAAGGAGAATTTTTAAATATTCGAAACTTCATTATTTGTATTATCTTAGTATATAGTTGAGCTTATAATTTTGCTTTTAGTGAATTTTATTCTTAAAAAAGCTTCACCTATTGTACAAATGTACATTTAGCATATTTCGAAAAAGGGAACAAATATATCTCTACATATAGATCTCAATGTTTTAAAGAAGTTTATGATTTTATATTGGGGCACACTCATTGCAGTGCTGGACCGCATGCAGCCCGCGGGGCACAGGTTGGACAACACTGGTCTAGAATATTTACCCTACCTATCTCATTATACCATGTTTAATTATTTACTTGACCTGGAACACTTCTGTTTTAGATAAAAAATTGATTTTGTTTTTACAAATTAATCAAATTATTATTAATTATTGTACAGTAAGTATATGAAAATACTAATCTTTAAAATCAATGAGGAATAGTTCGTTGATAACGTAAGTGTGAAAGAATTCGTAATTATTAAATTCACTCGGCCAACTAACTATATTGTTATCACAAAAGCACAAAAATTAAAGCTTGTATTGCTTTAGAAGAATTTTTAAAAAACACACTTTTAAATATTTTTTGTATATGTTTGAAAATATTTAAAGAATTCAAATGAACATGCAAGGTCTTGGATAGCTATATGTACATAATTATCTATGCGTTTTAAACTGGATCCTAGGGGAGATGGGTAAATACCCCTTTAGCTTTTTATAAACTAACAGTTACGTATATTGAATTCAATGTATATTTTTATTCCATCATTGAATCTTACACACTTCTTCACATTAGAGATATATTTTATAATTCAATTTATTTGATTTGATTCCCCTTCGAGGTATAGCGGAGTCTCGCGGTCCCTAGGTACTGCACTCGGTAAAACCTTTGTGCTATTAGCTTATTCTATGCGGCCTATTCGGGTTTGTATACTATTGCGATTGATTGCCGAGGCATAAAGTAGGATCCTGGGAACGGCAACCGTCCATTAATAGAATTCCATTAGCTATTAAGGATTGATGGAATTATCTATTCAAGCAGAAGCTAATAGTATATATGTTTGTGTTCAAATAAAAGAATATTTTAAATCAATTTTAATAACATTTCGATATAAAGGTAAATTAAAAATAAAAAATATTTTGTTATTAAATAGAATGAATTCTTGGTTTGTTTGTTTTCTAATCGTGCACATGGCCAGAAAAGCTGCAAAATCAACGACGAGGAAAAAATCTCTTGTGTTGTATTTGGATGTCCTAGAAATGTCAAAATAATTAGGGTATAGCCTCCGCCCAGACAAAAACGATCGAGACTGGGGATTATATATATAAATCATCCGATCAGTTTTAGATATATGGACCATCTCTTTCTCCTTTGCACTCTGAGACTAAATTTTTTTTATATAAATAATAACATGCATGAGTGAACGATGGGAAGATTAGATACTATATAGGTATAATTGATTTCTTGTGATTTTTTAAATTTAGTTTAAAAAAGACTATATGCCTTATATAACACATCCTATTGTATATTTTTGAATTTTACGAAAAGAGTTCTTGGGAAATCGAACACCAAAGTGCGAACGTATAACAAAGATGCCTTTAGCGGATTATAAGAATGATGATGTTGATGTTTCTTGTCTAAAAGATAAAATTGTAAAATGTTTATGGAGTCATATTTTAAACATACTATGTCTACAGTTATATAATTAATAAAGTGGTTATAAATATTCATTTTATTTCATACTAGCTGACGGCCGGGCCTTTGGCCCTGGTGGGGAGCGTCTCGTTCCAGGCTTTTTAAAAAATGTGCCAATCTTCTTGGCCAAAGTACAAGCGGTACCGCTGCCATCTATATGTAACTAAGGTAAGTTTCCGGCCAGCCTTACCTGCCAAACACTATTTTATTAATTTTATTAATATAGAAGATTATAGGAGTGAGATGTTTTAAGTATAAACGGCACTCTAAATCTTCTGAGAGAATTGAGTTTAAAATCTGGGTTTAAATTAGGTCTATATCACTCTCTCTTATATCTCATATTCTACAAGACAATGTTTATGAAACATATTTTTTTTTAATATTTACCTTCTACAATATATAATTTAAGAAGTCCTCTAGGGTTATTGATAATTTTATTATATACCTAATTAATTTATATTTATAAAATATTTAATTATATATCTTTCTCTAAAAATTAATATATCTAACTAGACCAAACTAAAAAAAGAGGAAATTAAAATTTAATTCACCTCGAATATAAAATGTCAAATTATATTATGGTATAATTGAAATGGGATGTAATTTTAGTGACCAACAGGCAAAAGAGGAGAAAAAGGGAAGATCATTAATTTTTAATGTATTTTTTTCCCTATATACCGCCCCAGTTACTTTCTCTTTCACTCTGGTCCCTTTGTGGTTTGAGATTTTTTTTTTGGTTCTAGGGCGAGTGGAAAACCACTCAGGGAAATTTGTAAAGAAATTTGATCGCTCACTGCGAATTAGGATTAAAAGAAGAGTAATATATAAAAAAAGTGGAAAAATTGAATAAAATTGGGAAAAAGAATAAATGAATTGGTAGATGGATGGTTGGATGAGTCAACAAAACACATTTTGTTGTCCTATTGAATTGTGCAATCCATCTGTCCACTCGATCGCCTTATCAACCTCTCTCTCACCAGTCAGTCGAACATGAACCTCAACCGAATAAATTTATTCATTAATTTTTACTTTTATTAGAAAATTATACAGCTGATTGTGATCAGACGGGAAAAAATATTAAGGGTGAGAGTGAGAAAGAGAAAAATTAACGGTTCTAGAATATTTGGAAGACGGAAAAACAAGCAATGAAAAAGAAAAACAACAACAACACGAAACGAAGCCAAAACAAAAATGAAACACGAGAAACCTCTTTTAGAACAAAAAGATATGGTCCATTTATTCATTTACTTGTGATTAATAGAATTATTTTCAAGAAAAATAAAGAAATATTATACGTAGTCATTAAGGCATTTCGTATTAGAATAAGTGGCTTTTCCGGAAATGTACTTTTTGAAGTCTTCTAATTCCAATAATCCATCTTGAATGTTAATTAGAAATATACAAGAGGTTTTAAAATTAGAGTTCAATTTTGAGAAAAATTTCGTTTTTCGTCTTTAGAGCTCAAAAAGCTATCTGTTAGAACAGAAAATAATACTTTGCTTTAGATATTTTTAGGGTTTTCATTATTTTTTTCAAAATTTTAATTATTTATTAGATATAAATGCATATTTAAACATCCATAACGCAGGTCTCATCACTCATACATCATATATTTTAATTAGCAAATATTAATGTCGGTAGAGGTATATAAGAGGGCTCACACTATTTATTTTAGCCTTTAAAAATATTTCTGTATTGTTTTATTATTTTTTTTTTTTAATCATAAATATTTATGTCACATTAAAAACTAAAAATAAAATACTAAAATTTCACTTTTTAAGTAAGTTATAAGTGTATGAAGAATGAAAACTGAGGTAGAGATTCCTTTATTTGGCCTGTAAAAGTACTTAAATGAGTTTTTTATTTATATTTTTTAAATTATATCTACTTATCAACACAATGAAGAATTAAAAAAAAATACTAAATTCTTTATTTTTGCGTGAGTTATGGGGTTTGAAGAATGTTAAAAAATTGGAAATATCACTCTGTACGAAAAAATTGTGAATTTTTTTAGATACCAATTTCTGTTGTATTTGGATATAGGAATCAAACTATTACTCAATAATAAGATCAACTTTTCAATTCACAGACCTGAGTAATCAGTCCTTTTTACAGAGCGCCTGTTCATAGGCAAAAAAACACTGGACTATATATTTAAGTTTCTTGGGACGCAGCTAGCTAAGGATCACTTCTACTGTGTTCTAAAAGTGGATTTAACTATCTTCCCGTTTGAGATTGATTTAAAATCAATTATACATATTAGTCATATTAATTTTTTATTAAAAAGTAAATTAGATCAAATGATAAGATAAAAGACATATTCATCCGTTATCAATTTTATTTATATTATGTTGATTAGTTAGTCATTTTGATTAAAGATAAATATCTAATCATTAGGATGATTCAATCAAAGGGTAAATTCAACAATGAAATATGAGGTGGATTAAAACAATTAACCGTAATTAATTTTTTGATGGGAAATTTTTCTAATCCTGTCAGAACGAACGGACCGATGCAGAAGACAAAGTGGAAGGTTCTCCGTTCTTAATCAGACAAAAACAGGTTCTCAGGCAGCGCGTTCGCTCATTTCTATATAAATTCAGGTTTTAGGATCATCAACAGCATCATCATCATCATCATCATCATTCCAACCGATGCGATGTTTAATATGATCCACGGAAAACAATAACATCACCAACAGTTAGAAATATCAAAAGTCAAAAAATTATGCGTATTCCACATAACATATATTTTTATTTTCATAACTTAATAACAAATAAATATCTAGACGTAATAATTCAAATTTTGAATATCTGAACAAAATCGATTCGGATCTAAAAAATTCAAAGTGTGCAAAACAGTATTTAATGAAAAAAATGTCTCTGCTTGTGTTGGTAACTTCATGGTGCTCGATCAAAATTTTTATGAAATTTTGAATATTTTATAGCGGTTTAGTCAAATTTAAAGTCGTCATGTTAATCAATTTTTAATAATAATTTAGTCGCGTACTTTTTTAGTCTTTTCAAAATATATTAAATCATCAAGTTTGCGAACTACTTTACTAAATATAAAATTATCTTTTGAAATTAATTTTTGAGGGGTTTTTTTCTCTACACCTTGGTCTCGGGAACTAAATGCTCATTTAACCAGTAGTCACAGATTCCTTAAGCATAATGACTAAAGTATTTGATCAAAATAAATTAATAAGTTATGAATAATAATTGAAAAGAGCCTTAAGACGGGCAAGAAAACTAAACTATATTAAATAGAGAGAAACTAAGATTTATATCAAATGACATTGGAAAACTATTTTGTAGCCTTATAACCACGCAAAAACAACTCTATAACAAATGAGCTATTTGAAATTTTTGAGGTTAAGCGAACTCAAAATTAAGACAGACACACAAACAATCACTCACTAAACCACAAAATAAACAATAATAATAAAAATATTAATTTCTGTTACTTAGTATAAGTATATAAACTTTTTTGTTGATCTTAAGAACGTGTTTTTTTTTGTTTTTATAAAAATTCATTTTTGAGAAATTTTGAAAAATCTAAACAAAAACACGAATAATTTTCTGAACGATTGTAATATTTTCACAAACGTCGTATGTGAAAATAAAATATGAACTGAAAGAGTGAATAATTGCTTTTGAGGTGATGATAAAGGATGGAGCATCATGGGATGAGAGATGGATTTTATGAAAATTTAATTTGAAGTATTTTCTCCCGGCAAGATTAAACATAACATCTAATTAATGGAGTCTCAAAATGAAAAGGGTTTATTTTTCGTTTCGTTGTATATTATTGTAGTAATAAGTTGTTTTAATATAAAACAACAACAAAAGAGAGATATCTTTTTGTGAACATCCCTGGAATTTTTGATATTTTCACTTTGAACTTTGTAATGACCGGAGATGGGAGAGTGTATATTCATAATAATCTCAGTCTGTAGATAGAAAAGGATGGGAGAAAAGCCTGGTGAGGTTAGAATGGGTTTATTTGAACGAGAGGAATCAGCTATGGGCCAGTGAAGGCGGAATTCAAAAAAGCAATTTTCATTCAAAGCTCACTCTCGGAGAAACATCACAAAGAAAGATCCAAAGCTACCTGTACTGTACCTTGACAGAGCTAAAAAAAAGAAGAAGATGTTGTCCAGCAGATGTTCACTTTCAAAAATCCCATCTATGTGATCGTTTCGATGGGAAATTTTCAGAATTCCAAAAAAATTAAATAAATAAATAATTATTTGATTTATGGAAAAAGAAAATGAATTCCTAATTAAAAACAAAGAACATTCCTGAAATAATTTCTCTTTGTGATAATTGATTAATTTTTTTTTCTATTTCCTTATTTTTCTGATTTCATTCTTTACTCTATTTTAATTAAACATAAAAATTTCACCTTTTGAAGGAGAAAATGTCTTTGATGTTTAGCGATTGATATTCGCAAATGTCAACATAATTACGTGTCTTTATAAAATTTAAATAAATAAGTTTGATTTCCTTATGTATTATATATTGTTAATTAATCTTTTTCTTATGTTTTTTTACACGCTTTATATTAGCTTCACTTGTAAGAAGTTGGTTGTAAACCCGATCTAGAATGTCGATTTTATCCTAATTCTAATTGTCGTAGATGTATATGTAATTCAGGTGACAATACAATAATTTTAAATAATTGAGATTAAAAAATTAACCAGGGCGGGGAAGAGGGGCGAAATTTGGAAATTATAGGGGGTCCAAACTCAACCAAAATTTGTATACATCATCTGTGGGCTCCCAGAATGGTAAAAATACAAAAATTAACAGGAGGGAGAAATTTGGTCCAAACTCAACCAAAATTTGTAACCATCATCCTAGAAGGGCAACAATAGAAAAAATAAAAGGGGGTGAAATTGGAAAAAATATACTAGACTCTTGTCAAATTTAATTTTAGTTTAGCGATGTATGCTTAAAATTGTACCCATTTTAAGACTAAAAAGTAAAAAAAAATATAGTTTAAAAAAACTAAAAAACACGCTTTTGTCAGTAATGCAGTAAAAAGTACAAAATAATGTAATAAACTTTTTTATGTCCAATAGCTAAATCAAAAAGCTTGGGACACTTTGTCAAAATTAATTAAAAACAAATGGTTCTCAAAAAGGCGCCCCACGCTTTTTGACTTAGTTATTGGACATAAAAAAGTTTATTACCTATATTATTTTGTACTTTTTACTGCATTACTGACAAAGGAGTGTTTTTTAGTTTTTTTAAACTATAATTTATTTTTCAATTGAATTACCATATTTTTAAGATTGTAGTGCATACTTCGCGTGGTTTCGCTGCACAAGCCACTGGACTTTAACATAGAGTTTTATTTATAGTCTTGTGGTATTAGATTTGACTACGGCTATGGTTTATCATTTCACCACTTTTCAACTGATCTCATCTTTCCTACACCTTTCTTCACTCATTTCTCATTCTCATATTATCTCCATTTATTCAACACTCTCCGGTTCTCTTAAGAACCACAACAACTCCAACAACAACAGAGGGTCTCGGCCTCATCAACCGCCGTAAACACACGCCTTCTAACAATCAGACAGAACCACAAGACCCGCGTCAAGTTTATTTAAATTTTTTTTTTTAATAACAAAATATTTATTTTTATTCCTTAACGACATTAAAATTCCTAACAATGAGACATTTTTATCTTGAGACATAGCTATCTTATTTATTAATATTTCTAATTCCGAATGAGGCGAGAGAATTAGTACGAATAAAATAATCGTGCATAAAAACAATATTAAAAACAAAATAAAGTAAAAAATCAAATCAAATTGATGAAAAAAATGTTCTTGTATTACAAATTCTTAAATAGCCCGCCATAATAATAACTAGCCTATCTTTGAGTTTAATGGTTTTTAATTTTGAGGTTATGTTTTCTTTTATAAATATAAAATAATGCATACCATTACAACAAATGGGATTCATTTATATGCATAAATAATATTTTGTATTTTTAACTAGGTACTAGTTTATAAGTTTTTTCTCTATTACATTATTTTTAAGGTTATTTTTTTATAATTTTTACATTCTTTAAATAATAAAAATGTTTGGTATATAAAAATAATTTCGTTATTGACACCAAAATAATAACTAGCCTTATTTGAGCTTTTTTGTTTTATTTTGAGTTTGTTTATTATGTATATAAAATAATATTTATTAATAGTTTAAGAGAAAAAAATGATTTTCCTTTATAAAGCAAATATAATATATGTTTATCAATTTGAATAATTAATGGAAACTTAAATAGTTTTCATAGCTATTTACTAATAGTTTAGTCTGATTTTCATTGGAAGCGTCAAGGGATGCTTTCACATGGAAAAATATACGTAGTATAATTTTTATTATACTATTTAGGAAATGATAAAAATATACACAAATTACAATATTAAAGAATTTGTCGATGATTATTATACAAGAATGTAAGAAGTAGGGATAAAAAGAAACTTTACTTAAAATTTAAAATTAATTGAAAAGACGATTCTTTCTCAATTTATTTAAATGAAGCTTTAGTAATGGAACCGACATGATTGGTCCTTTGCTTTCATGCGATTTCTTCAATCGAATTCAATTCGAGAACAACGACCGACAACGAACAAAATGAGGGTTGTACAAGTAGTTTTAATGAGTTTTCATAAAGAGAAACGATCATTTGATTAGGATTTTTACTGAAAGAGGGAAATTGAAGGGATGGGAATAAAATAAAATAAAAAAAGAAAAGGATTTCTCATGGTGCAGAGAAGAAATTAGAGAGAGAAGACAAAATCATTATCGAAATATTTATTTTTACTTCTTAATAGGAATAATAAATTTTTTCCTTTGAAATGAGGACGATTTAATAAAAATCCATCTTTCATAATCAAAGTATAAAATAATAATAATATTATTATTATAACCAAGAAAAAAGTATCGAAGGAAGATTATAAATAAGTAAAAGAGAAAATACAGCTTTTTAAATTCTGATTTTCGACCTTCAAAAGAGGACCAAGAACTCTTAGAAATGATGAAATCCGGATGAGGGAGATTGACATTCATCAGCCAATTTTGTCCTTGTTAAATATTCTGTTTCACATGCGAATAAATTGACGCGCAGTGTGCAAAAGTAATAAGCAACCAATTTATTTTAAATTGAGATAAATTTCTGATTTCGATTCGAGATCTCCAGAATGGATCTTATAAGTTAAAAATATTAGTGTAACACTATGAATTAAATATTAATTATATTATAAACAATCATGTTTATTAAGTTTTTCTTATTCTTATAAGACCTCCACATCACCCCTTATAGCCCTCCGATCCTCCCACACCGGATGAGTGGCTCAGAGTGTGGACACAGCAGAACGGTATAAAAACCTTGATAGTGAAATCTCTGAGATAAAAAAAATAAATTACCTATATTATTTTTTCATTAATAATTATCGCGTAAATATATAAATTTTTAAAATAAAAAAATAAATTTGATGCAGAACTTTATTCTAATTTCATTGCAAAATGAAGTCAGATTAGTTCTACCAATTACTTTCTTAATTCCTGACTAGCAGTTAGCAGTGTCATAGTAAATATATTAGAAAAAAAAATTGAAATGTCAATTTTTTTAATCCTAGTTATTTTATTGTTATTCAAGTAATCAGAGATTTTAATTTATAATTTATAGTAGTAGTAAAGATTTTTTTATTTAATTAAATATATTTATTCAAAATGATTTGCTTATAACAATTTTTCATAAAAATAAATGAAGTTTCTTTTTCCATTGAATGTAATTTTTTTTAATATATCAGTCAGTGGTGGCCAACCTATGGCGCATGTGCCAAACGTGGCGCATTAGAAGTTTACACTTGGCACATTTCATCAGTTTTTTTTTACTCCCCTATGCACAGCAGATTCTAACCGTGTCCCTATTTACCAACACCGACCCTTGCTGTAAGAAAGTAGAAAAAGTTTTGAGTTGTATGGTGAATCTGAATTCCTGTATGTGAAAAATTGGCGTATGGTATGTAAAAAGTAAAAAGCCACCACTAATAGATAGATATTTATGTGATTTCCATATTGAATTTTTAAATAATACACGAAAAATCATAATAAAGATAAATTTAATGAAAAATTGGATATAATGACCATGCGGGGAATTAATTAATTAAATGTAAAATGGAATAAAAAATAAAATAAAAATGCTTTTTTTAGTAATTAGAGACCAAGAGATTTTATTTGGTTCAATGAAATATTCATCTTGCTAAATGATGTTTCAACGTTAATTTAAATTTATATTTTTGCATTAGTATCGAACATAACCTCAAATGACATTAAACAATTAGTTCCGAAAATGTCTAGTAATTACGTTCAATAATATAATCTCTTTTATTTATTCATTTAGAATTGACTTTATTTAAACATATTTTATAAAAATCCCTTTTTTTAATTTATATAAAACAAAATGAAATATATTTATTTAAATTTTTGTCTGTACATAAAATTATTAGACTTTATAAAAGGAATGATAATTAAAAGTAATAATAACAATATTTGTTTAAATTAGAGACTATCTAGAACCATCTGAGTATATTAGTTCTAGCTTTAAATCGATATTTATTAAAATGCCACTTGGTCAATTCTTTTGGTTTATCTAATCATTTCTCGTTCGATCGAACTGTTATTTAAATAAACGTAGAAATTGAATATCAAAAATAAATGAATAATCAGCAATTATTATAAATATTGTGTATTTTTATAAGATTTTTTTTCATTAAACAGCTTGATAAGTAATATTCCTATCAAATGTTTGAAAAGTTCCACTCATCGCTGGGAGAGTGGCTGAACAATCCCTTTGTCCTGTATTTAAGAAGGGGACCCTATTTCTAGTGCCCATTATTCAGTCTCCCATATTTCAATTCCCTCTGTGTGTGACCAACAACTTGACAAATAAAATATGAAAATCAGTATTGAAATTATAAATATCATAGTGTGTGGCTGCTAATGGTAATTTAAATAGATAAATCAAGTTGGCAAATCTTTTTTTAAACATTTTGATGACAAATTACATTATCATCAAACTTCAATTTTCGTCATTTATATAATTGCGCTCAGCATTGAACAAATTACAATTTTTTGAGTATTTAACGAGATATATTACAACAAAACCCATAAATCAGATACAAAATACAATTCATATCAAGTTATAGTAACTGAGATACAAAATACCAAATTGATATTTTAAATTTCGAGAAACATTTTAAATTATAAAGCTCTAAGTTAGAGTAGGTAGAGATAAAGATAAATATATCAGAATAGTCAATAGTCTGGTCTTTGCCTATGAACTTCAATCATTCTTTAATTATAATATTATATTAAAAAAAGGACATTGTTTCACAGCATTTCACGATGCTAAAGTCCACCCAGGACTAAGAGAAGTATGTAACCTTTTTGGTATAACTTCTTGATTCAAAAAATAATAATAATAATAACAAAGTCCGGAGGTTCCTGAACCTTCTCTCAACAATACAAGAATAAAATAGAAGCTATCATCTCTGCTGTTTACAGCCGATGTTTAGTACAGAACAAACCTCCTTCAAAAGGAGCAAAAAGGAGAAAAATAATAATAATATTCACTTTGGATAGAGCTAAATCCACTTGTTTGAAAAAACTGTGTTGTGAGAAAACATTTAGATAGTAAAGTTGGAATAAAATTTTCTAATTTAAGCAAACGAATGTATAGTATAATGTTGGTAAGCTGAAAAATAAAAATAAAATATGTGTGAGCCTCACCCACATAAGCTCACAAGGGAAGTGAGACTTGTTTATCTGTATACCCAACACATGCTCCCTTCCCTTATTTCCCCTTTATTGTAACAAAAATTTTCAAACAGAAACGTCGCTAAAGAAGTTTCACTTCAAAAATAAATAAAAACTTAACAAATCAAGAATACGTAAGACAATTTTATATAGATTCAATAAGTTTATGTTTGTAGGTTAATTATTGAAAAATGATGGTTGGAAAAGGGTATGATATGTCTCATTTTGTTACTCTTTTACAACTTTTCTAAATAATTATATCCTAGCTGTATTATAGTTAATATCATATATACAAGAGTTGCAGATTAGTTGCCTAAATATTATTTTTTGTTAGTAAAACCATGGAATTACCAGAAAATATTAAGAAAATACAAGGTACTAAGTACCATTATTTCGATCTACCTACTGGAACCGGGTACATTTACTAATAAAAAATATAATTGGTATTTTTTATTTCATTAAATAATAACTAATCAATGTGCATCCCTAATTTATTTTGATTTTTGATTAATTAATATAATTATTCGAATGAATTTAATTAAACTCCTAGTAAAAAAGCGTAATCTAAATGTGTAAAATATAATTACAGGAGAGAAATCTGATAAAAAAAAAACAAGTAGAATTGAAAGGATTTAATGAAATCCGAGTTGGGGTGGCGGTAAACGATCCATATAAAAAAAAATAACTTCTCAATTGGTAAAGTTTCGCCTCTAAACTCTCGAGAGCTGGAAATATTCAACTTCATTTGAGGAACGCGGGTTGGAAGCAGAAGAACAAAATTGATTGGCGTCAATCGAACGTGCTAGAGAGGTAGATAAATGAAAGAAAAAAAATAAATAAAAAAAAAACGTCACTAATTGCAATTTGCGGTGATTAAATTATATACAAAAATTAATTTTGAGAGATAATTATTAAATTTTATACAAATATATAGAAAAACTTGTGAATAAAAAACAGCAGTCAGTGTACCAACCGATAAAATTTCATTCCAATTAATTATTTAATCGTAGCCAAAATAATGTTTATCTAAAGCAGGGGTGTCCAACCTTTTAGCTTCCCTGGGCCACATTAGAAGAATATGAGCTGTTTTGGGGTCACACATAAAATACACTAACGCTAATAGTAGCTGATGAGCATAAAAACGTAGAATATGTAGTTATGTGCTTAATATACTTATAAGAAATAAGCTTGTTATTTTATAAATTTTTTATTATAAAAGTAAGAGACAAATCAGCAACAACATAAAATTGTAGTGGGAAGTTTGTCATTGTTTTTGGGACATTAATCCGTCGATATTTGGCTCAAACGAAATCTCAGTGAATTCTCAAAATGTACATAAAATATTTTGCATCTAGCTTCATTCTATGTATGCTTCATACTTGAAAATAGATGTTTGAATAAATAAAATTATTTAAGAATCACTTTATGAATATCTCATTGCGAAATAGCGTGTTAAATTCAAAAATTCATTAAGTACCTACTCATAAATTAATAGCTTAATAGTTAAAAATAATGTATATTTAGTAATATCACTAGGATTTTTAGTCACAACATCATAAAGTTTGTAAGTTTGCGATTTTTTGTCGGGCCACATTGATAGCCATTTTGGGCCCCATGCGGCCCGCGGGCCACGGGTTGGACAACCCTGATCTAAAGTACACTAAGCTACTTTCATGAATTTATTATGATTTTTAAATTAAAAGTTTTCAAAATTAAAAGAGGGGCTAAAACTGTTAGCGACTTGATATAGCGGGAGATCGAAGCATAAAAAATAAACATTACAAAAACCGTGTTTAATAAAATATTTAAAGACCTTTTCAATGGTAAAATACTCGATGAGGTGGGTGAAATATTTTTTTTTCATCAATATTTTTAAATTTGCAATGGTACTTCAAATTTTTTTCACACTTTTCATATCCTATAAACATTGGGATATTTTAATTGCGTTTTCATCAAAATTTCTTTCTTATAATTATAAATAGTAAATTGAGTCTTTTTTAATATTTATACCCTTGATGAAGGTGAGAGATTGTCAGAGTAAAGTCACCAATTTCAAACAAATTAATAATTATTTTAATCAGTCTGCTGGGCATTTTTTTCATTATTTATTGATTTATAAATATAAAAAAAAATACTTCTTCAGTTAAGTATTTCCGTTTTCTTCGAAAGAAGAAAATATTTTGACTAAAATCCTATGAAATAAATATGAAATACTTATACTAGACTGAAGATAAAATTAATAATTATTTTTCAAAACTACATTATAGCTTAAACTACATATATTATAATATTTTTTAAAACAAAGGTCTACTCTTTATGCTGAACTATAATAACTAGCCTTTCTAAACTTCTGCCTTGAATTCGCTCACAAAAAGTTCAAATACTTTGAAAGAAATTTTTATTAGTTCGATCAATTTGTTGAGTATATTCGAACCCCTCTTAAATTTAGACTGTATAATATTTATCTTAGCTGAAGATCCAAACGAGACTCTCAGTAATTTCAAAAATAAATAAATTCAGTTCTCTTAAAAGAACAATTTTCAAAGGTTTGTTGGAATTTCAAACGTTTTGAGAGAAATTCTCCCTTTATTAACGTAATTTTTTTAACAAATTTGAAAAAAATAGTTGTCTTAATAAATGATAGTTGCTTTGTGTATCTTTTTTAAAGAAACTTTTTTATTCAAATTTGTTAAAAAATTCTATGGATAAAGGGAGAATTTCTCCTGCAACGTTTGGTATTCCAATAAACATTTAAAGATTGTTTTTATAAAAGATTTGTGTATATATATTTATTTGAATAATGTATATGTTTATTTGCATCAAATAGAGAAAATTGATTTTTCTCTTTATGAAAAAATATAAATATTTAGGAAAAATACTTTTTCTCTATTAATTCTTGATAAATTAAATAAAAAAAAAAAAAAAAAAGAGTCCATTTCTGACTTTTTGAATATATAGATAAATATTTTTAAATACGTATATAATTTCTAGAAAATCCTATTTTTTTTTTTATATATATTCTTTACTCTTCTGCTAGTAAACGTGCATGATATGTATGTATATTTACTTATTCGCAACAAGCAAAAGATGAACTCTTTAATTTATTCCTCTATAAAGGAAAACAACGCGAGCGTTTTTTTAATTTTTTATTATTATTTTACATAGAAAAACAGTCCATATCTGACTTTTTGAATATACCTATAGATATTTCTAAATACGTATATTATTTTTAAAAAATTCTAATGTTTTTTTATTTTTTTTTATTTTTAATATTCTCTCCCCTTCTGCTTGTAGACGTGAATGATAATTATGTATGTTTATTTATTCTCATCAAGCAAAAGATGCACTCTCTAATTTATTCCTCTTTAAAGGAAGAAAAAAAGTTCGCGTTTTTCTATTTATTGTCTTTTTAGCAAGTAGATTTGTTTACATATAAAAAACCGTGCATACTGACTTTTTGAATATATAGATCGTATACTATATAGATAATTTTAAATACGTTGTAGAAAATTATTTTTCTCTTTTTACTTTCACATTTATATTCTATAGAATATAATGGGAAAGTATTGCGATGACCATTCTGGGTCCTGACACTTTGAGAGCTTGTATCTCAGAGATGAAAAAAGTTAATTTTATTTTGTAACTTCTAGGTGGAAGGAATCAATGCCCTTAATAGTTGGAAACCGGATTTAAAACATAAAACGGGAAATTGTCGTCCCCAGGGGCGAAAAGGGGGCCAAAAATTCATTGTTCAGTGCGTACGTATGTATGTATGTATGTATCCCTCTATGTTTCGCAACCATAAGTCTCAGATCTACGAAATTCGAAACTTAAGCTCGATATATGCTAGAAGGACTACAGTAAATCAAAAGATGTACTCTTTAATTTCTCCCTCTTTAAAGGAAGAAAAAACGCTCGCGTTTTTTTTTTTCTTTCTCTCCTTGGCGAGTGGATTTGTTTACATCTGACACGCAGCATCAGCAGCAGCAGCAGCAGCATCGTCGTCTCAGGATTGACTCCGTTAACCTGATCGGATTGCACAAGCCATGAAGTCATCCATCCCGACTTCTTGCTTCCTCTCCATGCTTCCACCTCACACATAAACCGAGAGCAACAAAAAATCACGTCCGATTCGCTTGACAATTTCCATATAGAGTACTGTTTTTATCGCCTTTCTAATTTCTTTTTCTCGCGCGCACGAAAGAACTCACAAATATTTTTCTCCTAATTGGATTGAATACTGAAAACTCATCATAGTCATTATCATTATCATCACCTCCGAGGAGAGACGATAAAATTCCTCGCCTTTTCTTGGCTTGTTATAAACACAGACAGACAGACAGACAGCATAGAGCTGTCTATCTATTCAGCTCCAGATGTAGTTTCATTTAATAAACGTCACGCGAATTTTTTCCTCAGCCAAATTCGATTCTCTCAAATCCCCGATCGTTTGCCAAAAATTGAAAAATAAAATGATTAAAATAAGAGAAATTCTTTTCAAAATACTTATTTTTTTGTGAGTACCAAAAGTGAGAAATATTTTAGGGTACAAGTTTAAAATGGGTTCTTTATACTAGTATATTAATACTTCTATACTATATACCTACTACTATTTAATTAATTATTTGAAACTTTTATTTTGCTCTTCCTAAATTTAACCATCTGTCAATATATAACAACTAAAGTGATCAAAATCTTAAGAATTAATTTCCAAAAAGTTAAATTTTTGTGAGTAAAGTGAAAAATATTTTATTTTCAAATTTTCAAATGGTTTGTATTTCATTTATAAGGAATTTACTTCGACTCAAAATAAATTATCATACGAAGTAATTTACAAATAATTAGATTTTTGGGAGTAAAGTGAAAAAATAATTTAGATTAAAATTTTCAAATGGTTTGTATTTCATTTATAAGGAATTTACTTCGACTCAAAATAAATACTCATTGGAATTAATTTCCAAATAGTTAAATTTTTTGTGAGCAAATAGAAAAATATATTAGATTTAAAGTTTTTCAAATGGATTCTATTTCATTTTTATAAAAAATATACTTCTGCTCAAAATTATTTGTAACTATGATTTAGATTCTCTTAATTTCCGATCGTTTGTCAATAAATGACAAATAAAATCATTTAAATATATATACTTAGATATATGTTTCTAAATAATGTGAAAAATATCCATCCTAGTGTAAATGCTTAGAATGGTTTCAATTTGATTTATAATAAATACACTTCTGCTCAAAACATATAACTACTTCTATTTAATTAATTATTTTAAACTTTAATTTATCTCCTCTTAAATTCTATTCGTTTGTGAATACCTAAATAGCAAATAAAATGATCATGATCTTAAGAATTAATTTCCAAATAGTTAAATATTTTGTGACTAAAGTGAAAAATATTTTAATTGTTTGTATTTCATTAATAAGAAATATTCTAAGACTCAAAATAAATACTCATATTTAATTATTTATTTGAAACTATGATTTGGCTTTTCTTATATTCCGATCTTTTGACAATAAACGACACATAAAATTATAGAAATCACAAATTTTCTTTTAAAAATAATTATATATTTGTGAGCAATGTGAAAAATACTCTAGAGAAAAATGTTTAGAATGGTTTCTATTTCATATATAAGAAATATACCTATGCTCGCAATAAATACACCTATTTGAGATTATAATTTCGGTCATCTTAAATTCCGAACGTTTGTCGATAAATGAGAAAAAAAATGATCAAAATCTTAAGAATTTATTTCAAAATACTTATATTTTTTGTGAGAAATGTTAAAAATTTTAAATTACTTCCTAAGGGATTTTTAAAAATATACTTCTGTTCAAAATAACTATACGTATTTATTTAATTAATTTAATTTCTTTTAAAAAATAAATTACAAAAGATATTATCGTCGAAATCACAAAATTTTCTTACAAAATACTTAAATTTTTTGAGATCAATATGAAGAATACTCCAGGGTAAATTTGGAAAGTGTATCGTAAGATATATACTTTTGCTTAAAATAAATACTCCGATTTAATTTATTATTTTCAAACTATAATTTCGTTACTGTTAAATTTCGATTAATTGTGAATAAATGATCGAAATTGAAAGAATCGATTTCAAAATACTTATATTTTTTGTGAGCAAAATGAAAATGTTTTGGATTAAAAGTTTAGAATTGTTTCTAGCTGAATTAAATGACAAATAAATTTATGGAAATCACTAAAATTCATTTCAAAAATACTTTTTATGACCAATGTGGAAAATATTCTAGGGTAAATATTTAGAATGATTTCTGTGTAATTTATGAAGAATGTACTTGGACTCGTAATATAAATACACAAATATTTATTAATTATTTAGAACTATAATTTCTAAATTCCATTCGTTTGTTAATAAATGACAAATGAAATGATTGAATTTACAAAAGTTACTATCAAAATACTTCTATTTTTTGTGAGCAAATGGAAAATACTTTAGGATAAATATTTGGAATGATTTCTACGTGATTAATCTTAAATATAATTTTGATCAAAATAAACACCCTCTGTGATTAATTATTTGTGACTTCAATTTCTCCGCTTAATTCCGATTATTACAAAATATTTATATTTTTTGTGAGCAAAATTAAAAATATTTTAGTGTAAAAAGTTTAGAATTGTTTTTATATGATTTATAAGTAATATTCTTCAGTGTAATATAAATATTTTTATTAATTATTTGAGAGTAATGTTTTGAACATTCTGACTTCACATTCAGACTAATATTTCACACGAATATTGAAGTTTTTTAGTTAAAATTTGAATTGATTTCTTAGGATAGGTAAAAATTATTTCACTGAGCTTTTTTGTTACCACATGATGTCATTAACGTAATTAACTAAAAACCCGGTATATCAAAGACTTCAAAAGTATAAACTCACGTAATTTGTATAAGTATGTAATTTGTGAGCATCAAGTAGAAAACTCACTTTGATTTATTTCTTATGAATTAAAACCTACTGCTCTAGGGAAAAAACCTTTTAAAATTTTTTTATTTTAATTCTGTGGTGAAATTTCTTTGCAAGGGGGTGTACGAGGGGGTGTTGCACCCACCAAGGGGTTTAGGGGCACCGCATCGATCCGAGAGGGTCATTCGGCGCGGCACTTGACGGGTTCTTTAGCAAGACTTCTTCAAATGGACCACCTCGTCAACTCTCGCACTTACTTTATTTTTAAGTGGCGTGATCGTCGTCAGGATACATCCAGAGGGTTGTTAGGGTGTGAAATAGAAACACTGTCGATCACTATCCGTGATTCGTACACTAGACACTGGCACATGCACTTTTCGTGATTGACACTGTTAGGCGCGCCCGAGTCTCGTCCACTTCCCGGCGAGCGAGAGACGTCCACTCGGCTCGACGACTACAGAGCAACTGACGGCTGCGGCCGCGAGCGATGCTCTCGCCCCCCTTTGTCGGTGCGCTTTTGACAACGACTGCCTCTAGCGGCGATCACGGGAAACGGTCATCTCGGTAGCAAGGTTGCCAAGTGAGGAGCCACCCCGAGTGCATTTATTAATTAACGTAATCAGTGTTGATGGGGGGCGATAGAGCACCCGGCTCTATTTGTTATATGTAAAGGGGGTTAGCTGCCTCCCTAAATGGAAAAGATGAAATTAGGCAAATATCCAATGGGAAATAATAGAAATGATTACTTAGTGCGCTCGCTGGGCGAGCTGGAGCATTGAATTCACCGGAAAATTTTCATAAAGAGAATAGTAGTTACATTGTATTATTTGTTCGTGTACATTAAATAATTTTAATTAATTATGTGTGATTTAAACAAATTTCAACCCTTCATAAAGAGAAATCAATGGGGTTGTATGCTTGATGCAAATAAACATATAAGTCACAGAGAGAAACAAAGAGGTTGTCCTCTGCTTGATGCAAATAAACATACACACATATATATCGAGATGAATTTTTTCAATTTTCAATTAAACATATAAGTACCTACATATTATATATAATACAAAATATTTTTTTTATATATATATTATTGGCCTCGGGAACTAATGCCCATTTAGCCAAAATTATTTATATATGTATATAATTTATTTGTTTGAGACTATAGTTTCGAAGGTTTGGCCTTCATCATCAGTCGTTTAATTAGAAATATTTTATCTGATATTTCTCAAGAGATCATTCAGGCGATTGGAGGCCTACAGATTGGGGTCAAAATATCAATAATTCTTAAGCTCGGATTTTAAAGTTCGATGACATCTGATCAAAATATAAAATTTTTAGAATATCTCCAGCCGTTTTTATGCCCACTTGACACAAAAGAGCGCTGACAGACAGACAGAAATTTTGTTGAAGGTGTTTTCTTTGATAACTTTGCTTGAAACGTGTGCATCCAAAATTTGAGGCGATTTGGACTAATGTACAGACAAAACCTTAATTTTATATACAGGGTGATTCATCGGTCTGTCCTCTCTTTATAACTCTTATATCTATTTTATTTTAAGTAAGAGAGAAAAACTCTTCAAATATAATTTATATAATATATTATTTTCTATCTACGTAACATATGCATTTATATACAGGGTGCTCCGTTTAAGCGCAACAATATGTAAATTTATATTTCTTAATGGAACACCATATATATATATATATTGATATTTTGATAGTAGATTACCCTTTAAAAAAGTATTAATTAATAAGGGGTCTAAAATTATAAATTAAGAAGTTATTTACCTTTATTCGTTCCATAACATGATACAAAAATATCATTCAACGAATAAAGATAAATAACTTCTTAATTTATAACTTTAGACCCCTTTTTACTTAATACTTTTTTAAAGGGAATCTAATTTACTATCAAAATAAATAAATATATATAGGATGTTCCATTAAGAAATTTAAAGTTACATATTGCTGTGTTTAAACGGAGCACCCTGTATACAAATGCATATGGTACATAGATAGACAATAATATATCATATTAATTATATTTGAAGAGTTTTTCTCTCTCACTTAATCGATGCCCGGGATTTGGAGATGTGCGCGGGAGCAAAGAGCTCTTTTTAATTGGATGCTGCGCCCAGGAGTTATTAAGAACAACATATTTATAGAATTTTGTAGGCTTAGATCGGGGTCCCTTCCTTCAGCCGTAAGAACAAGTAAGGGAAGACGGCCGGAGTGGCCCCCGATGTGCTGGGCTAGGTGCAGACAAACTGAAACAACGGCGCACATCATCCAATGTTGTGATAGGACCGCGGATAGGCGGGTTAAGAGGAATGACACTGTGGTACGATGTTTGGCCGACGATTTGATCAAAAAGGGAATGCGTGTCGAGTTGGAGTAGTTGTACTCCAGCTCGGCGGACAATAGAAAGCCAGACATCATGGTAAAGGATGCGTCGGGGGTGGTGTGGGTTTTGGACGTCCAGATCGTCTCCGCGCTTCCAGGACTGGGTGTTGCCCACCGAAACAAAATAGAAAAATATAGGGGCAACTCCAGTCTGGTGGATAATATTGCGGAGCGATTTGGCGTCGGGGCGGGCTCGGTCAGGGTCGAGGCCATCACACTCTCGTGGAAGGGAGTGTGGTGGCATAAAGCGGTGGAGTCCCTCATCGCCCTGGGTATATCCCAAAAACAACAAACAATTTGACATATAGGGCGATGAGGGGATCTCTCCTTAATTTTTACACTTTCAGCAGAAGAACATATAGAGCGGGTGGCGTATGATTATTTTTTGTAAATACAAAAAAAAAAAAAAAAAGAAATGTGAAATGTGAGTCAGGATTAATCCTGGCTCTCTCAGCCACCCGCTCTGAATCTGAATTAATTTGTTCTGAAGCTGAAAGTGTGAAAGATTTGTAAATAAATTTGTGTAATGGTCTTTTGTCTTGTAAGAGGCGGCCCGCTCCTCGGAGGCCGCCCAATAAACAAAATAAGCCAGTTTAAAAAAAAAAAGAGTTATAAGAGTTATAAAGAGAGGACAGACCGATGAATCACCCTGTATATAGATATTTTTATCATAATATATTGATTAATAATAAAAACTTCTTTCGTCTTCAGAACCGTGACTAGAATGTTTTAATAATGGTGATTTTTAATGATATTTTAATTTTAGTTTTCAGAGTTTTCGGGACCGGGTCTGAACAAGGTTGCCAAGCGAGGCGCCACCCCGAGTGCATTTATTAATTAACGTAATCAGTGTTGATGGGGCGAGATAGAGCACTCGGCTCTATTTGCTATGCAAAGGGGTTGGCTGCCTGGCTCACTGGAAGGGAAGAAAATAGACAAATATCCATTGGGAAATAATAGAAATTATTATCATAAATATTAATAGAGTTCTCTCTCGCGAGAAATTTAAACAAATCCCGCATTACAAAATAATTAACATTAATGAATTAATAAGCGCAACGCATTGCATATTTCGCTTGCAATATTTGTTCACAAACAATTAGATTTTGTTAATCTAGTTTCGAAGAATTCTTTTTAAATCAAATGAATTCGAATGGTCGAATACGTCCCTATTAACGAAATTTTCGCTTTGATTGGGAATGAAATTTGTCTCTACCTATTAAAAGATATTTTAATATAGTTTTTATATTTATTTATTAAATGAATGAATAAACAATAATTAGAAATATATAGGTATATATTAAATCTAAATTATCACAATTAAAATGTTGGAATTTATTTTTAATGCTCGAATTTCGGTCAAAAAAATAATTAAATTTTTAAATACAATTTATAAATTGATATTATTTTTTGGTGAACAGTTATGGAATTAAACCTACACCTAAATTTAAAGCACTTTCATCCAGTCTAGGGGATGGACAAGCATCTCTTTGACAAATGAATATAATTACAATAAGCTTAACATATGTATATACTATTTATATATATGACTGGAATTCGGTCCATGAATGCTGTGGATGCGGGTCATCCCTAAAATTTCAAACATTTATAGTATTTTCATATAAATTCAGGAGGATCTTTAAATTTTCAAATTATTACCCGTTATTTCAAATATTTCTATAAAAAAACATTTTTCTATTTGAAAAGTATATATTGGTTCTTGAAATGAAATAAAATTGATGCATAGGTTCAAGGGGCAATTAAAATGAATGATTTTCCGAAAAGGGTGCTGATAAAAGGTTTGAAGTCCCTGCCTGGTATAACTTCTAGTTCAAGCATGTCAAAGACAAGTTCAGACGAGTTTTAGTCGAATAAAAATTGTTCTCACTGAGAAACTATTAAAATAGGAATAATACAAAATATGAATAAATAAAGATGAATCGGGAATTTTTGTACTAATCCATTTATAAGAATTCTCAATATAAAAGATCGGAGATATCTAAGAGTGCTAGAGATAAATCATAGCTTGCTTATAACAATAGAATTAGGAGAAATTTAAGATTTTCTTATAGGACAAGGTGATTCATTGTGGAAGATGATAGATTTCCATCTCAGGGAGTGTGGAGTTGAAGTCACAAGACAGCGAAATATATTTTTTTAAATTCTAAATTTGAATTTGATAAATAATGAAAATGATGCCGTATTTGACGAAATTAGGAAATAAAGCGAAGATTAAAATAAAATTTCAAAAAATGTACGGTACTTTTTTAGGCAGCATCCCCTGGTTGAAAAGTCACCAACCGCCACTGATATATATATTATATATTTGTATGACTGACCTTGAGAACAAAACCCCTTTGCTCAGATTCTAAGTGAATATATTTATTTTTATATGTACTACCATTTATGTTATGTGGGGAATTGTGAGTTGGTGAAAATTGGTATAGAGATTATATTCGGTCATTTTTTTCAGGAAGCGAGGCTTGAACCTGCGCCTTCTGCTCCATAGGCTGTCCACTCAGTCAATCGTATCTTCTTTATTATACATGATTAATATCAAACCAGCCTTTTTATAGATTTGATGCATTTTTTTAAAATTGCTTGATTTAATTTAAACGCCTATAGTGTATGCAACCACATTCTCCTTATAGGAATGGAAAGCGTTTATAATTAATGTTGGAGTTGTGTGTGTTTCACAAAGAGGAAAGATAAAATAATTAGATTTTTAAAAATCTTTGTGAAACATCACCAACTCCAACCTAATATCATTTTTATAATATTTCACTAAAATCCTAAGATTTTTTGATAGACGACTTCGAAAATTGAACTTTCGAAAAAAAATACTCATGTGAAATTAAAAAAATAAGCTGACGTGTTCTGATGTTGCCATCCACTTGACTTTACCATAAAACCTGGCCCTTCTCTTATATTTAATATTTAATAAAATTATTTATAATCATGTAGGGGAGGAGGTTAGTTTTTGCATTTTTAGACTTCTGGGGTCCCACTGATTATGTATATAAAATTTGGTTGAGTTTGGTACAAGGGCCTATATTTTGATTTTTTGACCATCCACCCCCCCCCCATTTTGGGCGGTTAGTTTTTGGATTTTTAGACTTCTGGGGTCGCATTGATTATGTATACAAAATTTGGTTGAGTTTGCTCAAATAGCCTAGATTTTTATTTTTTAACCCCCTCCACCCCCTTAACTTTTGGTCGATATCCACCAAAATCTAATCAGCTCTTAATCTCAATGGATCAAAACTACGTGTTAAATTTGGTTTCGATATTCACATTAGTTTTTGAGCCAGCTCGTCCACAATAATTTGGTAACGCACAGACTAACAGACTAACTAACAGACATTTTGACAAAACAATTATTATCTCGAAAAATATAATTTTTTCAATGTTAACTTATTAGAGCTTTTTTGTAGACCGAAATGCCTTAGTTTTGCTCAATTTTTTTAAACAAAATAGTTTCAGCCGTGTTTGAGATATTTCGAAAAAAGAAGGAAAAAACACTTTTTTCATGCACGATTACAATACTTGACCATACCCTGTATGATAAAGTAAAAAGTCTAGAGGAATTCTATACTCAGGCTGCCTGGTGAGCTTCGCCCGTTGAGCATACCAGGGTAAATATTATTCTAATTATTATTTTTACTATTTATATGTTCATTTCTAAGTGTATTCGTTTTACGCTCTAGAAAGCATTAGCCTCCGATCAAAATAATATTATCTATGTATTTATTTATTTTTCCATCGTTCTCTTTCTTCCCGTCGTGTGCACATATTTAAGGGCCAAGATATTGATGCTTTCTCTCTCCCTCTCGATACTCTTATCTGTGTTTTTGAACGGGCGATCAGACAGACAGACAAGCCACTCGGTGACGAAAGGGGCGTCAGATCATTATTTATCATTATCAACCATGTGTAAACATGTACAAGCAAATAATAAACAAGAGAAAGGAGAAGAGGATGGACCAATTGAACACATATCGACACCTCTTCTTTCCCCTCTTCGTTTTTCCCTGGTCCTCTCTCATTTCTCTAGTAAATTTTTAATAAAAAAATTCAATTTAGCACTTTATTTAAGAGGATGGAAAATCAATCGCCTCGATTAGATAAATAAATAAATACCTGGAAACAAGACTGTAGTTAGAAGGGATGTTGGAATCAACCCCACCACCCACTATCTCAAATTTAGTAACATATAGAATAAGAAAAAACTTTTTCCCCGAAATGTTAAAAAAGCTGTGTTTTTAATATGAATATCAAATTAAAGTGTAGGATTTTTTCATAGAACTACTTTTTGCTTACACCTCATTAAAAGAAGAAGAGAGAATTCTAACGCGAAAAAAATAAGTCCGCGGGCTTGAGAGAAAAATAATTATTATTTATTATAATTGTTTTAAGAGCCAGATTAAATTTCCTTACAATTTGTTGTTATTGCTTAGGTTGAGGATCTGAAAGATTTTTTCGGGTTGAACAATCTATGATGAAATGTTTGTTTTTTCTGGCTTTTCGGCCTTTCTAGCCATAAGCCAATTTACGTTACTACTTATTTTTAAAATTTGTCTCTATCCCCGGGGTCAGATTTTAGCCGGATGCCTCGAGTCGGTTTCGAACCCGGGTCCCCTGGTTAGCAGGCTGGCACGCTAACCCCTAACCTATCTGACCTCCATGATGAAATGTTAAAATTGGTTAAAATTTTGTACATTTTATTTATATTTCTGTAAAAAAAAAAAATAATAATAATTTTCTCTAAAAACTTTCCTAAATTTTATATAAGTAATTTTTTTGCGTATCCTTTATTATTAATAATTTAAATAAATTCTAATAATTTGAGTTTTTCTATAGGTATAATTATTTTGAAAGAAAGGGACGTTAAATTTTTAATTAAATTTTTATGTTTTTTTTAGGGGCATAAATAAATTTATATTTGGCTAACGTAAAAAGGAAAGTACAATAATTAGTGGAATGGGTATTTAATGGGGCCTCAAAATCGAGGTTTCGAGAAAAATCTCTAATTTCATGCATGAAAAGTGAAATTTATTTTAGGGATATTGGAGGCTCTTACTTATTAATTTGAATTGAATTTAAAAAAGCTCTAATTTTGCATACAATATATGAATTATTTAATCTTGTATCAAAAAAAGAAGTCAGCTTGGCCGAGTAGTCAAAGAGTAAGCCTTCTAATCAAGCCCGATAGTGATTAGATCGGGTATAATCTGATTCCTTCAGGGGAAGGCAATGGGAAACCACCTTTGTGAAAAATTTCCCCAGGAATAATTACAATGGATAGTATACCTAATCTCCATTGTAATCGCCAGCGCTCGAAATCGGGTTTGGCACTTGAAGAAAAAGAAGAAGAAGAAAAACTCCGGAAGTTTGTTTGTTGGGGATTTTTAGAACATAAATTCTCGTGAAGAAAAAAATTATCTACGCCATTGCTTCTTGCTAATCTTACAAAAATTATAAAATGAACATATTTCCAATGATTTAGGGATTTTACCAGCCGAATTGTTTTGAATTTCTTTCAGAACGAGTCCACACTAAAGAGCGGCTTCAAAATATTGAATAGAAATCTAGGATTCTGATCGGGTATTTAATTGAGTTTCGAATTTTCATTAACGAAAAAACAACACAGTTAACCTAATCACAAAAGTTTCAACAATAAAACCCTAAAATGTTTCGTTTGTATGTAGTTGGGAATAGTTTTTGTGTCTAGTTTTTGAGTCTTATCAGTTAATATATGAAATTCGAATGCGAGATGAAGAGTAGATAGGAGGAGGGTGTGTTTGGAGTGCAGTGATTTTAGAGAATAGAACGATAGAGGCCCACTAATGGAATCGAATTGGGTCTCGTATCAGATGAATAGTTCTTAGTGGCAGGATTAAAGGGGAACTAGCCGGATAGTGATTGCAAGGGAGACAAACAGAGAGGGTACTTATCAAACTCAGCGGGAGGTTTCACCATATTCACCAATCCATATCACAATCTAATTCAAGCTCATGGAAAAGATTTTTGATAAAAAAATTTCTGAAAATTCTTTCAAAACTTAAGGCCCTCATTCATAAAATACTTCATCCAAAATTTGGCCTTTTAGGTCCCAATTTCTGCTGCGTCACATTTTCTGGAACCATCTTAACAAATTCAGGGTGGGGCATAAAGATCTACCACACTTTGAAGAGGTATAAAAAAATGAAAAAATTTAACTAGAAAAAAACTGAATATATTTTTTGAAAAGATCATAATTTTTTTTAATGTATTTTAAACATTATCATACAAAAAAAAGGGGGAGGGGGTCAAAAATGAAAATTCTAGCCCTTTCGACCAAACTCAACAAAATTTTGTATACATATTCTGTGGGCCCTAAAAAGGCTATAAATGCAAAAACCAACCACCCAAAATGGGGTGGAGGGTCAAAAATAAAAATTCTAGCCCTTTTGACTTAACTCAACCTATGGTCTGGCACAAAAATCTTATTGCCAAATTGACCTCCGTCGGCCTTGCACCGAAACTCTGTAAGTTGCTCGAAAGTTTTCTTTCAGACCGTAGTATTAAGGTTGTCATCGATGGAATATCATCTTCCCCTTCCACACCAACGCTGGAGTTCCTCAGGGATCGGTTATCTCCCCTACGCTTTTCTTATCTATATCAACGACCTTCTAAACTTGCCCTCCAATCCGGTACATTGTTACGCAGATGACAGCACCCTACATAACGCCCCTGCATCGCATAAAAACCGTGCAGACATTGCCTCTTCAATTAATTTAGACTTGTGCAAACTTAAAAACTGGGGATCCCAAAACTTAGTTAACTTCAATGCAGAGAAAACTCAGTGTTGCCTTATTTCTAGGCGCGTCGACAGAAACCTCCCAAACATATCATTCGACTCAAACTCACTAGAATTCAGGGATAAAATTTCAATGCTAGGCGTAACTCTAGGGTCTGACCTTTCATGGAATGACCATATCTCAACCACTGCTAAAGCTGCAGCGCGCAAGCTTGGTCTCCTATTTAGGTCTAGACGCTGTTATACTCCCAGTCAACTTCTTATGCTGTATAAGGCTCAAATTCGTCCCTGTCTCGAATATGGCTCTCATCTGTGGAGGGGTGCATCCAAGCATTCTCTTGCTACACTGGATGCAATTCAGAAGCGAGCAATTAAACTAATAGGAGACCCAGCTCTAACCAACTCACTCGACTCCCTGGCTCACCGAAGAACCGTTTCTGCCCTTTCCCTGTACTACAGATACTATCACGGTGTCTGTTCAGTCGAGCTGAAATCTCTTATCCCCCCTAATGCCCTCTTTACGAGAAACACGCGGTTTTCTAACGCTCAGCACCCCTTCGCTGTCAAATTGGATAAAAGTCGAACAAGCGCTTTCGCCAACTCTTTTATTCCTATGACCTCCAGAGACTGGAACTCGCTCCCTGCCACCATCTTTCCCGCGACTTATAACCTTAAGCTATTTAAGACCCGTATCCACAGATACCTTCGACCTCCGCCCAACCCATAAAATTCTTTCTTCTTCTTTTCACGATGGAGGGGCCAACCGAGGCCTTTAGGGGTTGCACCTTTTTGGTGTAACTCCTTCTCTCATCATTATCATTAAAAAAAAAAAAAAAAAAAAAAAAAACCATATTTTGTATACATATTTTATGGACACCCATCAGAAAGAAGGCTAGAAATGCAAAAACTAACCAACTTGTGTGTACATAGTTTGGTCGAAAAGGTTAGAATTTTCATTTTTACCCCCCCCCCCCCTTTTTTTTTTTTGGTTGGTTAGTTTTTGCATTTCTAGCCTTCTGGGACTCCACAGAATATGTATAGAAAATTTGGTTGAGTTTAGTCCAAAGTGCTAGAATTTTCATTTTTGACCCCCCCCCGTTTTTCGTATGATATAATGTTTCAAACATATTTAAAAAAAAATATTTTATATTCTTTTCAAAAACATATTCAGTTTTTTCTAGCTAAATTTTTTTCATTTTTTTATACCTCCTTCAAAATGTGGTAGATCTTTATTCCCCACGCTGTATAACGTCACAAAAGTTAGATCTCCCCTATAATAAAATTAAAAATACCAACAAATTTTAAAAAATAAAATTGACGAACTGCGAACATCACGTTTCCTTCTCCCTGGCCCCTGTTTGTGAAAGTATTTCATTAATGGCCTCTAAGGAACCAAAAGAGAAATAAATTTAATAATTTTTATAAAATATTTTAATATTTTTAATGATTATCATCATCATCAAGTATACAGTCCTAATACTAGTTTGACGTAAATACCAGCCTCCATGTAACTCAATTCTATCACTTTTCTAAAAGTCCCACATCCTACCATATATATTTCATTAGAGAGCGAAGTTTTTATTTACAATTTCCATATTCTAAAACGATATTTACTTTTGAAGTGATGACCGAAATTGTTACTAAATATAATTTATCGAGATTATTAAATATATCCTATTTCTGGGACAAATAACCCTTAAAAGTTGAATTAATAAAATCATTTTCAAAAAAAAATTCCAATTTTTTGTTTTTTCATGTTCAGAAATATCTTGATTATCTAATGAGAAAAATAGACAAAACAAGATATGTGATGGCGTCAGCGAAAAGGGTCCTTATCTTCACCTGGTCAAAATCGACCAAATGACATCTCCTGTTTCTAGAGAAATAACTGAACAAAACGCTTTTTGTCCTTCCCAAAAATTCCATAAATTGACTGAGTTATGAATTATTTTTAGGAAATAACAGCTATTCTCCGATTCCACTAATTTTCAATATTTAATAAAGCCAACCTGCTTTATACGTTAGCGATGCATTTCAATGAAAGGTATTAAGAACTTAAAATTATAAGATTTTACAAATAAAAACAAATTGAGATTTTGGAAAAAACATGTACCTATTTTACAAAATTCCGACATCATTGTAAAAGCACCAAAATTTTACAATCGAGTTTACGTTAACTATCACCATCATCATCAAGTTCTGTCACAACTCTTTTAATATCTGATTTGAACAAGTGAGGTATTATTTTGTTCACAATAAAATGCTTAAATTTTATATAAAGTAACATAATTTATATAACTAATATTTACTGAGATATTAACGATTACAAAATTAAAATGGCCGCCATTTTGAAATTTGAGAACGATAAATTTCCACAACTGAGAATATAGATATCTATGAGTATACTAAATTTCATTAAAAAATTATTATCCTTTCTTGAGATACGAATTTTATTAAAAACACAATCTGACACACAAATAAACCACGAAGATTTTAGTATAAGCTTTTAGTTTAGGCACATTTCGATGAGTACAATACGGTCCTGAAGTAGAGACCCACATTTTTGTTACACCCATGATAGACAGTTTAGCAGTTATATTCAGTTTTCTCCGAGGGATGAACCGCGACCTAATATCGTGTACACCTACTTCCACTTTCATTTCCAAATATTTCCAAAAAATTCCAGTACTTTAAATACTAAAATAATTCCACATAATTCCAAAGACGTATGCACCTAATTCCAATCGCGGTTCACTCCTCGGTTTTCTAAATGTACCTGCTATGATGGTAGGCTCACAGTCTAACGTATATATCGAGTTGTTTCTCTAAAAATATTTATTTTATTTGTAAAACACTATTTAGTATCCTATTTAATCAACTAAAAATCTCATTCCTTTTACAGATATCCAGCCATTCGAAAAATTTAAATAATTCTATACAATTCGTGTTTGAGTGTATGTTTGTGTTATTTTAGACTAGCTGTTGATTTGCTGCTAAAGGATTCATTGAACAGTGAAGAGATACTTTTTCCCTTTTCACCCCCAGGGGGTTATTTGTTTTTTTGCTTTTAATTTTTTTCTCTCTCTTTTAATAGATACCAGCAGCATTTCTAGAATTTTTCGGCCCGACAAGTGAGTCCCGCATCAGACTGCAGGTCGGTTACTTTTGACATCAACAAAAAAAGTCCATTAATTATTTTCATTTTTAAATGAATAGGCTGTTAATATAGTTTAGCATTAAATTAAATAGTGTTAAATCGTTCGTATATGTTACATGGTGGTTATAGATATGGGTCTAGAACAAAAAGAAACTGTAAGTTGGAGAAGAAAGAAATAATGAAAGAATAACGAAGTGAAATTGCCAACTTGCATTAATTTGGGGGATTTACAAGGGCAAGAGCATAATGCAGTTAAAAAATTAAGAAAATGATAAAATGATATACAAATTTGAATAGATCTGCAGTAAAAAAAATAACCTATACAAATTCGAGTCTATATTTTTTTTCCCTCCCTTCCTGGCTTTTGGTCTGAACCATTTAGCCAATCACTTTCTTTGTATTATTTTATCTAGTTAAGTATGTATACATTTTCATTAGAACTTAAGGTTAATTAATTATGAATATAATGTAGATTTAGTAAATGAATATATACAATTTTAAATATTTACACTAGCCCTTAGTACAAATCTCTGAAGAGCCATAACAACTTTTTCACTGCACTCACACAAGCACAAAAGATAATCACTATTTATTGGGAATTTCACACTTTCGTTTATTTCACAGTATAGCATTTGTGTCCACTTTTTGTTTAGATCACATTCAAGAAGCACATGATTGAGCCCCTCACTGGTAAATTCGAGTCTATAAAATGAAAACATTTTTAAGACTTGGTAAGTCTGTGAATTTCGGTGATTTGACAATTCTCGTCAGTGTCGTAACTAGGGCGGGTTCAGCGGTGGCCAGGCACAGGGCGCAGACCCTGGAGGGACGCAGAAATGACCATTTGTGTATTGTATTATTTTGTATTTTGACAAGTATTTTCGAATGAAGGCTTTTTTTACCTAATTTATATATAATAACTTATTCAAAATTCTTCCAAATACCTATACTTTTTTTTCAAGGGCGCACCGGGCGCATAAAAGGCTAGTTACGGCACTGGAAAAACGATGTAAGTTCTCAAATTTAAACCCCGTATAAAAGTTTAGCTTTTTAATGCAAACTTGGGTGCCAAATTTAATCTCATTACTTAGCTGCAATGAATCAAGAGCTATAAACATTACATTTTTCAGATTTTCTGCATTTCTCAATCAGAAATTCTGAAACTAGAAAGTCCAGAACCTTAATCAATTCATCTTAAAAAATAAGCCTATCACCCGAAATAACTTTTCTGAACATCATTTCTTCAGGTATCGTTGGGGTCGGAATCAGACAGACAGACAGAAAAAAAAATATTAATAAAAAGTACTTTTAAAATTATTTTTCCACATTTCGGTTGTTTACAAGAACTTGGAAGAAAAGCAATGAAAATATTTGAGAGTGAATTTGCAGATTCGCTCGTTTAAAACCTCCAATTCTAGTAGGTAATGCGGTGATGATTGTCAGGTATTATTATAGTAAATAGTTTCCATAAGTGTCTGGAGGAAAATGTGAAAAATTTTTTCAGTACTCAGCAGGCTCTCCACGTAATGTAAATTTTGGAGTCCCATTTAGATATCTTTTTGTCATCAAATGACTTGGCGAGAAAGTTAAAGCTCAATCAGAGAGGATTCAGTTTACCGCTACTAACTTGCACTGGTCAAAATGTCTTCGGACATTTCCGGTAATATTCGGGTCCGATCGGATGCGACCATAAGAGTTTATATAAAGTTTAGCTCTAGATAGATATGGATGATAAACTATTTAATTTCTTAATAATAGCTTTTCTCCAAATTTGAATAATAGTATTTTTAATTGCTGGGAGTCTCCATATATCAATTAGATTTTTTCTGATTTTGTAAATTTTTCAGCTGTAAGTACTGAAGCCAGAAAGCCAAAAATTTAATAAGTCCTTAGTTTTAGAAATACAAATATTTTCGAATTTTACTAAAATTTATATATATCTGGCATTCATCTTGGATATTATGGGTAAAGGAATCGGGACATAAAAATAAATGCTAAAAAATTGTTCTCCATGTTTTAGTTTCAAACACCAATAAGTTTAAAAATCATTGGCAATTTTCGAATGAGTTGAAAAATTCAGGGACAGAGTAATTTTTGTTTAGTGGTTTGGTAAACCCAACATTTAATTAAATACTTTTATTGGTATTTTTAATTATGCTTTTATAAAATTCACATGGATAGCTGGACAATATAAAAAGTCGCATTTAAATTACCATTCAATAATGAATTGATTATTCTGTCGTATTTTACATATCTATCAATATTATTTCTCTTTTATTAATCGACTATTTACATATTATTCATTTATTTACATATTTATTTAAAAATATTATTAATAAATTAGCCAGTACCTACAGCTCTTGGAAATTCTCACTCTACTACGTGACATCTCTTTGTCTCTAGAAATCGCTAGTATGGGTGTACCTATACATCATAATTGCTATTTTGAAAATGATCATAAAAATAAAAAATAAGCGAATTTCAAATGAATTATTAACTATACGTTTAAATTTATAAATATATCGATTAAAAAAATATAGCATGATTGGGAAACTTAACTTCACCCCTAATGTTGAAACCAGATTCTAATCCTCTTTTTAGCCACCAAGAACTTAACTCAATTACTTAATATTCGAGTTTATAATTTTCTTTTCTACTTATTTTATAAAAAGTTTTTTCCAAAAAGGAAGACTATTATATAGGTACATGAAATTAAGGGCACACCCAGTTATAAAATTAAATATTAAAATTTTCAATTAAAATATTAAGAGAGGCAACATTCAAAAAAACTAAGACTCTCTTCACACTAGGCAATTTCTAGGAGACGCAACGGAAACTCGAGTATCCTGAGAGTATCTTGGAATTTTCTTCGAATGTTGAGTAAGGAATCGCTCCCTTTGTGTCTCCCCAATAACTAACATTCGAAGAGGATTCTAAGATACTCTCAGGATACCTACTCTAGTTTCCGTTGCCTCGACTAAGAATTTCCTAGTGTGAAGAGGGCCTATCAGAACAAAAAACAACATCAACCTGGTTTTATTAATATATGGTAAATAAGTGCATAATTTGATCAATCTTTGATTAACTTAATTAACAAAATAATTTTGAAAAAACAAAATGAGAGAATTCTGACATATAATTATAAATGACTCTTTGATTGATGAGAAATTTAATTAATTTGTTTAATAAAAAAATTATTTAATTTGATTCAAAAAGTTGTAGAAATGACATGAAAATTAGATGGATAGAGCCGAAGAAGTGTTAACGATTTTTGATGAAAAAATCATTGAATTTTATTCAAAAAAACTATTCTAGAATTTGGTGAAATTTGGATGAAGATGGCCGAAGTGGCATTAACGATATTTAATGAATGTTAATTTAATTTGAACAAAACGTTGAAAAATGCTAATTCTAAAATGTGGGAAATTTAAGCGAAGAAGGTCGTAGTGGCATTAACGATTTATACTGGAAAAGTCATTTAATTTGATTCAAAAAGTAGTAGAAATACCAATTTTAAAATTTGGTGAAATTTGGATGAAGGGAGCCAAAATGGCGTTGACAATTTATATTTATTTTTTATGAAAAAAGTAACTAAATTTGATTCAAAACAGAAAAAAAAATGTTAGGTGTTAATTCTAATTAATTCAGAGCGAGAAAGAGTTATATGAATCCTTTTATATACGATCTAAGAGAATTTCAATCGAAGTTGCCTCGTTGAGAGTCACGCGTCAACTACCTATTTTCGAGTCCCATTAGATATTCAACAGCAATATTTGAAATCACAATATTTTGTTGACGTATTAGAAAACAGCTTCCTCTTTGATTTTCAAATTCAAAAACTTGTTTGTAGCTCCATTAGAACTCGAGTTATAACTAAAAAACTAAGAGCATATGTTTTTATCTATGTTTACAATATTATCCTTTATAATCACGTAGTTTTAGTTTTTTAGTTATAACTCGAGTTCTAATTGAGCTAAAAACAAGTGATGATTTGAAAATCAAAGACAAGGTGTTTTATTTTTCTATTATTATATTACTACTATTTTCTATTACGTCAACAAAATATTGTGATTTCAAATATTGCTGTTTAATATCTAATGGGACTCAAAAATAGGTAAAATGCCGATTTTCGTCGTTTTGACCGAAAATATCTACAAAATAAGAGCTAATCGGTAATTTTTATGGTAATTTTTGAATTTAGCAGGTGGAAATACCGAAGAATCAGCTATTTTTGAGCCCGTAGCATTTTTATTGTTGGGCAGTGTTATTAATGAAAATTTTGAGAATAATTTAATGCTATTACTAGTGAATTGATGAAAAGCTGAAAGGCCTGCATACAACCATTTGAAAACAGTCGTTTAAGGAATAAAATCATTTTTCTTCAACTGGCTACCTTGTTCTGGAATCTGGAACCATTCCTGGAATTTAATTTGATCATGGTTTACAAAAATGTTAGACGCTTTTAGAGTTGATCATAACAACTAATTGGTAAATAAAATGGCAAAAGTAGATAGAGTTTGATGTTTATAATCAAAAGAGGGTGAAAAATCTAAATGGTAAAAAGATGAGCCCGTTTGCCCTCCATAGACAAACGAAAGTGGAATACTTTTTTATTCCCCTCCATTAATTTCCAATTGATTAACTTTTGCAAATTATACGGTCTTTCACCCCCCCCCCCCTCTCCCTCCTTTCCCTTAAACAAAAGTTTCTTCGCTTTTTAAAAAAACTTTTAATTAGTTTTTTTTTAATATTAAAGCCTAAATCGAAACATTATTTTGTATTACACCTAGTTGTGTTTTTAATTAAAATTAAAATATCATAAAGAAAATATTTGAACACGTCCAGCGAGCTTCGCTTGGAGCTTTGGACTGACGTTTTCAGACATATATATTCTTTTTAATCATACTGTCTGTGGATGTCTTCTGATAAAGGCAATATTTCAAGAACGAAAGGTCATTGACAGTTCGTTCTGATTTCAAAATGTTTGTGTTTGTATTTCTAAAATAATAACATGCTTAGATATTCTACCTTCAGAAATTCTAGATCAGAGATGTCCAACGCTTTTAGCTTCCCTGGACTATATTGGAAGAATAGGCGTTGTTTTGGACCACATATAAAACACCCTAAAGCTAATGAGCAAAAAAGTACAATATATAGTTAACATACCTAATTAAGTAATTTAAGCTTTATTCATCATCATTGAGTATACAGTCCTAAGACTGGTTTGATGCAACAATCCGTCTCCACTCGACTCTGTCCCCCGCCAGCTGTTTGACCTCTCTAAATGTCTGGCATCCCATATCCCCAATTATTTGGTTGAAATATTCTAAACTTTATTATTTTATCAATTTTTTTTATTATGAAAGTAAAAGACAGGTCAGCAAAATAAAATTAGTGAGATGCTTGTTATTGTTTTTGACACATTAATACGTCGATATTTGGTTAAAAGAAATTCTCAGAGTTCTCTCAAATATTTTGGATTTAGCTTCATTCATAGTTAAAAATAATTGCTTGAATAGATCAAATTATTTAAGAATCATTTTATGGATACCACATTACTAAATATCGTGTTAAATCCAAAAATACATTACTCGTAAATTAATAGCAATTTGGAATTATCATATTTTTTAGTAATATATCATTTGAATTTTTAGTTTGTAAGTTTTCGATTTTTTGTCGGGCCACATTGATAGCCATCTTGGAGCGAATGCGACCCGGGGGCTGCAGGTTGGATAAGCCTGTTCTAGATGCATAAATCTGGGATTTAGAAAAAAAATCGAATCTTTAGAGCTCTTGAACGATTGTAGCCAGAGGCTTCGAAGAAGGAGACAGAGCGGGCTGTAGCCCTGGGGCCAGACCTCTGATCGCTGCTTTCAGCAAATAAATTATTTTGAGTTTAGTTGTTTTTATCTCTAGTAATTTTAATTATTATATCCTTGTTAAATTATACTTATATAGAGAAAAAAAACATTTTAAAATATATTTAATAAAAAAAAAGGGAGGGGGATAGAATCCAACCCTTGGTCCGGGGTAAGCTCTTACCTGCCCTAATCGTAGCTAATGAATTGATATTTAGCACAAAACTTTGTATTGATATTCTACGCCTTTTTGTCGAATTTCAACTATCTAGCCCTGGGCTTCTTAAACTCGGTCGCATAACTAATTGTGGGAGTCGCGAAAATTGTTATAATTTGTTATTAATAAATGAGAAGCTCATTTCCAAAAGGTACTAAATCCATTTTTTGTAAAAAATGAGGTAATCCCGGTTTCATATAACTATTATGTCTGTTTATGATTACTGGTATCCATTTCATGATAAAACCTACTGAATCCTTTACTAAAAATCACTTGAAAAATAAGTTTCATTTTAAAAGGTACTAAACCTATCCAGTGTTGAGTAACAAAATGTGTAAATTCAAATTTTAATTTTCTCGCAATTGAAAAAAATGAATTTAGTACTTTTTGGAGATGACCTTCTAAATTGTTTGATTTGTACATCGTCGACTTAGAGTGTAAACCTGTTAAATCCATCTTTTGTCATATATGACATATTAATACCGTTCGAAAGAAAAAGAGATGCAGCATCGTCCAAGGAAAACTGCTACTTAAAATTATGATCGTAAGTTGTAGAAAAAAAATGTGAAAAATAGTTTCTTTCCATAACAACAATATTACATTTTGTTTGTTTTTTCTCTGCCCTGTAAAATTTCCTTGTTGCGATTTAGCAGGTTTACACTCTAAGACAACAATATGTATATTTTTTATACTTACATACCTGGGGGTGGCCAAAAAATTTCTATATCGAAAAGGGCTAGCAGCGAGTGAAAAAAGTTGAAGAATCTCTGATCTAGCCCAAATCTTTCAATGACAAAGAAAATACCATTGATGGGTCTTGGGAAAAGCTTTCTCTTTTTGTCCCAATTAATCACTTAATTGATTAATGGCGAATTCAACGGGATTCAATCGGAAACTCTGCTCTCGCATGAATTCCGAAGATTTAACACTTCATTTCATTTCTAAGCAATATATTTCTCATTCAGTCACGATCTGTCTCACTCTTTGGATGCATATTTATACAGAGGTGGATATATTCTTAGAAAGCGATGAGTTCTAGACTCAACTGAAGGGCTATTTATATTTTTATCGCAATTTTTTGCCAATATTGACAGTGTCAATGTTGGGAGGAGCGAGGCTCAAACGGTGGGTTGGCAGAGAGGGTGATAGAAAGACGGAGTAGCCTCTACTTTCAAAAGATTTATCCATCTCAACAACAGAGGAATTTTTTTATATTTATATCATACATATTCAATAATATATGATCGAGAAGGGCGATATATCCCTCACCTCGGAAATAGAACTTCACCCTGGCTGGCCCAGCTCTTCCTCGATACCTTCAGCTACCCTTGAAAATGAAATCCTTTCGCCTGCTGAAGAGGACTCGCAGCGATTTATTTATTTAACGGATTTTCCATTTAGATGACAGAGACGGGTTGAATTGTGGGCGTGGGGGGTGAAAAAAGAGGGTGGCCAGGAAGATACAAAAAGAGGGAAGATTTTAATTTATCACCCTTCATTGCATCCGCGCCCAAGAAACTTTTCTTTTTCAGATATTTTCTAATCGCATGGAAATTTATTGTTTTTTCCGGTTAAAGTAAAGGGTATTTGGTATGTGTGTGTGTGTGTGTGTGAGGGGTAAGGGGGTAAGTTGAGGTGACGATGAGGTTTTATAAAGAGAATCATCAACATTCCAGGGCCGAGTTATTTATTTTCCAATTTCAAAAAGAGACAAACATTTTAGTTTGTTTCATAATAATTTCTAATTATATGACGTTTCGGTGGTGAAATATGGAAAAAGTTTTCAACAAGAAATTGATTTTTGTTGTTGTTGTTGTTTATACTTTGAGGGGTAGTTTGGAATAATTTACTGATTAATCCTGTGCATGTTATATAGAATTGGATAGCTTACTGTCTAATCGAAGCAGAGGTAGCGGGCATATTTATATCAAATCCGTTTTTAATTTTCGTTCATAACTTAAAATGGATGTATATATTTGTCAATTTTTTTTTTATAATTTCAGTTCAAGCGGTTTCGGATTCCTGTTAGGTATAAAAATTATGTAAAAGTCTAGCAATTGTCCGTTGCAGCTTATATTTATTTTCCTAAGTGTGGTTGGAAATAGAAACTCTTCTTTCGGACTCATCTAGTCCGAGAAATGTAAGCAATATCTAGAATATTTATTTATTTATTTATTAATAATATTTAAGTATTTTATCTTTTAATCGATAAATTTTTATATAAATACACAATTGTAAACTGTTGGAAGCCTGTCACAGCTTGTATAAAGTATACCAAAAAGAGTTCTTTGCAATTTATTTTCAAATTTACGCATTATAATGATCAAAATATGTTGAATGAAATAATGTTGAGCTCTCCTTGGTTTTATTATTATTATTAGGTATTTAAATAAAAATTTATATCCCAAAATCTTTTTCAATAATTTTAATATCTAGTCACATCTTCATATCACTTGTCACTTATAAAGAAAAAATACAGACAGAGAATACAGGCTTAAAAATTTTAAAATGGCGGCGATCTCAATTTTTAATTCTTTATTTATCAATAATATTTACATTTATTTTATTACGTTATGATAAATAAAATTTTAATAATTTATTTATAAATAAAATGACACCTTATTTTTGCAAATCTGTTAATTATTAACCGAGTTATGGTGGTATTTTTATTTTCATAGTTATGGTTAGTTATTGTTAAGTAAATGAATCTAGCAGATGGTGCTTCAAATATTTAAATGTTCATAGAGTTGAACAAATCGATGTAAGATGGCGGTAGTGAAAAATTAATCAGCTGCGAATTCAAATATTTGAAATTTAATTAGATGATAGTATCAATTCAAGAATGACTAACCTAATAATTAAAATAAAAACACCATAATAACTCAATTAATTGACAACCGATTTTCAAAATTAAGGTATCATTTTGTTCACAATAAAATGATTAACATTATTAAATAAAAGAAAATTTGATAAAACTAAACAATTATTGAGATATAAAAAGATTGAATAATTGAGATGTGGCCATCATTCTAAATTTGAAGATTCTATATTTACTATAATATTTTACTTTATCCATAGCGAAACATGGATAAACCATTGTAATCAAGTCGAAAAATGTATTAGCAAATCAAATAATCAAAATAAAATTGTAGGTATTTCAAATACATGTATTTTAAAGTAATGAGCCTGGGTATATCTATGCATAGTGTAGTGTCATTCATTAAATTAGCAGAGGGAAAACGCAAAGGCTTTGTACGGCAAGTAATTAGACTCTAGGATAGAGAGAAGGTTCGATGTTAGGTGAAGGTAGAAAGGTGAGGGTGACAGAGAATGGAAGGGACCGGAATGCAATTTGTGTGCGACGTGCCACTCATTCAAAAAAAATAAAAATAAAATAAAAGAGACCTTCCTCCCTTTGATGAGCAACCTCGGTAGCACCTCACTTTACCTGTACTCGGCTACAACCGATAAATCATCGGGAGCAAAATGTAGTGATTAGCCGATGGAGGAATGCGCTTCCGCGTTCTCCTTTGAAGGCTCCCAACGCAGCTGACACCAATTAAGTGAGGTCTCTTTGCCGGGATTTTTCGCTAATTTCTTTCTAGTCATTTCCTTCATTTAAATTTATATATAAAAACAGAAAGAGCTATTAAGGGCTATTAACGTTAAAAAAGGCAATGTTTCATTATTAAATAAAGTGTCGAGGGAGACAGATTTATAAGTAAAATTGTTTAGTTTCTCATTATACTCCAAGTTGGAAAACTTTAATATACTGGCCTTGATTAATAAAGAATGATTTAAATAAGATTTCCGGTTTCCTAAGTTAAGGGGTTTGTCCTGAAATGGGTGACCACCTTTAGATTGTCCACCCAATTGAAATTGATTGAGAAGTCCTTTATGGAGATAAGATTTGTAACCAACTTCTTGCTAAAACGAAACATCTCTACTCATTATGATTACAGCATTGTCAGTATAGGCTGAAGAATGGCTAAATAATTATACGGACTAGAGCTATGAATCGTTTACAGGCATTGATGAATAATGTGATTCACAAATTCGTAATAAAATAATTATAATAATTATTATAACACTATAAAATATTATGTTTATATTAATGGTAAACGATAAAATTTGTCAAGCAAAAGAACTGTTAAAACGGTGGTATGAAGAATGTTCTGTAGAGGAACGAGGGAAGGTCCTCCGAAAAATCAGTTTTTTAAGTGGGTAAAAATTAAGTTCTAATAAATTATTTTATTCGGAATTTGTGATTTTCATTATCTTTAGGCTGCTTTTCCATCAATGAATCATTAAATTCTAACAGACCGTCTCAATAAAAAATACTTATAATTGATATAAAAATATTGAACCTGTTTGAATGTTCTTCAGCTACATTCGACTGGATCAGAGCATGTTTTTTCTTGTTGTTTAGGAGAAAGATCTAAGCTAGAAAGAAAGTAGGATATTATTCACCACCCTAGGTATCTAGTTTAATTTTTTTTTAATATATGTAAATTATTTCTATGGAATAAAGAAAAACAAACATATTATATACATCTCTAATGAAGATTTATAATTAGCAGTAGTCTCCTCTCCCAAGAGATTAAGAATGGTCTCAGAAAGTGGCCCATAGCACATTAGATTAGCCCTGAATTAAAGAAAAAAAATCATTCCATTATGGAAATTAAGCCTAACTTTATGATATCTACCACTAATTTGCTAAGTTATTTCTATTAGGTTGGAGGAACGTTCGTAGGAAGAGTTGCATATCAGTTAAGGCATCAGAATCGCTCTGGATACGGAAAGAAGACATTCCCTCTATGATAAATATGCTTAATTAAGGACAATGAAGTGTTAATGATTCAAGTTACAGGTGTGCAATAGTCGTAAATCGATTCACTGGGGTTGAAAATGTTTATTGTCTTTTTAGTTAAAATTGAAAAACAATGTCAATAGACATTTGTTTTCCATAAGAAAATGATTTTTTATGAATCAACTAGAAAGAGAGGCGTTTAATTGATTTTTATTTTATCAACAAATAATTTCTCTTAAAAATTTTAAATTCACTTTTTAATTTTCTGAAAATGTTAAACCAAATTTTAAATTCAAATCTAGACAATACAAACTTATAATAACAAGAAAAATAAATTTTAATAATATATACTATATATCTTTAGCATTTAAATCACAATTCTAGTGAGGAGGGGTTGCAATCTGCATGATGGGTTTCAATCTGGGGTGAACCGCGGCGGAGTGGAGTGTATTCACTCATCACTCACTCATTAGCCTGTCGATAGCGACAATCCACTCCTGAATATAGGCCTCATTCCATCAAATGGAAGGGGTTGGCATTAAGTCACCACGCTTGCCAGACGGATTGGTGACTAGGAATCAGATTATAGCCGGTCAAATATCAATGCAGGGACTCGGACTCGAACCCGGGACTCCTGCTTAGAAGGCTAGTGTGCTTAAGCTCTCGGCTAATCCGATTCCCAATTAGGTGGACACGTCCTTGGAATTATCTGGAATTATTTTGGAATTCATTAGATAATTTCCTCTCAT
>JALMQS010000153.1:35169605-35451255 GCA_024734495.1 Forficula auricularia
GTTCACCCCTCGGTTTCAATGGAATGCAAGGAAAATGACTTGGGTTGAAAGTTTCAACTTGAAACAACTATAAGCTGGTGGCTAATTGATTCTAAATGGTCAGTGAGCTAAGAACTATTTTATTTATTTTTTTTAATATTTGTTAATGTTGCCATCTTTACTTCAATTGTTATTTGTTTCTGACCTTATTTTCTGCTTTATGAGTCAATTTGCCTCACCGAATGACCTTAAAAAGTAAATAAATAATGTGTTTTCGTTTGAAAATATTCTATTTTTTTTTACAAACTACACTTGTGTAAATAGCAGTTACAAAAAGAAGAAAAAAAATTAAAGTCAAGGTTTTTGTGATAAACCCACCTAAAATGAGGTAGATTAATCAAATCCCGTTTTAGAGAAAGGGGAAAAATTCATAAAATGTTTATTTTATGTTCATATTAAAACAATTCAAACTATTTAAACATATAGGGTAAGAGTTTTTAAATTAAAAAAAAATTATCATTTCTAATTTGTGAACATAAAAATGTAAATATACACTAGATGCTCATGTAATCATTATGCATTTACTAAAACTCAACTAATGTAATATTTTAAGTTTGTAAATACCAAATTTTTAATTAATTGAATATTATTTATTTTTGCTTTCTCTTATATTTACAAGCCACATCTTTTAATTAGCAAAGCAAATATCTAATCTTGATATTCGGGCTGATAATTGCGATTAGAATGCTTTATATTTACACCCTTAAGGGGTAAAGCCGTTGCAATTATATTACAAACAAGAAGTTGCAACTTCTGGTATTTCCATTTAGGCAGATTCAATCAATTCCAATGGGATGCAAGGAATACATTGACTGCACAAACTGTGACTGGTTCTAGAATATTAGATTGGGGAATTAGATTACAAACAATGCAATTAATTGAGTACTAAAGACAAATTAAACAAGAACATAAAACGAAAATAAACTTGGTATTGATGTCTTAGAATTGATTGATTGGTGTGTTGATTAAGGACTATGTGAAAGCAATATAATCAAAAGAATACGAGGGTTGGGCATAAAGACTTACCGCGATTTTGAAGAGCAGGTATAAAAAATGGAAAAACTTAACTAGAGAAAAACTGGATATATTTTTGAAAAAAACATAAATTATATTTTTTTAATGTGTTTTTAAACACTATCAGACAAAAAAAGGGGGGGGGCCAAAAATGAAAAATTTCAGCCCTTTCGATCAAACCTCAGTCAAAAAACTCCAGAAGGCTAGAAATGCAAAAACCAACTAAAATTTTTGCATACATAGCTTTTTTTTTTTTTAATGACATTATTGGTGAGAAGGAGAGATACACCAGAAGCGTGGATCCCCTAGGGGCACTGTTGTGGGCTGGCCCCTCCACAGTGAAAAGAACAGAGTAGAAGCAGAAGATGGCCGATCACGAGTGCAACCCCTAGAAACTTAGATAACAAATTCAACATCCAATTTCACTGAGTGTTTTAGGGCTTCGAGCAGTGGTAAATTCCCCTCTCCGCGCGATTTGTTGATAGGGCTAGAATTTTCACGTTTGCCCCCCCCCCCCTCCCCCCATTTTTGAGCGGTTAGTTTTTGCATTTCTCGCCTTCTTGAGGCCCGCAGAATATGTATACACAAAATTTCGGTTGAGCTAGGTCGAAAGTGGGCTAGAATTTTCATTTTTGACCCCCCCCCTTTTTTTTGTCTGATAATGTTTAAAACATATTTAATAAAAAAATTATTTTGTTCTTTTCAAAAATATATTCAGTTTTATTCTAGTTAATTTTTTCATTTTTTATACCTCTTCAAAATGTGGTAGATCTTTATGCCCCATCCTGTATTATAATTATTATAATAGTAATAATAAAATTTTACGAAAATAAATTTCTAATACATGATAAGTACTATTATTATTATCATTTCCGTCCATATTTTGTATACAATATATTAATTTGAAAGTTTATAATAGGAAAATAAGGACAAGTTATGTGTGACTTTTTTATTTATCAAAGTTAACGTTTTGTTGATTTTGCTGACTTCTTCAGGACTTCAAATAGAAATGCCACACATTCGTCTAAATTTTCTTTTTATCTTCGTTACCATTGAAGACCATCAGAAACATAAATTTCAAAAAATATTTGGCACAATCACATAAACAATTTTTAAATGAAAGAAGGGAGAAATTGTTTATGTTAATGTGCCGATATTTTTTTGAAATTTCATGTTTCTGATGGTTTCAATGGTAACGAAGATAAAAATAAAATTTAGACGAATGTGTGGCATGACTATTTGAAGCCCTGAAGAAGTCAGCAAAGTCGACGAAACGTTGGGTGATAAATAAAAAAGTCACACATAAAAACTGGTCCTTATTTTCCTTTTGTAAACTTTCAAATTAGTACTATTATTATTACAAAGATAAAAATAAATAATAATAATACAATAATAAATCAGTGTTTGGTTCAGATTATAGCCGGTCAAATTTTCGCATGTCAGCTTATCGGAAATAACCTATTTTTTCAATTTATGCAATTTGTATATTTTAAATGTTTCTTTGCCATGGGCGTAGTTAGATGAGGGGGGGCCAAGAAGACAGCGCCTCTTTACAAAACTCATTGCTCCCCCCTTAGAAAAATCGAAACTCAATTATTACGAGGGTTCATTTATGTATTTCTCATTAAATTATTTCGTTACTTACTCGAGCAGTATTTATCTAACTTTCCACATGCATTTCACCATTACTGCCTAACCCTTTGATGTACACCAATTTATATAAGGACCTTTTATTAATATGAGTGAAATGTCGAAAATCAATAGTTTACGAATTATGGAAATGGAAATGTTTCAATAGAAAAATTAAAGCCCAATTTTGAATTTCTGATGACTATGGATTTCACTAAAATGTTCACCTTCTAATAATAAGGAGAACCCTTTATCTAAATCGCTTTTATTTATCTATTTTTAATAAATTATATATAGTCGCCTTAGAGTGTAAACCTGCTTAATCCATTTTTTATCATATATATGACATACTAATAGCGTTCGAAAGAAAGAGATATGCAGCATCGTCCAAGTAAAACTGCTACTTAAAATTACGATCGTAAGTGGAGAAAAAAAATTTGAAAAATAGTTTTCTTTCTATAACAACAATATTAAATTTTGTTTGTTTTTTCTCTGCTCTGTAAAATTTCCTTGTTAGCTAGCAGGTTTACACTCTAAGGCGACGATATGCGAAATACATTTCGATATCTATAATAATTCTTGAATTAATATGTAGAGAGATGCTTGTCATAATACATTCTTAAATTAACTATTAAATATTTTTAAATATCTAAAAATTTTAATTTTTCAAAAATTCCATGAGACGATTTATAAAGAATTAAAGTAAATAATTCCTAAATTCTAGTCTATTTATAATATTATATATTTATATAGAAAATCTTGTATTTCGACCCTTGCTCTATTCTACCCCTAATTTTCTATTAAATAATTCCATGGCTAGGTGTTTATCAAGTGAAAAGAAAATGGAACGAATCGGGTATTCAATCAGCCATCCATCGTCCACGATCCCTTCCTTATCCATGCATGCATTCATCCATTATTCTGTAAGTTAACGATTACCGGGCGATTAAAGATTGATATTCTCGACATGACAATGATCGATTCTCCCACCCATAGCTCTTTCAGATGAATTCATCAATAGAAAAGTGCTTGCTCTCTTTTTCTCTCTCTAGAAATAGACCAATCAAATCAATTTATGATCAAAAAGAAATGGCATGTTTGTATGAAATATTCAAAATTTCTATAGAGTAATCAATGAGTAGATTGGCCGGGGGTGGGATAAGCAAAGAAATTATATCTGCCTAATAATAAGGAATATTTATTTATAAGAATAATAGCCTCCTTACTTCAGTTCGAATAAACATACATATAATAGAATATTTAATATGAGAGCTTTCTTTATATTAGTCAGGTGCACGTGTTTTGCGATGGATAGATATAGAAAAAAATTTATTTTGCAAATTTATAAGCGAAATGAAGGAAAAATTAAATACTTTAATTCTTAAAAATTATAAATGGAAAATCGTCATAGTATTTGATATTAGTTAAAATCTCTCTAACCAAGGTTTCAATCAAGATTTGCTAATTTTGTTAGCGAAGTTTTTTTACATGCCTTTATTTAATTTGAATCCTCTGCCAGTTTATCCTTGATAGAATTTTGTAATAAAGGGTACCACATTTTGAAGAGGTATAAAAATGCAAAAATTTAACTAGAAAAAAACTGAATATAAAAGTCGGTTTTATGAATAAAAAGATAGTGTAAATTATTTACTTCTTATTTTGGATTGCCTCATCGATATCCACTTAAACTGAATATATTTTTGAAAAGAACATAAAATATGTTTTTTTTTTAAATGGGTTTTAAACATTATATTATATATTATATAAAAAAAGGGGGGGAGGGGGTCAAAAATGAAAATTTAGCCCTTTCGACCAAAACTATGTATACAAAATTTGGTTAGTTTTTGCATTTCTAGCCTTCTGTGAGTCCGCAGAATATGTATACAAAATTTATTTGAGTTTGGTCAAAAGGATAACATTTTCATTTTTGACCTCCCCCTCCCCCATTTTGAGTGGTTAGTTTTTGCCGAGGGTTGAACCGCGATTGGATTTAGGTGTACAGCGTCTTTGGAATTATTTGGAATTACTTTGGAATTCAAATAATCTATTGCCATCCATTGTTATCTACTTGAAAATGAAAGTGGAAGTAGGTGTACACGATTTTAGGTCGCGGTTCACCCCTCGGTTTTTGCATTTCTAGCCTTTTTGGGGCCCACAGAATATGTATACAAAATTTGGTTGAGTTTCACCTCCCCTCCCCCTTTTTTTGTCTGATAATGTTTAAAACAAATTAAAAAAAAAATTATTTTATGTTCTTTTCAAAAATATATTCGATTTTTTTCTAGTTAAATTTTTTCATTTTGTATACCTCTTCAAAATGTGGTAGATCTTTATTCCCCACCCTGTATAATTTAGAATTACTTCTTGAAATTTTGCAGGAATATGTTTTTTTGATAATAACATAATAAAAGAAAAAATCAACTATCCAGGATTGGGAGGTGGCATGTATAAATTATAATTCTAGCCTTTACCCAATCTCGACCAACGACGAACGATGGTCCACATTGAAGTCTTCAGCCAACATTCGGGTTTTCAAGCTTCCGTTCTCTTCCACGGCTACCAAAAGTGCCTGATTGTCGAAATTTGATGGTCGACTTCTTCATCTGCGAGGTTTTTATCACCCGATTTGAACTTCTTGAACCATCTTTCAACTTGGCTTTTGCTGATTGTTACTTCGCTAAAAAGTTGGTTGAGATCGCGAAATGACTGTGCTGCATTCCAAGCTTTCTCCAAGTGGTAGAGCATAATATGACGAATATGGATATGATTTTCGATACGCATTTTCATTAACTGAAAAAAGAAGATTATATTTATGAAAAAAATTAAACAAAACGGCAATTTTTAAATAAAATAAAATAATAAAATAAGCCGCAATAATTATGCACCAACTCAATTTATTTTATATTTCTATTTTTTTTTATGATAATGATGAGAGAAGGAGTTACACCAAAAAGGTGCAACCCCCAAAGGCCTGAGTTGGCCCCTCCATAGTGAAAAGAAGAAGAAATAATTTTATGTTTTGGGCGGTCCTCTTGCTAGACAGGGGGCTCGAACCCCACTCTCCCCCGAAACCCACCCACACCACCACCCCAATGTACAGACAAAACCTTAATTTTATATATATAGATAATTTCATTTAAATTGGTGACGACCATGACGACTGTTTTTGTTCAGGGACGGACATTCATACATTCATAGATACATACAGAGGCAGGCACAAATGCGCTTAGGATATTGAACTTTCCTATATTGTATAGTATAAGGTTTACTGGAATGGGTGGGTGTTTTTGGAATGAGAATAACTCAGCTGTTTTATTACTTACAAAAAATTTTATTGCGAAAAATGAAAGCTTAGGATATTATCATTTAATAGTGAAAAGGTGAAATTCATGAAAAAAAATAATTTTCTGAAAATGATTTTTTTCATGAATTTCACTTTTTCACTATTAAATGGTATAATAAAAAAACTCGCTTGCATTCTCACAGCGAACTGCTGACGTTGTGCAAAATCTCCTTCATTCAGTTGCTGGATATTCATAAGCTTATAGGGGTGAAAGTGAAGGTCTTGGTGTAAATTTCTGAAAACATTTTGACTACTGATTCGTAGTGCTACAGCTTGTTTTCGGACAGAGCGCCCTGGACTTTCAATTACTGCTTCTCTCACCCTTTCAAAGGCAATTGGTGTCCTTACACTTCGGGTACGGCAACTAATGTCCGCATCGGCAATGAATTCTATTCTTCATTATAAAGTTGTAACCTGGCAAAAAAGCGCAGCTTACTATTTCCATAAAAACTTGTGTGTTAAATTTCAGCTTATTAGCTTTAAATTATTCAATCATAAGTTTCCTGTATTTGATTCGATCGCGATCGAATCAAATACAGGAAACTTATGATTAATTAATAGCAAACACCAAACACACGTGTTAACAGATCGAGCGCGCTGGACTGTGAGATTGAATATATAACATCTAAGATTACAAATCCATTTGGTGATCCATATCAGTGTTTGATAAAAAAGCGCCATGCGGGCTAATCGCGAAATGATGCTGATTTATAGCTAAATGGATCACATCTTTTTCATTCTCTCTTGGTCCAGACTTAAGACTCAGCAGACTCCAATAGCCTCAACCAGCAGTAGTCTCGCGATATATATCTTGTTTAAAAACCGCGATCAAAAACAATTCTCGTTAATATGTTAATTATTCTTTGAAATATTGATGAGAAAATTATAAACACGGTTCTTTTTAATTATAAATTTATTTAAATTATTCGACAGTTTTTTTCAAATTTTCTTTATTTTTCAATCGGAAATCGGAAGTTATGATGCTTTAAAGCTTTTAATCAAATTATTCATTTTGAAAATACAAACATTCTGGTTCAGGAAGAAGCTATGTACAAACTTCTGAAATTGAGTCCAGAGAGAAAGTTATGCTTGAAAATAGCTTCCTCCGGCAATTATTAACGTAAAAAAAATGTTGAAATTACTAGGAAAATTGTTAAAATTAAATATTAGGTTTAGAAGGTTAATTTAAATTATCTCAATAGTAAGTAGTAAATGATTTAAACTCTGCCTTCAAGATAGGCAGCCGAAAAATACAGCATATAATTCACGTTCTCCTTGAATAGTACCTATATTAATTATTTCATACACATGATTATGTTTTTGAGATTGTTTTTTCATTATTTTCATTTACCAATCCTGGGAGTGTTGAATTCGGTAGAAAATTTTAAATCTTTATTTTTTCTAATCCTTTGTTTAGAAAATCCTTTGTTTAGGGAAAAGTTGATGTAGCCTATAGGGCAATAAAAAGAAATTTTCAAGAAGACAAGCCAAAAAGCAAGAACATAAGAGATAAAGGAGGCCACATTATTCTAAACGAAAACGAACAGGCAAATAGATGGAAGGAACACACTAGAAGAACTCTATGGAGAAGAAAAACAATGAACTCCAATAGAAGAAGAAGAATCTGTGGACGAAAACGAATTAGGAGACCCCATACTCAGGTCAGAATTCGAGACAGCTTTGAAGGAACTAAAAATAATAGAGCACCCGGAATAGACAATATACAAGCTGAAATCCTAAAGAACTCTGGGGAAAAGGCACTTGACAAACTCTTTGAACTAATTAGCAAAATCTATAAATTGGGAATCATCCCAAAAGATTTCCAAAAAAACAAAATAGTCACACTTCCCAAAAAGACAGGCGCGGATAAATGTGAAAATTTCAGGACCATTAGCCTAACCTCACATGCCTCCAAAATCCTAACCAAAATAATCCAGAGAAGAATAGAACAAAGAGTTGAAGAAAATCTGGGGAAGACCAGTTCGGCTTTAGAAGAAACAGAGGCACCCGAGAAGCAATTCTCTCTCTTAGACTAATAATAGAAAGGGCTTTTATCAGGGAAGAATCTGTCTACATCGGATTCATAGACCTAGAAAAAGCATTCGATAATGTCAATTGGGAAATTATGTTTAAAATATTAAAACAGGCGGGAATAAAATTCAGAGAGAGAAGACTAATCTACAATCTATATCAAAACCAGACGGCAATTATAAATATTGGTGATGAACACAGAGAAGCCAAAATAAAAAAAGGTGTAAGACAAGGATGTGTGCTGTCACCCATGATTTTCAACTTATACATAGAAGAAGCGATTAAAGAATTCAAAGACAAAATTGATACAGGTATAGAAATCCAAGGTCAAAAGATCGCTATGTTAAGATTTGCCGATGACATTGCCCTTCTAGGAAGCAATAAAAAAGAATTAGAGGACGCCTTGAATGGAATTAACCAAATCCTAATAGAAGAAATCAAAATGAAAATAAACAAGAATAAAACCAAGGTCCTAGTATGTACAAAAAAAGAACAAACGAGACAGGAATGCATCAAAATTAACCAAGAAAACCTAGAAGGAGTTAAGGAATTCCGCTACCTAGGAAGTAAAATAACATGGGATGGGAGGAGCAAAAACGAAATTAAATCAAGAATTGCCCAAGCAAAAATGGGGTTTAATTCAAAACAAAAACTACTATGCTCCTCCTCAATCAGCTTAGCAAACAGGAAGTTGCTATTGAAGACATATGTATGGAGCATAGCCATGTACGGGTGTGAAACCTGGACAATTAGAGAAGAGGAGAGAAAGAGATTAGAGGCTTTCGAAATGTGGTGCTACAGAAGAATGATGAATATCAAATGGATGGATAAAATTACAAATGAAGAAGTTCTTGGAAGAATCGGAGAAAGAAGAACCTTGTGGAAGAGTCTGAAGAAGAGAAGAGGTCAGATGATGGGGCACACACTGAGACATGGGGGACTGCTTAGGGATATCTTGGAGGGGAGGTGGGAAAGAAAAGGGGAAGGGGAAGAACCAGATTAGAATATTTCAACCAAATAATTGGGGATATGGGATGCCAGACATTTAGAGAGGTTAAACAGCTGGCGGGGGACAGAGTCGAGTGGAGACGGATTGTTGCATCAAACCAGTCTTAGGACTGTATACTCAATGATGATGATTTGTTTAGAAATATAATATATAGAAATACGTTAAGAAAAAAAACATTTTTTAGCATGCTTTTTCTTGTTCTATTTGAATTTCGATATCCATAAAACAGATCGTAGAAAGTTCGCTTTAGTGTCAAATATTTTGTATTTTCAAAACAATTAACTTTGTAGATTTTCTAGTTTTAGACCTTTCAGTCGAAATATGCAGAAAAAATCGAATTGTATTATGGAGGTCTCTTGTACAAGTCTCATTATTCTAGCTCACGCTATTCGCTGAAAAAAATTATCATTTTACTAAAATATGTCGAAAACATACTGAGATATGAAAAAATGTTCACTTCATTTGGTCCATTTTAAGTTTTACAATGTACTCATTGAAGTAAAATGTAGAATGATTATGTAATTATTGCTTAAGGGTAAATTTTAATCTTTATCTTAGAGACAGTTAAAATCATATTTAATAAATTTATAGTAGCTATCAATTTAAAAGCAATTGATTATGCTACCATCGTAGCAAATTTGTAGCTCTTGGAGCTTTAATATTAATTGACTTAAAAGTGAATTTAAATCCTCTTCAATATATCTAAAATTACATGATACCTCAAGTATTTATTCTTTTTTGCTTAACCCTACTTAAAAATTCCTGAAACGTAAAAAAGGTAATTTTGAAAATAATTTTTTCTCCCTGCATGAATTCCGATATTCACAAAAACATTACTTCTTAGAATGTTCGTTCAGGTGCCAAAATGGTTATATTTCCCAATGGAAGATTTAGTAAGTTCATGATGGCTTTCCAGCTTAGAACTTTGCGTTGAAAATGTAGAAAATAAAAAAAAATATCGAATCATTATGAGCTCTACCGTAGCTAAGCTGAAATTCGACACACAATTTGAAGGGCGGAACATGGGTTTCTTGGACTTAAAAAGGAAATTAAATTGGAGGCCCTAAAAAAAGAGATGATAAAAGATATGAGAAATGGGAGTTTTAGAGAAGTGAAAGAGTTAGCATGAGGGGTGAATTGTTGAGTCAAGCCAGTCTTAGTATAAGAAGAAATCAATGGTATTGTCCTCTGCTTGGTACAAATTAACATATAGATAGTTATATTAAAGTGAATATAATTATTATATATTAATCGTATGTTTCCTACATTTACGTGTTCAATCGCGAATCAAATGTAGGTGATTTTTGTCAAATATTGAGTGAAAATAATATCTGAACTTATATATTTCTAACTTGAAATAATGATGTTAAATAAATTTATAATTTTTCTCATTAATCTATCAAAGAATAATTGACATATTAACGAGAATTGTTTTGATCGCGCTTTTTGAAAAAGATATATATCGCGAGACTACTGCGGTTGAAGCTATTGGAGTCTGCGGAGTCTTAAGTCTGGACCAAGAGAGAAAAAGATATGATCCATTTAGCTACAATCCAACGTCATTTTGCGTATAGCCCGCATGACACTCGGATGGATCACCAAATGAATTTGAAATCTAAGATGTTATATTATATCAATCTCACAGACCAGAGCGCCCGATCTATTCGCGATTGAATCAAATGTAGGAAACATACGATTAATTAATGGCAAGCAACTAACATACCGTACATGCTAATAGATCGGGCGCTCTGGACTGGGAGATTGAATATATAACATCTTAGATTTCAAATTCATTTGGTGATCCATCCGAGTGTCATGCGGGCTATACGCAAAATGACGTTGGATTGTAGCTAAATGGATCATATCTTTTTCTCTCTTGGTCCAGACTTAAGACTCCGCAGACTCCAATAGCTTCAACCGCAGTAGTCTCGCGATATATATCTTTTTCAAAAAGCGCGATCAAAACAATTCTCGTTAATATGTCAATTATTCTTTGATAGATTAATGAGAAAAATTATATATTATGTCTTAAATCAAAAAGCACGTAGCCATCTTTCGGACCAGGATAAAAAAATTATTTTAAACTCAGATCTTTCTAAATCTTACGCTTGCCGGTGTTGTGGGATTATTTATAAGCTATTAAATTCTGATAAATTCATTTGCCCGTCTTACTTAGAAAATCTATTTGTCGTCGATCGCTCCACCAGGAAGACAACGCTAGTGCAGGTGCACTATAAAACTAAACACTTCTTTCATTCCTTGAAATTGGCGGGTGCGAGAGGCTTTGGAATGAACTTCCATCCAAATTTCATGCAAACCCGACTCTTGGTGCTCTCAGGTCTTCGTTCTTTATGGATCCCAATAACTGATACTCCTTACTCTTATTTCCTTTATGTCTTCTAATCTTTCTCTACTTTTTTTTCTCTTCTTCCCTTTCAAAATTTGTGTATTGGTGAACTCGTTTGCCAACTTTGTAAAATATTGTTGATAAATTGTGTATAAACACTAGGTGGATCTAAGGTCCTATGTTTGTATACTTTGTGAAATAAATAAATAAATGTATTTATAAGAATTTTTGATTATTTTATTGAATGAAATAAAATGCAATTCTTTAAAGGCAAACTCAAAAAGTTTAATAAGTAACCAGCTTACTTTTTCAACAAAACAAATTTACCTAGATCCAATCAGGTATTTAAATTCATAGTCTTCGAAACTATGGTCTCTAACAAATAAATTATATATACTTGTACATATGTACTCATCTATTTTATATAAAATTCTTTGCCCGATACACTCACTCACTCATCATCAAAACAGCCAGAACCACTGGACATAGAAACATGAAATTTGGAGAGGATATTACATCTATGACATAGGGGCTCAATAAGAAAGGATTTTTTCGAAATTCGACCCCTAAGGGGTCAAAGGGGGCAAAGTGTGTTTTCACTCGATTATGCGATATCTCTTAAGGACGATAAAATATCTACTTGCATTTTTACTTATAAAAATACTAAATTAAATATCTAAAAACTAATTTCAGGATTTTTTGAAATTCGACCCCTAAAGGGGTCAAAAGGAGCAAAATATCTTTGCAATGTGTCTTACACTAATTATGCATTTTCAATTAAGAACAATAAGATATCTACTTGATTTTTACTTAATAAAATTCTAAATACAAATATCTAAAAAGTAATCAAAATTGACTGTATTGGGGCGAAGGAGGGGGGGGGGGGGGAAAGAAATTTTTTAGCTTTTTAGTACATTTACTTCTTAGAAAACTGAGAGTTATTTATTTGCAAATATCTAAAAAATAATTTCAACCTCCCAAAATGTGAGTGGGGGCAAAAAATAATACTCTCTCCGATATAAATCAAATTTTGTAATGTTAGTTTTTAAAACTATATAAAATGTATGCTGTAAAAATCAATAGCCAAAATGAGTGCGTGGGGGCAAAAGTGGGAATGAATTTTGGAGAACTAATAATCACATGCCGAGACGCCGCGCGCCAGGGCCACCTGCTCGGAGGGTTGAGCTGTAGAGGGCGTGCCGAAGGCACGCCTGGAGCAGCTCGTATGTATAAATATATATATATATAAGTTTATGTTTATTTGTATCAAGTAGATGACGACCTCATTAATTTCTTCTTATGAATCAACAGCTCTGCTACTCTTGGCATACTTCTTTTCAATTTAAGACAGTATACTAGGTGATTGTGAAAATTAAAGGTGAAATAATCAAAATTAAATACCTCTCAAATAGTTACAGCTAATTAGTTGGACCTTAACTTGGAAAATATTTATTTCATCAAGGTATGGGGTGTAATCACAAGGAGGCCTCGTCTTAATAGTCATATGTCATTTTTAGAGGCCTAAAAGAAACCGCTTCTCCGGTTTGATAAATGAAACGACCTTGCAACTTTGTGCCAAGTTTCAGCTTTCTAGATCAAAACAATTCACAAACAAAAATATTGCCAAATCACTAAAATTTGCAGAGAGAGTACAGAGTGTTGAAAAAGTCAGTTTTTTTCGTCAATATATCTATTTATTATATGAATTTAATTTTGTTATCGACTTCTCTTAGATAATAATAAAGTGCCGAATGATCTCACTAGGCTATCCTCGGCATTCTTAGAAAAGGTGTCTGATTCCGTTGCAGAACGGATATGCAATCAAGGAGGCTTTTGTTTTTGAATGCTGCTTATTATTACTTGTACTAATATTGTATTATTCTCTTAGTAAGCATTAATTGTTTAACTCTAAATGGCCCCATGAAGGAATGGAGCAGATAATTTTATTTTTATTTATTTTTTATTAATAATATTATAGGAGTACCCATTAAAATGACCTAGAGATTTATTTTATTTGTATAACGATATACTATATACATGGCCCCCACAAGGGTGGGTCTAAATGCACCTGTGGGTCCCGGGCCCGGACGTGACATTTTTTTAAGGGGGTATATAAGAAAAAAAGTGTGTAGGATGATCAACTTTTTACAGTTCATAAATAAGCTGACGTGTTCTAATGTGGCCATCCACTTGACTTTACCATACAATCTAGCCCCTAAAATTATTTATAATCATGTAAGGGGGGAGAAGTTTTTGCATTTTTAGACTTCTGGTGTCCCACTGATTATGTACACAAAATTTGGTTGAGTTTGGTAAATGGTACAGATTTTAATTTTTTTTACCCCCCCCCCCCCCCCCACTCCCTCCCCATTTTGGCCGGTTAGTTTTTTGACTTCTGGGGGTCCACTGATTATGTATACAAAATTTGGTTGAGTTTGGTAAATGGCCAAGATTTCCATTTTTTGAATTCTGGGGGTCCACTGATTATGTATACAAAATTTGGTTGAGTTTGGTAAATGGCCAAGATTTCCATTTTTTGAATTCTGGGGGTCCACTGATTATGTATACAAAATTTGGTTGAGTTTGGTAAATGGCCAAGATTTCCATTTTTTGACTTCTGGTCCACTGATTATGTATACAAAATTTCGTTGAGTTTGGTAAATGGACAAGATTTTCATTTTTTGACCCCCCCCCCCATTTTGGGCGGTTAGTTTTTGCATTTTTAGACTTCTGGGGGTCCACTGATTATGTATACAAAATTTGGTTAAGTTTGGTAAATGACCAAGATTTTCATTTTTTGACCCTACACCCCCCCCCTTTTGGGCGGTTAGTTTTTGCATTTTTAGACTTCTGGGGGTCCACTGATTATGTATACAGTTTTGCCACCAATCGATGCAGAAGTATTTAAATAATAATCTATCTAAATTTCAAAAAAATTCTAAAAAAACCCATTTGGTGAAACAACTACTTTAACATGTGTTTTTCGTTCTTAATATAGACAAAAAGAATGTTTTGAAACCTTATAAATAAGAGTACATTCTTACACTATTTCCTATTAACCTTAGTTCGATATTATAGAGAGGGCTTAGAAAGGGTGTGTGGTGGGAGAATAAATATTGCGCTAGAGCGGCAGGTGAGGGTAACCTCGGTGAAACTTAACGAGGACTGACTATATTAACAAACCACTCATTCTAAATTATAGATAGGAAAATTAACCGATAGATAGATCTTGTGGCCTTTTTGTGTCTATATTATTAAAAAAAATACATTGGTACATAAATGTAATCAGAGAAATCCTTGTTCTCGCTAATAGCGACATCAGAATTCAATATTAATAAAAATTAATTAATATCGTTTGATGCGATAAATTGGAGATTACAACTTTCAATTTCGTTTTTATTTAAATTCCAATGAACCATTTTACCTACGTCTACTCGTTCCTTGATATCCCTAATATGGCTTGATATTCCTTTCCTACTAAAATTTCCCATTATCTCGTCTAAATATAATATTCTTTTAACGGGAACTGTTAAGGTGTGTATGATGAGAGAGTGGGTGTTCTTTAATAAAAATAAAAATCCCTTGATTTATTTAATATTAAACGATTAACCCAAATATCTTTTTTTATGAAAAGAGGGTATAGTAAGACGTTCTTTCTCTTTATATATATATATATATATTGTAATTAAGCAAACAAATTTGTCGGTCCCTACTGATTAAATCTCGCCCTTAAATAACATCTGAGAGACAATGGGGCCGTTTAAACGATTATAGTTTTAATAAAAACATTTGCGCACGCATTTTAATAGCATATTAAATGTGTAGAATGACTTTGGTGGAGCGCTAGGGGTGCGGGGGCTCCGGCTTTGCGATCTTAACGAATCATAACGTTTTCAGTTTTAACGAACTTAACTTATAAAAGTAATCGAGGTATATAATATATATATATATATATATATATATATAATCGCTAAAAAATGTAATAAAACAACTAGGGGTGAATTTTAGATAAATATATAATGAAAAACAAGAAATTCAAAATGTGAGAAAGAGAAAGAAAATGCGTAAGGAAGTAATTTAATCAAATATACTATTATTTGAAATTTTAATTAGACCTACCACCCTAAAGTCATTTATCCCCTCTCTCTCTCTTTTCCTTTTTCCCTCTTCGAAATAAAGAGAATTGAGAATTTACTTTCTATTGAGAATTATGTTATATAATTATACAAGTGAATTAATTACAGACCATTTAAGTGAAAATTACTTTAAAATAAATATGACAAAATTAAATTCATTGAAAAAAGGATGTAAAATTTATAAATGAAATTTTCATATGAAATATAAGGGAATTATTATGATTAGATTTTGAAATGATCATTCGTCGAGAAAATTATATTAAACGAGCTTAAATGAGCTGTTCAACTTTTAAAAATAAGCTGACATGTTCTAATGTGGCCATCCGCTTGACTTTACCAAACAATCTGGCCCCTAAAATTATCTATAATCATGTAGGGGGGGGGGGTAGTTTTTGCATTTTTATACTTCCTGGGGTCCCACTGATTATGTATACAAAATTTGGTTGAGTTTAGTAAATGGCCAAGATTTTCATTTTTTGACTCTACACCCCCCCCCCTCCCTCCCATTTTGGGCGGTTAGTTTTTGCATTTTTAGACTTCTGGGGTCCACTGATTATGTATACCAAATTTGGTTGAGTTTGCTCAAATGGCCTAGATTTTTAATTTTTGACCCCCCCCCCCACCTCCCCTTAATTTTGGGTAGATATGCACCAAAATCTAATCAGCTCTTAACCTCAATGGACCAAAACTACGTGTGAAATTTGGTTTTGATATTCACTCTAGTTTTTGAGCTAGCTCGTCCACAAAAATTTGGTAACGCACAGACTAACAACCAGACAACTAGAGAGACTAATAGACATTTTGACAAAACAATTATTATCTCGAAAAATATAATTTTTTCGATGTTCACTTATTAGGGCTTTTTTTGTAGAGCGAAATGCCATGGTTTTGCTCAATTTTTTTTAATCAAAATAGTTTCAGCCGTTTTTGAAATATTTCGAAAAAAAGAAGGAAAAAAACACTTTTTTCATGCACGATTACAATACTTGACCATACCCTGTATGGTAAAGTAAAAATATTGTTTATTTCTTCATGAATATTTAAAAATTATTACAAGAATAAACAAGAAATATTGGGTGTCATGATGTTAATCAGTAATCACCAAAACGTCCCAGGCTATTTCAACTTAAATAAACCACTTTAATAACTTTTTTTTTTACTTAGAGAAAGTGGTGTAGGTTTTAGGTGAAACATGATATTAATTAATAAAAGTAAAGGATGTGTAGTTTCACAATGAATGAAATAAAACTCAAAGAGGTTTATACAAACTCAATATATTTCGGATTATTAGTCCATCATCAGGAGTTTACAGGTTAAAACAGTTACAGTTTTAACCTGTAAAGTCCTGATGATGGACTAATAATCCGAAATATTGAGTTTGTATAAACCTCTTTGAGTTTTATTTCATTCACTGTGAAACTACACACCCTTTACTTTATTAATTTCACTTTAATAGCATTTTAATTTAATTATAAATCGCATAAAACAACATAACCAGAGACTAAAACACCAGAACTTTACAATTATAATTCATAATTGTTTATTCCTTCATGAATATTTGAAAATTATTACAAAAATAAACAAGAAATATTGGGTGTCATGATGTTAATCAGTAATCACCGAAACGTCCCAGGCTATTTCAACTTAAATAAACCATTTTTATAACATTTTAATTTAATTATAAATCGCATAGAACAACATAACCAGAGACCAAAACACCAGAACTTAACAATTATAATTCATAATTATTTATATCCAATCATGAAATTATAATATTTTAATTTTAAAAACTCAAGATTTGAGCATTTTTTTTTTTTTGAAAATAGTTGGAATGTTTTTCAAAAAATCAGCTCGGGTTAAAAATCAATGTATATTAAGAGAGAAAATTTATTTTTAGGACAAAATCTATGATTTTGGTAGAAATAGTGAATACCCTCTGATATCACAATTTAAAAATATTTCTACTAAAATCGTAGATTTTGTCCTAAAAATTAAATTCTTTCTCTCTTAAAAAATTTTAAATTCAGAGTACACCAAAAAATCCGAAATGTTGAATCGATTTCAAAAACTTTACTTTCTCACCTATAAAATTTGAGCATAGATTTCTGCAAGTAAAGTCCAAAGTAAAAATCAATACATGTTATCATCCCATCGTTATAAATAGGCGTCCTGAGTCCTGATCCGAACCCTGCAGAAAATATTTCTTTCATTTGAAGTGATAAATTGCATTGTTTGGAGGTTCTTCTATGGTAGCGATATGGATTCAGTGATCAATTTACATTCTTCTCATTTCTGTAATAATAATTAAATTCATATAAATTTTGTATTGATATACCTTGATTTATAATTGTAGTAAACCAAATATAAAAGAAGCTGTATTGCATTCATATAATAATAATAATATAATTATTTTACTTAGATATGGTACTATAATTTATAATTTATAATTATTTTAGTCTTCAGCTTCTGAGTGTAATGTCAATAATCTATTCTCTAAAGCCGCTGCATTTCTAGTGAAAATAGAAAGTAGGTATCAAGTCTCAATATCTCCAATCGATCTCAGCAAGTAATACAAGTGGAATTAGTAGGTTGTCATTGTCCCAACAGAATCTAGTCAAATTACACATGTCTGTAATTAAAAAGAAATTTTTAAATATAATAATTTTAAGTGATTCTTATAAATTTTTGGCTGGTGATTGCAAAAAAACAAATTTACTTTTTTGCGTATCACATCATATTTTTTCATAAAGCAAGAATTAATGATGGTAAAGATATATAATAAGTGGGCCGCCCAAAACTTTGCGTAAAGCGGGGCTTGATGCTTGAATTAAATCTCTTTTCTGAATCGTAGGCAAAGTTCTAGTCAATTGGCCAACCTGACCTCTTATCTTTATTTTGTTATCTTGAAAGTTAGTTTGGCATTCAGTAGTTCAACTATTAGCACAACTAAGTAGTTTTACTAGAAAAAATTTGGTCTGAGGAAGGTTCTGATTACCGAGGTGGGTTCAGCAACTTTCATATTATCACAGTTATAAATTGAGACTAGCATAGAGCATGAAAGCAGCAATTTACTGTAGCCCATACAACTCAATGTTGTGTAAGTACTACACCAGAAATGGCAATGAAAAGATCTTTAGTTTAATCAAAATAAAAGCAAATCATCATCATCATCAGCCAGTCGATAGCGACAATCCACTGCTGAATATAGGCCTCTTCCATCAAATGGAAGGGGGTTGGCATTAAGTCACCACGCTTGCCAGACGGATTGGTGACTAGGAATCAGATTATAGCCGGTCAAATATCAATGCAGGGACTCGGACTCGAACCCGGGACTCCTGCTTAGAAGGCTAGTGTCTTTAAGCTCTCGGCTAATCCGATTCCCAATAAAAGCAAATACCTCTTATTAATAAAATTATCTTGAAAGGAATAATGATATTTATCTAATACAATATATGAAAAAAGAATAAAAGATTCAGTACTTTGTCAAAACACCTGTGCGAGGTATAGTTTCATTGCAACTAAGCGCAATATTTTTTATATGTTCGTTGTGGTTCCGATGAAATATGATCCATTCAATCAATTGCACTCTCGAGGTTATGATTTCTTTATCTAGATTTTTTTAAGACATCCCCAACATGATCTATGAGGTTCAACACAGAGGAGTTTCCAGGCCATTTTACGAGCTGTTCCTATCCAATAATTTTTTGATGGATTTTGTATTGTGGCATGGTGTATCATCTTAAATGCTAGTTTCTGAACCACTCGCTGAGTTGGAGTATCTAACTAAAGCTCACTAAAGAAAATATGGAAATTCATGATACCTCTAATAATATGGTCAAGGATTGTGGAGAACAAATATTGCTTAAATTTACTGAACTTTCGGGACCTCTCCTTTCAATATGGCAAGCCAGTTAGGATATGAAATATAATATAATATATTCTACCTGTATAATGAAAACCAAATTTCCAAATAAAATAACTTATTGAAAAGTCATTTTAATAAAAATTGGCGTTTCAGAGGATCTTTCATCGTTTTTCAGGGTTTAAAAGGGTCCATGAAGGAAGCCTGTAACCACGATAACAGTGATTTTAAACTTTGAATAAGTAAGAAAGTTCTACCTAAACGCAGGTCTTTAATAGGTCGAAAATGACTATTCACTAAATTATTTTATTTAGAAATTGTTCTTTGCTATCCTGATCTGCCTCTTTTAAATTTCTATTGATATCTATCATCTAGTCTAGAAGAAAATTATTATTATTATTATTGGGGGTTTAAAGCCGCATCGACTGCAAATGCCATTAGCGCCTTAGACGTATACAAATTCCCAATAAAATAAATTATTGGAAGGGCATTCTCATTATTAAAAATCGACGTTTCGGGGGATCTACTTTAGGTTTTAAAAGTGCCAATGAAAGAAGCTTGTAATCACCTCCTTCTTGTCTCATTTAACAGCAATTGTTTGGAGTTATAATTTGACAAAAAATTCAGGTAATGTTAATGTCTAACTATAAAAAGAAACAAGCTTTGTTAAAGGAAACAGGGAGGTGGCAAGCTTGGTTGAAAATGACAATTTTTTGAGAGAAAAGAACACTGAATTACAAATAATAGTCAAATGTTAAGTTCTTCTAACAATCCAGTTTACGAACAATGCAACAAAAATGTTGTAAAATAGTAATGGGAAAAATAAATAACAAAATTTCTTGATGTGAATAATTTGTTGAAACCATGGGGATTAACATTTCGATCGACCCCTCCCTTCGTACCGCCAGCCATAGGTTGAATAATTCTTTCGGTTTGGCAAAATGAGAAGATATGTAAAAAATTTCTAGTTTATTATCGCGTTTCGGTTCCTATTAAGTCCTATAAAGTCGATTGGCCCAAGTTGGATTCATTTGTCTTGGATGTAGGCGATATTTCACATTCACGAATGTAGTGAAATAACGCTCATATCAACAACATCGATTTTAATAGATTAATGTGGCTGAGTTGGCCTGATGAATTTTATTTGATTATTTATTTTTTATTTACCCTGGGAACAAAGCCCATTTAACCAGTGGACAAGTGATACTTTTCTATTTAATATATGGGTTTTATATGTGTGCGTGTGTGTGTGCATGGGTAGAAAGGGTGGGCAAATTTTTGCAATGAGCTAGGCTTGAACTAGGGTTTCCTGTTCTGTGAACAGAGAAGTTACATTCTTGGCCAAACTGGCCCTCTATATTTATTATGACTTGATAATGGTTTCAGAATTGGAAGCCGAAATGTCGGGAATAAACTAGAAAAAAAAAATTATCTTCACCATATCTGTGAGTTGTTCAGCCGGAAAAATGTACATTTCCATTCTTCATATTGTGATTTTTATTTATTATGTCAAATAAAAAGACTTATTATATCAATTTGAATATATAAATTTTTCGGATTTTTGATGCTCTTTATCCTTCTTCCAGCTTTATGAGTAATCTAACAGTCTTTTATTCCCGACAAAGAAGAAGTAATTGAAGACCCAGCACGGTATTCCTTAATTGATTTTAAAAAATAAAATATAGTATAATATACGAATTGTACAAGTTTGGTTCTTTTATATAAGTATATATAAAAAAAAAATCGATATTTTGTAGAAGTAATTTAAAAAAATTTGTTATTTTCAACCCTCTAAAAACTGATATTTCAGAGGATCTTCCCTCCTTTTCAGGGTTTAAAGGAGTCAAAGGAAAAAAAGCAAGTAACCGCTACTTTCTTGGCTCCTTGATCAGTGTTTCTAAACCCTGAAAAAGGAAGGAAAATTCAGCGAAAAGTCAATTTTTAAAAGTTTGAAAAAAAATCATTTTATAAATCTTATTTTAATCATTTTGGGCTCTCCAAAATTTTCATTGACATCTCTCATCCTGTCTATAAGAAAATATTTCTAATATAAAAATGAATATTATAGTCTATTTATATAAAAATATTATATTCTCTTTATAAAAAAATATTATAGTCTACAAAGAGAAACAAAGAGGTTTGTCCTCTGCTTGATGCAAATAAACATACACACATATATATCGAGATGATATATCTGTGATATATATATCATTTATTTGTTTGAGACTATAGTATCCAGATCGGTTCTTCATCAGTCTCTCACTTATGTTTGCATGAAGTCAATATCAAATGGATATTGACTCCATGAAAAACATTTATAATTGAAGAAAGACTGATGATGAAGACCAATATCAAATGGATATTGACTCCATGAAAAACATTTATAATTGAAGAAAGACTGATGATGAAGACCAAGTCTTCGAAACTATAGTCTCAAACAAATAAATAATATATATACAGATATATCATCTCGATATATATGTGTGTATGTTTATTTGCATCAAGCAGAGGACAACCTCTTTGTTTCTCTTTGTGAATCAACAACTCTGCTACTCTTGGCAAAACAAAAACTTTTCTATTATAGTCTCTTTATAAAAACAATGATAAGACAACATGTATTCATTATCCAAACGTTTCGGGAGAAATTCTCTCTGTATCAATAAAACAATTGAGAAGATGTAGTTGCTTTAAGAAAGAATAATAAATCAACTAAACAACTAATTTTTTTTAGTTGCTTTATATTGTTTCTTAAAGCAACTATATTTTACAATTTTTTTTTAAATTAATAAAGAGAGGAATTCTCCAGAAAATTTGGATAGTTGATAAACGATTTATTTATGATAGATTTTTTATAAATAAGTAATTGTATTTATTTAATATAATAAATCAATTAAGAATTTATTTCGAAATATTATGGGGTCCCAAAATACCTTCGACTCCTCTATTCAACTCATGATCTATCCATGAAGTATTTATTAAGAAATAATTATCAAGAATGGCTACCTTGTTAAAGATTTTATGTGAAGCTATTCGAGATTCAGAAATTCTTCTTCTTCCCAGGATATTGAGTTATTTGAAGCGACTATTAGAGAATCCTCTTCATAATCTGTTCTAGAGTTTCATCCATTCATTTATAGAAGACTATTTCGTATGGAAGAACGTACCTAGTGTATCCTGCAAAACTTTAGAATACCATCTTAAATAAAATCAAAAGTTCGAGGTCAATTAAATGTAGATGTTGTAGAGGCTTTTAAATGTAGATATTATGATTGTTTGCTAGCCATTCAGAAGTATGTAACTAAAAATATATTTATTCAACATATGGTATTGAAATGGAATTACTATGTATATATCTTGAATTGTTCAATATAGCAGAGTGTGTTAGAAAAATTGTATTGTTTTTATACATTAATAGTTGTAAAGTTTCTAACTTTATTTTCAAAATGTAATTTGTACCTACCTACAATTTTAATGTTCTACCAAGTGAGTGAGATAATGTTGTATAAACATTGTATATTCCTATTTGCATCCTCGGAGCATATCACATTCTACTAAAGGGCATTTGTGCTTGTCTCTGTTTGTCCTACCTATGTCCGTCCCCCTAGACGTTGGGAGGTGGGGCCCAGAGGAAAGGAGGGGGTCCAGGGGGCTACTAAAGAGCATTTGTCCTTGTCTCTGTATGTACCTATGTTTGTATGTCCGTCACAGGGGTGGGAGTTGGGGTCCAAGGGGTATTTGTGCCTATATCAGTACCTATATATATATATATATATATATATATATATATATATATATATATACCTATGTGGGGCTGGGAGGTGAGGTCCAGGGGGAAAGGTGGGGGGTCCAGGGGATAGATTTACTGGGTTAGAGGATGATCAGAGGCGGGGGTGAAGTTCCGGGGTTGGGGAGAAGGTCGGTGAGATGGAGAGTGGTTGGAGATGGAGGAGAGGGAGTGTTTAAGTGACGGGGGTCCAGGGGGCGAAGCCCCTTGGCTAACAAGAGGCCCACCGAAGGCGGGCCTTGCAACTAGTAATATATATTCTAATTAGCTCTCTTCAGTGTCGGTCTTTAGGTGTGGCGCAGGTGAGCCGAATGTATAAGGGCACCAAAGCCAAATTTTTTTATTTAAATTGATGAACCAAACTTTAGTTTATTGAAATACTCAATCCTTACAAGGGGCGCCAGGTAAAATTCCCACAAGGGCACTAGAGAGGTCTAAGGGCCGGTTGTATGTGGCAAAGTAGGTAAATGCTTTTTACCACTAACAAACGGTAGATGGTAAATGGAGCCACTGGAATGGCCAATCAGATGACAGCCACTGAATGTGAAATAAATAAAAGCTGCACGTCTCTTAAGCCCTTACTAAATTGATAATAGTAGAGTTAAGATTTCTAAAGAAAATCAGATACCTACTAAATGCGAGGTGTTATGGATAATTTTTATTCTATATCAGAAAGCTTGTATTCATCCCTTCGGGAAGTGGATCACAATATCAAAAATGTCATTGGGCACTTGGCATTCTGCATTTCAGTCATCGGGGTTTTCCCGAAGGGTTAATAGAACCCTTCTGACATTACTCGACCTGCTTAGAGGCACAAGTCTTCAGTGGCTAGGTTAACCAAACATCAATAAATGAAATAATAAAAGCATACCTAGTTTTAAAGTATATATATTATCATAATATTAATTTTAAAACATTTCCATCTTGGAAGAGATGTTATTTTAAATTGGATTTGACATTTGACAGTCAGTCTGTTTCTTATTTAGTGAGATTTAGTAATACCAACATTTTAAATGAATATCCCTATTTATGGTATTCCCGACCAGGAAATTTGATTTGTCAAGCTTGACTTTTTAAATTGATTAGATCAAAAGTCGGCAACCTTTTTTAAAGATAATGACCAAATTATACAATATAATTTTAAGAAGGGTCGCATATACTAATTTAGCCTTCACAAGATAAAAACAAATTAATGCTCACCTCTTAGTTTAAATATTTAAAAACGAAATTTTCTGATGCTTCTAATGTATTTGGTGTTTTAATTTGAAATATTATGTAATATAATTTTATTTATTTTCTTAGAAAGACGGACTGGTAAGGGAAATAAGTAGGTTATAATGAAAGGCAGTGAAAATTATTTAAATTTTTTATTTTTCTCTCCTTCTAAAGGGTATTGAATAATTATTGATGGGTGAGTATAACTCGCCTCCCATTTGTCTCTCTTTTCAGTGATTTTCAGTCAACTGACTAAGTACCCTTATGATATAATGTTGAAAAGTATTGTAATATTGTTGTTATCACTGAAAAAATAGACAAATGGGAGCCGAGTTATACTCACCCATCAATAACTATTTATTACCCCGAAGAAAGAGAGAAAAGGTCTCCGAAATGTCGGAATTTGAATAAAATATTTAAATAATTTGGACTGCCTTTCATTATAACCTACTTATTGTGTAATATATAATATATTATTACTCGATTACTCGCGGCGTTAAAGATTAAAGAACATGGCTGGTTTCCGACTCCTGGGTTAAATCATATGCGAAAACATTTTGTATAGAGGCCTGTCTTTTGACTAATTTTGTTGTTATCGGGCGCACAACATGCATTATCATTTGACAATCTGTTCGTGCCGATCGGTTCGTTGTCGGTTTTTACAAACAAAGGGATTAGCAATTCTACCTGGAACATTTTCAGGATACGCGTGGCATGTTCTAAAGCTCGAAAGCCGACAAGCCAACGCCACAAATAACTTCATCTCCAAATCCAGCTATTCATTCTATGAATGTCCTTTTGCATTATTATTTTAGAGATCCTTAGAGTCTCCTTCTTTCTTTTTAGATGCGAGAATTCATCCTGATTTATTGGGTGTTGCATTTTTTCATGATTTTACAGGATTATTATTAAATGATATTTTCCCTGCTAATGCCCAGAGGGCACTCGAACGGTTTGCGGACTTATCATATCAGTTCACACGGGCGCCATGGAACCTAACGTCAACGCATTTAAGGAAAAGTCAATTAAAAGTTGATTAGTAAATAAAGTTACGCGAAATAGTCATTTGGCTCCATTTAATAATGGCATTGCAAAAACATCTATATCTCAATTAGTTTATTTTTTTATCATAGAAAATACAATGCCGGATTTAAGTGTGCCGCTTTAGGCTAAAGTCCAATTGCTGCCCCCTCTAAAGTTCATATTTGCTTAACATGATGTGAATTTGTATTATGTTATAGTTTTAGAAAGTAGGCTATGTAGGACTAAAACATATTTTTAAGTAACATGTATTCTTAAATTCGTACGGAAAATATTATTAACGTCTGAAATAATTCATTTTAACTTTTAAATAAATTGCCAAACTGCCGCCCCTGAAAGTTTGCTGCTCTAGTCTACTTAGTCTACTTAGAAATACGGCCCTGTGAAAATACATATAGTTGGCCCGCTTTTCTATACCATTACCTAGGTGAAAATTGAAATTGAAAATTTCACAATCTAAAAAGTCAACAACTATTAGAAAGAGGCAAAAATTCAGAGAAATTAGAAACCTCATTTTTTTTATTTTTTTATTAAGGTAGTTGTTTCAACATACGGGTTTTCTTAGGATTTTTTTGAAATTTAGATAGATTATTATTTAAATACTTCTGCATCGATTGGTGGCAAAATGAAATTTATGAACAATATAGTTCCGGAGATAGTAAATTGCAAAGATAGAGTTTTTCAGACTCTTATACATTGCACTATACGGGATATCGGAAAGTTTACATACATATTTAATTATAATTAAGAAACTCTTCTTACCCTGTTATAAAAAACTAAACCAACATTAAACAATAACTAATATATTTTTTAAGAAAATTTTAATTCATAGTTACCACACAGTTTCTGAGATAATAATTAATAAATAATGAAAAATGTATAATGAAAAATTTACACTAAAAACAATCTGGCAACAACGCACATATTTAACCTAAAAAGTGAGTTAACTTTAGTAATTTTTTGACGTTTTTTCGCTTTAGCCATTGTCGCAACAGCTTTCAATCGCTTATTAAGAACTTTTTGTTTTATAAATCGACCTTTATAATGTATTTTATCTGTCATTTTTATGATAAAAATATTCAACCTCGGATAATGTTGCCATATTTGTCAAACGAACATGAGATTGGCTAGTAGTGGTACATAAACAGCAAAAAGTTTTGGGCTTATAAATTATGAATACTTATTGTCTGTTCTATATACTCTAGCATTAACTTTTTGCTAGTATTGTCGCGAAACAACTGCCTTAAGAATATAAAAACGAAGTTTATCAGAGCACTAAACATTTTTCTCAGGTTTAATCCGAGATCTGATAAAGGTTTTAAGCTCTGACGATACTCGCGTCACATTTTTCAAGGTAAAAGCGTTTTCATGCTGCGCTTCTTGTTAATTGTCTCATCTAAATCAATGAAGCAATCGGTAACTCGCTATCAACTCGCGACAACAAAAGAAATGCAAAACAACAGTTTTCATTCAACAATACTCTTATAGCTATTGATAGCTTAATTATAGTTGATCATTCTGCTGAGCGAGGAGCATTTATGGCAGGCCAAGATAAGCATGAGCGTTGACAGGAATTAATTTAGGAAGAAGGGGGAAAATATTAAATTACTTTAAAAATTCCAATGATCTTTAAAAAAAAATCTGGCAGCTCTCCCGGTCTTAGTCTTAGCCGAGGGGTGAACCGCGACCTAAAATCGTGTATATCTACTTCCACTTCCACTCTCACCTCCAAGTAGATGACAATAGATTATCTAATGAATTCCAAAGTAATTCCAAATAATTCCAAAGACGGGGTAGACCTAATTCCAATCGCGGTTCACCCCTCGGTCTTAGCCTTTCCCGAGACTTTTTTAATCTTCAAACCATCAAGCGCCTAAGCACAGGCTCCTATCTTCGCCAGTCTTCACCCTTTCTCTTGATTAATTTCTACTTCTCTTCGCTAATGCAAGGGTCTTTCGAGGGGCTGCCCCGAGGGGTGAACCGCGATTGGAATCAGGTGTACACCGTCTTTGGAATTATTTGGAATTACTTTGGAATTCATTAGATAATCTATTGTCTTCTACTTGGAAATGAAAGTGGAAGTAGAAGTAGGTGTACACGATTTTAGGTCGCGGTTCACCCCTCGGGCTGCCCTTTGTTACATTCGATTAAATAAAAAAAAAGTTGATAAAAATGTGTTAAATATTATGCCCTTCTGAAGAATCCTCAAAATGATTGTTAAATACACACACAAAAATGTTTTTCTTTATTTTAAAAATTTCCAGAGAAGGACTAAATGGGCCGAATCAATTGTCATTTTCTTAGGTTCAGAATCCTAAAAATGATTAAAGAAAGAAATAAGTGAAAGTAATAAAAGTAGACGATATGTAACAAATCGCAATCCAGCTAAAGTGGATTATAAAAAAAAAAAAAAATTGAAACTAATGTTTATTTTCCATATAAAACGTATTAAACAAATAACTTTAACTTTAATCATCATTCAGATTCATATGGAATAGGTAGGTACACAAACAAAAAATAAATAAAACAATCAAAAAGGTCTTTGTTTGAAAATAAAAAAACAAATAAATAAACGAATAAACAAATTAATAAACAAACACGGAATGGAAATAAAAAAATGGCTAATCTTTGGATTTGAAAAAATAAACAAGCGAATAGAAATAGTAATAACAATAATCATAAAAAATAAAATTAATTATTTATTTATTTATTTAGATAATTTTACGGACTAGTAGTCCACTTACAAAATTAGAATGCTAAATTAAATATTTACTTTGTCTAGAAATTTAATATATGAAATAGTATTTTTATTAAAATATTATAATAATATCAACACTGTAAATATGTGTAGCTTTGCATACCGCTATCTCTTGAGAGCTCATAATAACAACAATTCTTACTTATCGCAACCCAACCAAGGAACCAACGACCCAACAAGACTTACATATCTAAAGATTCCTGGGATCCATAGTAATATATTGGGAAAATTCAACAATTTCGTTGCTCTCATGTATTTTATAAAGGTGTAAACATATGAAGGGGCGAACAAAGAAGTGAACAAAGGAGCGAAATCAAACTTGCTTGAATTCTATTCGCTCTGTGCATGCTCCCTGGTGGGGATACGAAAATCGATCGAAGCGCACGAGAAGGTGAAAAAAGTAAAAAAAATCTGGAAATATTCAACAGCATTGATAGAGAATTATGGCAATGAAGAAGCTATGAAAGGATATGAAGGGTTTTAAAAGCGAAGTAAAGAGATTTTAAAAAATTTTGACATGTCTTGAGAATACCTTAAGACTTGCACTTATCACACCGACATTAAAATTAAATAATCAAAAATAATACTAAATAAGCTGACTTGTTCTGATGTGGCCATCCACTTGACTTTACCATACAACCTGGCCCCTCCCTTATATTTAATATTTAATAAAATTATTTATAATCATGTAGGGGAGGGTGTTAGTTTTTGCATTTTTAGACTCCTGGGGTCCCACTGTTTATGTATACAAAATTTGGTTGAGTTTGGTAAATGGCCAAGATTTTCATTTTTTGACCCTACACCCCCTCCCCTTCTCTCCCATTTTTGCCAGTTAGTTTTTGCATTTTTAGACTTCTGGGGGTCCACTGATTATGTATCCAAAATTTGGTTGACTTTGCTCAAATGGCCTGGATTTTTAATTATAATATAATAAACCCCCCTCCACCCCCCTTAATTTTGGGTCGATATGCACTAAAATCTAATCAGCTCTTAATCTCAGTGAACCAAAACTACATGTGAAATTTGGTTTCGATATTCCTACTAGTTTTGGGGCTAGCTCCTCCACAAAAATTTGGTAACGCACAGACTAACGGACAACTAGACAGACTAACTAACAGACATTTTGACAAAACAATTGTTATCTCGAAAAATATAATTTTTTCGACGTTCACTTATTAGAGCTCTTTTGTAGACAGAAATGTCATGGTTTCGCTCAATTTTTTAAATCAAAATACTTCTTACCATTTTTGAGATATTTCGAAAAAAAAGGAAAAAAATCACTTTTTTCTTTCACGATTACAATACTTGACCATACCCTGTATGGTAAAGTAAAGATTTGTATTATTGTGAAAGAGATCTCTTAAATCAACCACTTATTTATTGATTTAGCAAAGTTTTATCTTTTAATTTTTGGACTTCATCATTCTATAAATTAAAGGACGAAATGTTTCTTAGGTAAACAATAAATAGGTGGTTGAATTAAATGTTTTCCAATAATTCATTTCTTAAAAATCGAGTTGAGGGCGATAATATCTAACAATTAAAATAAACAAGTTTGCATTCATAAACTTCTTCTTCATGATATATCACTCTAATGCTTTCGCCAAACCATTTATCTCTTTAACCTCTAGAGACTGAAACTCATTACTTTCTGCTACAGTCTTAGCCGCCACCTAAATTAAAACCTTCATCTATTTAAGACCAGCATCTATAGATACCTTCACCTCTGAACCAGTCATAAAATCTCTTCCTTTTTCGAATAGAGGGACTGAACCGTCTTGGTGAAACACTTTCTAGCATCAATATATTTAGAAAAAAAAATATCAAACTGATTGCACTGAGATGGTGATAGTGTCGAGGCGTTTTCTATACTAGTTGAGGTAAATTACAATATTAACAGGAAATAATTCCCGGTCAAGATTTTATTTCTGGAATACCTTTATTGGTACTCAAATATTACTAGCCTAAGTTTTCCTTCAAATCTGTGCCGTGGAAATTTTTCTACGCGCCTCAAAATGAGAATATTTCGGAGTTTTTTCAGTTTTTCTTGAATAACTCTAAAACGATTTATCAAATCACAAAGATATCCATTAGATAAATTAAAGCTCTTTAAATATAAGAATAAAATGATAACAATTTAATCTATTTAGGTTCAGCAGAACCGGTACTAGCCCCTGTCAAAAAACAGCCCCCGGGATCACTTATAAATTTACCCAAAACTCCTACTTTTTTCGAATTTTCCCCATTTTGAGCTTGAAGGAGCACGTTTTCGACAAAGACTCCTCTATACATTTTTAAACTAGATTAAATTTGCTACAATTTAAATAAAGTTTCAGTCTAATTGGATAATATATAGAGGTGTCTTTGTCCGGAATATGTAGAATATATATAAATTTAAGAGTTTTATCAAAAAAATGCTCGAAGTAAACGTTCAAGTAAATAAAATTTCCTAGACAATGAGATAGGAGTTTCTAGGATGAGTAGTTTTCATTTTATGAAGGAAAAACTGCAATTTTGTGAAAAAATTGCATTTTTTCAAAACTTCAACCACATGTTACCATTATCCAATTAGAATGAAACTTTATTTAAATTGTAGTAAATTTAATCTAGTTTAAAAATGTATAGAGTCGTCTTTTGTCGAAAACGTGCTCCTTCAAGGTCAAAATGGGAAAAAATCGAAAAAAGTACGAGTTTTAGGGATATTCACAAGTGATCTCGGGGGGCTGTTTTTTGACAGGGGCTAGTACCGGTTCTACTGAACCTAAATAGATGAAATTGTTATCATTTTATGCGTAATTTAAAGAGCTTTTTATTAACAATTTGAGAACCTCACTTTTTTCAACAAAGATCTGCAAGATCCTGGTCTATGCGTTTGTGTCCCTATGCATTCGTGTGAGTGTAGTGACCTTGATTTGGTGCTAGCACACGTGCAGCGCAGCTTCATTTTTCCAAGAAATCAGAACAAGCTTCTATTGTACACCTCCCCTCCGCCCCTTCTTTTCCCCCTCTCTCGCTGTCGCCTTTGCTTATTTTAATTGGCTCAGCCCCTCAACTTCTCACCCAAACAAGCCACTAACTATTTTTATTTCACCCATCACTTAACGCATAATAAATGATATTATTATTATGAAAAAAATATTCAATGTCATAAGGAATAATTAATTATTTATTTTTCAATTCAAAAAGTATTCATTTCCGCCAAGATGCGATGATTCCGAATTGTATATACCTCTATATATTAGTAGCTGACTGACCCGTCAATCTGTGAATTCAATACCTACGTCGACCCGTCTAAAGGCGAATTCACACTACGCTGACGTGTCGTGTTAACACGTCAGCTGACGAGTGCAAAAAAATTAATCACCTATTTTAATTATGAGTGTGCACATTAGGCTGACGTGTCGTGTCGCGACATAACACGGTCTCTGACGCGTCAGCTCTAAATATAAATTCCCAGAACTCGTCAGGCCGTCAGCCATGAAGAACACGAAGAAGACCTCATGGAGCATGTAAAAAAATTCCGATTTTGTATGATCAATCCATTAAGAATTAGAGAAATAAATTAAAAAAAATAAAACAAAAATAATAAATAATAAATTATTAATATTATAACTCCTAAACTATAAACTCTACGGCAAATTTTGTAATGAGCAAAGTTGTAGGGGATGTGATTTCTAACAACATTTGTTTAAAAAATTTCAAAAAGGGGGAGAGGGTCAAAAATGAAAATTGGCACAAAAATTGGTTAACCCTCTCGAATTTTCTTTGGAAATTAATAAGGTAGCGGCTTTATTCAAGAAGCTCACATTTATTTATAAATAATTAATGTAATGCTGATGTATCTTAATTATTATATTAATTAATTAATTAAATTATATTAAACGAACAATTCTTGTATATTTATATAGAATCGGTTTCTCTAATGATTTCGCTAAAATTTGGTGAAGTCTCATGAGTTATTAGTCGTGTATAAATTTTAATCCGATTGAAATAAAGGAAAGGGGTGTAAATTAGTCATGTCGCAAAATAAATATTTTAATCGTTCATATCTCGTCTTCGGAAAGTCACAGAGCCTTGTAATTTGAAACTTAAGCTATCTAGAGGCTACAAGAATTACCACAAGATTTTGGCTAAAATAGAAAAACCGGAAGTTGATGTTTACGTACAAAAGAATGTACCCTTCCTGTGTTTCGCAACCATAAATCTCAGAGCTACGAAATTCGAAACTTTAGCTCGATATAGGCTAGAAAGAGTACAGCAAGCTTTTGTTTGAAATCGGAACCGTAAGTTGACATTTACATGAAAGATTTTTCGTTTTTTTTATTTTCTCAGAAACGGCATCAGCGATTTTTTTTTAAATTAGTATACTTATCAAGGGTGATGAGTTATTAGTCGTGTATTGATTTTAGTCCGATTGAAATAAAGGAAGGGAGTGTAAATTAGGAGTGTGGTAAAATAAATATTTTACTCATTCATTATATCTTCTTCGATAAGTCACAGAGCCTTGAAATTTGAAACTTAAGCTATTTAGAGGAAAAAAGTTACCGAGCATCGATCGGTGCTCCAGGCACTAATTATGTAATATATGATGTTTATGTATGTAACGAGTATTGTTAATGCATAATTTTATCATTTTGTAAATTGAGGCTTTTAGACGTTGAAAAAATAAATAAATAAATATTGGATTGTTATGTACAAAAGGACAAGTAAAAGTTGAATGGAGTGCACACTAAATTGAAATGAGCCTGGGTGTGGAGTGAAGAGGTGACGTTTCTGTTGGTATGTGCCTCACGGCACAAGAGAGGATCGGAAAAAATCCCCGTTCTCTCTTTCATCCTTTTTCCGCTTCCGGGCACATGATAATTAATCGAAAATAGACAATTACAAGAGAAACAAAAAAAGAGAGAGAGATCAATCGAACAAATTTCCATGTTTTTGGGGGAGGGGGGGGAGGAATTTTGAATTGAAAAATTTCCCCTTGTAACAAGAAACGTAGATAGAATTACTACCGTGTTCTCCCCTTTCACTTAATAATACTGAGTTTTTATTCTAACCCGTTTACTTTCATATGTTATTGAAGATATGAAATACAATCCACATACCTCACATACTCATTCATAACTATGAATAAAGAAACAATGTTTTTTTTTTAATTGGTTTGAAATTAATACCTTTCCAGCTCTCTACAGACTAATTTACTCAAGCTCTCTCTCCTTATATTACTGTTATTTTATAATAAAAAAACACCCATAGTTGGCGTCAACAAATTAGAACCGTCATCCTCGGACAACGCGGGATGCTGTTTCTAATTAATACGGACAATAACGTTGTTCAATTTTTTCTTTTGTCAATTATTACTTTATCATACAAAATATGGTCAAGTATTGTAATCATGCATGAAAAAAGTGTTTTTTTTTCCTTCTTTTTTTCGAAATATCTCAAAAACGGCTGAAACTATTTTGATTAAAAAAATTGGACGAAACCATGGCATTTCGGCCTACAAAAAAGCCTTAATAAGTGAACATCGAAAAAATGATATTTTTCGAGATAATAACTGTTTTGTCAAAATGTCTGTTAATACGTTAGTCTGTGCAAATTTTTGTGTTCGAGCTAGCTCAAAAACTAGTGTGAATATCAAAACCAAATTTCACATGTAGTTTTGGTGAATTGAGATCAAGAGCTGATTAGATTTTGGAGAATATCGACCCAAAATTAAGGGAGGGAGAGGGGGTTAAAAATTTAAATTATAAATTTTCAAACTAAAAATACAAGAAAAATGAAATATACTATAAAACTAAAACGAAGAAAAGATTGTTATTTTTTCTGGGACCAAAGTTGGGGGGGGGGGATCAAAAAATTAAAACCTAGGTCCTTGGACCAAACTTAAGCAAATTTTGTATACATAATCAGTAGGCTCCCAGAAGACTAAAAATCCAAAAACTAACGGCCCAAAATAAGGGGGAGAGGGATGTAGGATCAAAAAATGAAAATATAGTCTTTTGGACCAAACTCAATCAAATATTGTACCTATACATAGTCTATAAGTTCAAAAACTAACCTCCACAAATGATTATAAATTATTTAATTAAATATTAAATATAAGAGAGGATCCAGGGTCCGGGCCTTGTGGGCCTAGGCGGAAATCCAGCACTGCCTATATCGATTGGAATTAGGTGTACACCGTCTTTGGAATTATTTGGAATTACTTTGGAATTCATTAGATAATCTATTGTCTTCTACTTGGAAATGAAAGTGGAAGTGGAAGTAGGTATACACGATTTTAGGTCGCGGTTCACCCCTCGCCTATATCAATAAAAAAAATTCTAATCTGGCCTTTTTTGCCCTACGTCCAATATCAGACTGAGAGATAAATATATAATTATTTTGAGAAATCGGTCGCTAGGACGATCTGATTTGACCGATCAACATGGTTTTAGTTTGTCAGATGAGTTGGCCACTCAACCTCACTTCACAAGAAAACAAGTCATGATTTCTTGTCTGATCTGAATAATTTTGGAATTCAAATCTAATTTGAGAAGGCTTTCCCTATAGTGTAGTGTTATTCATTAAAAAAGGTTGGTATTTCTAAGTCTCCCTAAAAAGTCAACTGAAGGATTGGCTGTCATCTGTCATATATTGACGGAAATATTTCATTGGTAAGACTTGTTTTATTATTAAAAAATAATCTCATTGTCAATTTGAATTTAAAATAAAAAAATCTCTAACGAAAAATATTTTGACATGATAATATTATGAACTGATCTACGGATTGAAATTAGGTATATTTTATTATTTTATTTATTAATAGACATTTAATATTAAATAGAATATTTATTGTTTGACAGAAAAAATTTTTCTTTCATCGAAGGTAAGAGTGAAAACTATTTCAAGACTCGGGATTTTTTGAAATTCGAACCCTAAAGGGGCGAAAGGGCCCCAAAATGTGTTTTCAGAGTTTTTTAAGATCTCTTAAACCAGAAAATATATCGATATGGGTTTAGTTTAGAAAGGTGAAGCATTGAAATACAAAAAAACATATTTGAGTATTTTGCTCTATTTGTCCCCGAAAGGGAGATAAGTATAGTCATTTTGGGGTAAATTTTTGAAATTTTTAAAGTGCTCTATCTCCTCGAGTTTATAAGTTTTAGCATTCAAATTTGATACATAGGTTTATTAATGCTAAATCTCGGGAAGTTTTTTTTTTATTTTTTTGAAATTTGACCCCTAAACTGAAAAATGGGGGATTTTTGATTTTGAGGTCTAAAACACAAAATCTTATCTTGCCCTTGGACCTAACTCAACCAAATTTTTTATACATAATCTGTTGGCCTCTTGGGAGCTAGAAATGCAAAAACTGGGTGGGGTGGGAGGTGCGGTGCAGGGGGCCCGGTTAGGTGTGGGGGAAGGATGCCTAGTGGGGTGCAGGGTGGGTGTGGAGGTGGAATGGGGTTGAGGTGCGGGGCGGAGTAGAATGCACAGGGGTAGGGTTCAGGGGGCCCGGGGTGGGGTGGAATGGGTGGTGGGGGTGGGGGGTGGTGGGTCCAGGGGGCGTAGCCTCTTGATAGCGGAGACGCCCGCCGAGGGCTTCTCAGCTAGTCATAAATATAACCTGAATTAATTTTTTGGATCACTCCTTCACCCCTTAAAAGGTGTGACTACCCTTTATTTAGTGCTTTTCTTAAGAGGATGATTTCTTGCATATTTTAAGGCAATCCCGAATCACTAAGCACCAAGATTTTATGAATTTGTTTTTATTATCCCTCCTTTACTCCTTAAAAATGATGACAACCCTTAATTTAGGGGGTTGGGTAGGTCGAGTGGATAACGTAATCTAATCAAGCTAGCCCGGGTTCAAGCCTGAGCCGCTGCAATCCGATTTTAATCTGATACCTACACTAATTTACACACTCAATGACCATAACCGACTATAGTTTCCGAAGGCCATTAAAAACAAAAACCCTTAATTTAATGTTTTACTGCAAATTTTAAAGCAATCCCAAATCAAGATGCTTAAATTTAGCTTAAATTAATTTTTGAACAATGACTAACCTTAATTTATGGACTTTTTAAAAGAATTACTTTATTTGAAATATTTAATTACTAACCCTAACTCTTTTTTACAGCTCGTCTGTTGATTATATCTATCATTTTTTGATAAAATTATAATATACTAAAGAATAATTGATAATAGAGCCGACTGTGGTTCAGTGGTCAGAGTGTCGGGCTTATCTCCTGAAGTATGCTGGTTCGAGACCGAGTCTCGGCAGATATTTACAGCCGCCTCCTCTTGGAAAGCAATGGCAAACTACTAAGAGTATAAATGCCTAGTCAATCTCTGCAAACTAGCTGTTCGGAACCGGCGTTAAAAAGTAGGTCCCGTATATCTGTGTAAAAACAGCTAAACACACTCAGCACAGGTATATGTGGAGAGGTGCCGACGCCCATTCGGGTATGGCACAATAAGAAGAAAGAATAATTCAATCTTCTCATGGAAGCATGAAGACATCTATCCAGCTTGATTGAAATGGAAACTTCACTCATTTAATAGAAATAGCAACTGTAGTAAAGCAACGATGTTTCTACTATTTTTACTGTCATTTTCTTCTGCATATTCGCCAATGTTTATTAAAACCATTCTAACGAGGTGGCTTTTATCATCCCCAAATTAGCTGAGGGCCTATTCGAGATGAACCATCAGAGAGCAAACATCAATATAAAGAAAATTTTAATTAATTAACTCCTCTTCACTAATGATGCCGCATGGTTTTTCATCCGAGAAGGGTCTTCAAGGTCTGGTGAGTCGTTTCTCAGAAGGTAAGTCATTAGCTCTGGCGATCCATCTCAGCAAAACTGAGACTTCAAGAGACACACATACACTCATTCTACATTCATACAAATGGTTGTCTGCATGAATGTAGAATAGTGTGTGTTTGTGTGTGGCTTGAAGTTTCAGTTTTGCTGCCACTTCAATTCGTAAGATTGTTTCTTAACCAAAAATTATTATGGTGATATTCAGCGGAAACCGAGGGGTGAACCGCGACCTAATATGCTGTACACCTACTTCCACTTGTACTTCCAAATATTTCCAAGTACTTCCAAATATTTCAAAGTATTCCAAGTAATTCCAAATATTTCCAAGCACTTCCAAATATTTCCAAGTACTTCCAAATATTTCCGAGTATTTCCAAATATTCCCAAGTATTTCCAAGCACTTCCAAATATTTTCAAGTACTTCCAAATATTTCCAAGTACTTCCAAAATACTTCCAAAGAGGTGCACACCTAATTCCAATCGCGGATCACCACTCGGCGGAAACCAACCAACAACTTTACTTACCAAGGCACAGATATAACTAAAGAAAATTCTGAATAACATAATATCAAGAAGGGTTGTTAGGGCCAGTCATGCCATGGGTAGGCTGTTAAAAACACTTTGGAAAATCACTCTTCTATAATTCGGTAAAAAAAAAACATTCAAGTTTAAGTCGCTCAAAATTAAATACATTTTATAGTCTATGTCAGGGGTTCCCAAACTTTTCCGAGTCGCGGCCCCTTCTTTCAATTAAAATTTTTCCATGGCGCCCTATCCATAGTAAAAGTTCATAATATATCAAAACAAATACAGTATTTGGTCTCTATGAATACTCTTGTATTAGAAGCGATAAAAATATCTTGGGAATTATTAATTTATTTTTCTATGAAAATCAAAAATTCAGACCACAGGGGCCCTTTGTATATATTTCAGGTTTTTTCAAGGGTGTCAAAGTTACATTTTTTGCTTTATATTACAACAAATACCGTATTTGGTCTCTAAATACTCTTGTATTAGAATTGATAAACATATCTTGGGAATTATTAGTTTATTTTTCTAAGAAAATCAAAAATTCAGACCACAGGGGGTACTCTTTGTATATATTTCAGATTTTTTCGAGGGTATCAATGTTAAATTTTTTCGGTTTATGTATGTCTAATCGTAAGTAATAGATAAAAATGAATAATAATAAATAAATGTTTAGCTTCTCACTTTGTTTTTGTCTAGTTAGGCCAACTGTCTTGCTACAATTAATTATTAAGATTCACAGTTTGGGAACCCCTGGTCTATGTAATAAAAAAGAGAGGAGGGTCTGAAGTGGTAGATCTACCGAGCGGGAGGTGCGAGTACAACCCGTCTGGGCAATTATCTGACCCCTACTCCAATTTACATATCTCTATCTATACATAAAAGAAATAGAAATTAATCACATAGAATTTGACTATATCTGCTTTATTTCAGAAATAATAAAAGAACAGTTAAATATATAAAAATAAATAATATAATTAATTGATAATTTTAGTCAAAATTTATTATTTCTATAAAATTTAAACAAGGACTCAGAAAATTCTGCTCTGGGGGAAGACTTGCATGTTTTTAACTCTGTTATATCCGAGTGAGACTCAAACTACCTACGCACATCAAGACTTTCATCCTCGGTGACCAAGACGCATCCTGGCTGTTACTGTCAGGACTCTAGAAACAACTTTGAAGTCTTGCATATGGCCAAATTGCCAAGGCTCTTTTAAGACACAGTCAACTTAAATGACTTGGTGATATCTGTCACATGAATGAGGGGCTAATTCATAAAGATGTCCTTTATAAAGAACTCAGCATGGGATCCAGACCTCTTTTGGGTCTCCTGCTGATGTGATTTCGGTTTGTCTGTTTGCGCAATTTAAACCTGTGCATGGGGTGCTCATTGATCACGTTTTCTAATAGTCCAAGGAATTCTTACACCCAATTTAGGCAGAAAAGACAGATACGAATCTTCCTATCTCTTCATCTATCACCTGTCTAAACTGTGGACTTAACTAACTTTTGACTTATGAAAGAAGGTGTCTCGAAAACAAAGTCTGTGTGGTCCCCTAATTGGTTGCTACTCCTAAAAGTAAGCAATATAATATATTGAAGGAGAATAAAAGAGTGTGTCTTCTGCTGGAATTATAAATTTTATTTATAACGAGACTATAATTTCGAGGGCTTTGCCCTCTTCATGAGTCTATTACAATTGATTCACAGAATTAATGTATGGATGGAAAATTCAATTCAATATAATATAGCTTATTCTCTCTATTATTATTATTATCTATTATTTAGTATGGCGGTGTATAATTTAAAAAATTCTCCAAAATATAGCACAAACAATTATTAAGACGATTACTCTTTGAAAGAGAAAGTTTGTCTTTCTTAAAACTATTTAATTCTTACAACTTGATTAAAGTTTTGGTGAATGAATAGTTTATAAGAACTTTTTGGAATAAACTACATTACGTACTAATTAATATATTTATTAAACTGTTAACAATTAGATAATAAGGAAACATTTTATTATAAACAGAAGGATCAGCCTGAGTTCTAGCCCCACAGCTTGCAAGTATGGCATTATGCTTTTAAAGAACAAGGCTTTTTTTATCCAATAAGTTAGTAATTCCTGAACCCAAACTAAACGCTATAATATAAATGAAGATTGAATTTCATTTGTTTTTAATCCCTGTTCATTTCTATTGTTAAGTTATTTTTCAAACTTTTAAAAAACCTCTCATTCGATCACATCACCCCAAAGCTAAAAAATTATTTCTCTTTTACTAACGAAGAAATAAATTTCTAGCTTTGGGGTGATGTGGTCGATTGAGAGGTGTTTTAAGTGTTCATTATTAATGTTATTCATTTCTGTTTTCAGTTGTTGATAAATGTATTTTCAAGAATATATCACCGGCATAAATAAAAACCAAATTCCAAGACGGCAAAAAATCGGATTATTATTAAATTCAACCTTCAAGACCTCAAGACCCCTCAAGATGGATTATAGAAAAGTCAACTTTTACAACAATATTTGCGATATTTGCCGACCACCCAAGCACAAGCCAGAGGGTCTCTCCTTCAATTGAAAACATTCATTCTTCTTATAGCCATTTCTCTTTAAGTTAAAACAGCTGTCAATGTAAATGATAAATAAGATCACAGGATGGACACCTTTTAAAAAGGTCTAAGATTTTCCTTTATTTATTTACATATTATTTGATTTTTTCTTTATCATAAGTAGTATGTGGAAGTAATCGTGTAGACGTATTCACACGATTCGCTAACCCCTTACATTCGTGGTTAAATTGGAAAAATCCCGAACTGGACAATATGTTTATCCTCATGGAACTCTTTCCCTGCTTTCCTCTTTCTCAAAAATTATAATTTTCAGTCACCCAACTGCATAGAATAAAGGGTCTTTTCGAAAATACAAGGGCCTATGATATGATCCTTTCTAGGTGTGCTCATTGAATTATTAATATACAAAAACAACACGGCCAAGTGCGAATCGGACTGCATATTGAGAGTTCCTTACTTCCAAAATAGTTTAGATTTTAAAACTATTCTTATTTCTAGTTAATAAGGAGAGAATGAGGGTATTCTTTATAATTTTAATTCAAGATATTTCTAAAAAAAGTCGAAAAATGGACACTTTGAGTCTCTTTCATACCTAAATTAAATAAAAAAAAAGGCTAAATTTACTTTGAAAAACTTACATGTTTGTATCTTATTTAGTGTACGAACTACAATGCTCTAAAAGACGGATAGACTGACAGACATTGTAGCAACACTAATAGTGTCACTCTTTACTTTTGGTAATCTTAATATCATAAATTATATAAATAACATTATTTAAATATATGGGGGGTGGCAGATTTATGGTAAATTTACTTGGTGTGTTTAAATCACGCCAGATTTTATTTTTTAAGTTTCTAATTAGTTGAGATGGTGGTGTTGGTGCAAGGTGAAACATATTTAATAAAGATAAGAGTAAATAAATATTATATTTATTTAGTCTTATCTTTATTTTAAGTTTCTGTCAAAATGTAAAACGGGTCCCTCCTCCTCTTAGGGTAGCTACTGTCGGTCGGTCTGTCCGTCTATAATAGTAGTATAATTCGTAGACTAAATAAAACAAAACCTGAAATTTACAAGCTTATTATATTAATATTCCTCAAAATCCAAAATCGTATAATCAAATGATTATTTCAGGAAGGGTCGAATTTTTTGTGAGGTCCAAAATAAAAAAAAATATCTTTTTATCATGAGATGGGAGATTTCACTGTAAAGATCTCTTTAACTAGAATTAGGCTTAATTTTGTCAAATTTATTTTGCTTTAAAATGACTGTCAAAGAGCCCCAAAGTGACCATTTCTAGGTGACTTTTGTACCTGTCCATTTTCATTCTAGTATTTAAATTAAAATTCTGAAAAAATCTTAGTTCCTTCTCTCCTTATAAATGACAAATAAGAAATATTTAATATCTCAAATATTTTGGAAGATACAATTATTTTTCTGCTCTATGTTGTCCTCTGAATAGGCGGAACTATTGAATTAACGGAGCGGAAGATCATTCAGATAGAGTAATATCGTGTATATATAGTATATATATATATATATATATTATGCACGAAACTTTATGAGTCCGACTCGCACTTTTCCAGCTCATTTTAAATATAATTTTAATTTCTCATTAGTTGATCTCTTCTCTTCCTCCATCTCTTCTTCATCAGCGGTCTATTTGCTTGGCTTTTTACGCGTCTCAATATTTATGAAATTCATTAAATATTTTCCAAAGTAAATTATTCATTTTAATAGGGCTATTTATCAATATGTCATATAAATATCTACAAGTTTTAGATCCTTTTTCTCTCTCACTCTTCACTCTTTCACACAAACATTCTTAAACATTAATGAAAAGTACTCGCCTCCATTTAAAAAGTTGTAAAAGAACCTTCTTTTTAAAGAATTAAACGGGATCTTTATTTTTAATAACATCTTTAAAAGAAACATCAATAGTACTACTTCTACTCTACTTATATATTTTAAGCATTCAAACTGCATTAATTTTAATTTTAGATCATTAAATGAAACCTAAAAAAAGCAATTTTTTATTTTATTTAATAAATGAATTATTATATCTTGTCATTGGCTTTTTTTTGAACATTTTAATTGTTTTTTAAAGTAACGGTTATAATTTAAACACAATATATATATACTATATATAACTAGCTGCAAGGCCCGCCTTCGGCGGCCCTCTTGCTAGCCAGGGGACACACCCCCTGGTCCCAGCCCACGAACCCCACCCTAACCCCCACCACACCCTCCTAAACCTACTCAGCACCCCACCCCCGCCCCATGCCCACCCTCCGCCCCCACCCCAACACCCCAACACTCCATCCGCACTCTAACCCACGAACCCCACCCCCGCATCATGCCCAACCCCCACCCGCACACCACCCACCTCGAACCACGCACCTCATCAACCCCGGACCCCACCCCGTGCCCTCCAACCCTGCGCACCACACCCCCGCCTAGCCCCCTGGACTCCACCCCGCACCACCCCCTGCACCCCACCCTACTCCGCCTCACTCCCTCACCCAGCGCACCCCATAGCCTAACCCATCCCCACTCTATTCCTCCCCCGCATTCACCCTCCGCACACAGCTTTTGCATTTCTAGCCTTCTAGTGACCCACAGATTATGTATACAAAATTTGGTTGAGTTTGGTCCAAGAGAAAGAATTTTCATTTTTTGACCCCCCCTCCCATTTTGGGTGGTTATTTTTTGCACTTCTAGCTTTCTAGAGGCCCAGAGATTATGTATACAAAATTTGGTTGAGTTTGCTCCAAGGGCAAGAATTTACATTTTTTCACCCTCCTCCCCTTTTTGGGTGATTTTTTGGGGAAATTTTTTTAAACAAAAGTTGTCAGAAATCATATTCCCTACAACTTTGTTTATCATAAAATTTGCCGTAGGGTTAATAGTTTAGGAGTTATTTGATAATTTTCATTTGTGCACCCCCTAAACCCCCTTCGGGGATCAAAATATCAAAAGGTTATATAGCTAAAAACGTAAGTTAGAAGACATTTGATGTAAATATGAAATTTCATAATAATCCCTTCAGCCGTTTTTTTACGTGAATCGTGAGCAACTTTTCGGAAACCACTAAAACAGACAGACAGGAATTTTGTTGAGGGTGTTTTCCTTCATAACTTTGCTTGAAACGCGTGCAACCAAAATTTCGCGTGGTTTGGAGCAATGTACAGACAAAACCTTAATTTTATATATATAGATAAAGAAATTAACTTAATAATAATGATATTAATAGTAATAATTTTACAGGGTGACTTTGAAAGAGGTTTGCTTCGAGGGAAAGAAAAACAGATCATGGCATAGGAATTCAAGAAATGCTTCAATCAGCTTCAACTTCGTGATCATCATCATCTACTATCTTAACAGACCTCACATTCTAAAGTATAAACATAAGTTATTTCCATTTAATTATTTTTAATGTTCTTAGGGTTCCCTTTAAAATTAAAACAAAACTTATTATTGAGTACTGTCGGTCTGTCAGAGCATTGTAGTTCGTAAACTAAATAAGATACTCGAAATTTACAAGTGATGTGTTTTTTTAACCGACTTCATTTTTTTACGATAAGGTGTGAGGCATCCCTGTAAACATCTCTTTTAAGTGAATAAAGCTAAAAAATTTTAAATTTAATTATCATTAAAATAACGTTGTAGTAGAATCCCAAAGCTGTTACTTTTAGTTGATTTTTGTACCAGCTCAATTTCAATCAAGTTCTTAACTTTAATTCTTAAAATTAGTTCATTCTCTTATTACTAACGAAAAATAAGAACGAATTTGACATCTCAAGTATTTTAGAAGATATAATACATTTTTCCTTCAAAACTATAGTTATATATACTTACTTAAAAAATAGAATAAATTTTTTTTTACTTAAAATATGTGTATTTCAACTGAAATTGTTTGCATTCAACCCGTCTGGAAACACAACTTTTAAGTAATAAATACAAATTTATTTTATATTTTAAATAGTACTTATATGAAAACTACATCTATTTAAAAACCCATAATAAAATGATAATATAAATTTATTGTACTAATATAATTTTCAAATTAATACAAAAAAAAAATCAATAGCTATACTTAATTTTACAATAAATAATTTCAAATTTATTTTAATTCACTTAAATTTTTAAGAAAATTTTATTTATTTTCTTATAATTGTAGATTATCGTCCTTAACGTTTGATTTAATTATGTAAGTAATCGGGAATAAGCAGTGTTTAATGAAAAAGTCTTTTAATCAATTTTGCGACGTTTCGTCCTGGAATTTTTTCAAGCTTATATTAATTCTATCATGTGTATTCAGCTATTTTATGAATTCACATAGAGTTGCTTGTATTATCAAAATCACTTTGTCTTTTAAAGATAATTTTAATTATTAATTAGCAGCTATTAAATATTTTTACTTTTAATAATATGATTGATATTTTCAAAATAGAGATTATAAATACCATCGAGTCTCTTTTTATGGGCTAGATACGTTCCACAGACAAATTAATTAAAAAGCATTTTTATTAAACACTCCCCTTCTTCCTGATAAACTACATAATTATATTTTCTTATTTTATATAGAAAAGGAAAAAAATTGTTTCTAGTTGATTGATCATGAAATGCGAATTACTTACAAGCTGTGAGGATTTCATTTGCTTAGGTATTCGTTCGAAATAAAATGTCAATCAATTTTATCACAATAAATGGGAAAATTTTATAGATCCTGTAGTCAAAATGAAAACACCTTAAAATATTACGTAATGTGAAAATTAGAGTTTGGTCATGTGAAAAAAAAGTGAGTGAGGAAGAAACCGCTGGAATAAGGTGCCCTTAAGAAAGAAAAGAAAGAAAGAGAAGGGAGAAAAAGGTACCGGAAAACCGAAGGGCAGGCAGCTGCACGCGCCTCCTGAATTCATTAAAGTCTCAAGAGGGCTGAAAGGAAAACCTCTGAAAGGGCCAACAGCAAAAACAACCCCCTTCCATCGATCTATAATAGAGAGTCATTTCGGACCCTGACTGATTAAGCCTGAAAAATATTAGCGATCTATTAACGGCCAGGTCTATTCAAAATGAAAGGGTGGCTCACACAAAAAGAGGGAAATAAAATAATAAATAAATTTCAGAGGTTATTCAGGGTAGGTCAGGCAGAATGAGAAGTGGAAATTTATTTCCTGTCAAACAGAGTCGAGGCCTTTTAACATAATATTTACTTCCGTGTCAGAAAATTTAAATTTAGGCACTTGCCTCGGGCTCGTTTCATTATGCATACTTGAAGGAGAAAATCTATACTTATTTGATTCTTGAAACAACACTTGAGAATTAGGGACCGAAATGTCATGTAATCTTGAGAATATTCCATTAAATATCCATTTTATGAACTTTCTTATATACATAAAATTACTTTTAATATATATATATATATATACAGAAATATGCGTCACTTTCCATTTCAAAAGTTTAATAACTTTTTAATAAAAAAGTAAATATATTTTATTCTTAGATATAATTATTTTAGACTTAGGAAATTACTTTGAACTAAGTACTAATTGTGGAAAATAACATCACCTAAATATCTCCCATTTTAAACAACTGTCCGGAGCGGCGAATTGGGGTTAGAGAGAGGAAATTAAAATCAATAAAAACTAATGAAAAGGTAAAGAATTTAAAACAAAATCGTAATTAAGCCTACTAAGTGCAATCCGAAACGCTTACCCAAGGTTCCTCACACCTTATTTATATCTTCTAAAATACTTGATATATCAAAATTTCGTTCTTATTTGTCGTGGATTAGGAGTGGAATTTCTTAATTTAAACTTTTTCTAATCACCGACATATACAAAACAATCTAAAAATGGCCATTTTGGGTTTCTCTTACTGCTTACACAGTAATTTTAAAGTACATTAAATTTAAAAATTTATCCTAATTCTATTTAAGGACGTTCCCTAATAAATCGATTTTCTTGCAATCCTTTTAAAACTTTGAATAAACATATTTATAAAAGTGTCAATTTTATGTGTAGAAATTTTTTTCAATAGCCCTTGCGGCACTAAATTTGTAAATATTGACTTTTAAAAATTTGCATATTTAACACGCGAACCCTATCCCGATTGATGTTAAAGCGACTGTTTCATTAAATAACACTCGTAATTTTCTTGAAATTATTTTGAAAAACTGAGGATCATTAAGTGAAAATATAAAAAATATTTTTCTGTTAAAATAATTGTATCAAGCGGTATTTGTTTTGTATGAAAAATGTTAAAAGTTAGGTTCTTTTGATGGTTTTCGTTATTTCTTTCATGGCATGGCAAGTGAGAGATGGCGACTTGCCAACGTCGCACTAAAATCACTCCGTTTATCCATATCTAAAAAAATTCTGCAGCTGGTGCATTTTAGATTTTTAGCTAATTCTCTCAACCTAACTATACTGTTCTCATCTGGAATTTCAAATTGAGCTGTTTCATGAAGTGTTTTTTTTAATTCTTTGTCTTTTAGCGTCGGTAAATGCAATGTTGCCAGATCCTAGAAACGACACAGTGAAAATATTTTTACCTTTCTGCGCATCTGAGAGTAGGGGAAAGAGCGAACTGCATCTGAGCTAAATTAGGGAACGTCCTTAAGAATATATTTACAGAGATACTTTGTACCCCATGATAAAATAAAAAAAAAAAATATTTTGGACCCATCAAAAAATTCGACCCTCCCAAAACAATCACTCGATTGAAATTCTAATATAGTTTTTAATTCAAGGAAAAATTAATAAATATGACATTTAAATTTCAAGTTTGAATCTTATTTAGTTTGTGAGCTACAATGCTCAGACAGACAGACAGACACTGTAGCGACACTAATAGGGTCTCATTTTACTTGTGAATGGAAACCTACAAAGTAGGTAATACATATTCTTTAATTTTCGTTGGTTACTAGTCATAATTGAAATAAATATTACAATAATTTGATAAATTATTATTATTCTCTATTTATTATACAGTTCAGTCACCATTGGTAGACCATCTTCAGTAGTAATAATAATGATCCTTTGCTCCTTCTCTCAATAGGCCTCTAGTTTCTTAAGTATTAAACCAAGAAACTTGCAATTCCCCATCTACTTAGATCTAAGATTGCTTATAATTTATAAGAATCCGCAAATCCACTTATTATCAAAGTTGAAAAAAATAATTTTTGATTCAAAATCCCGAACATTAGAAATTTCAGAAGAAAAATTTCTGTTCCCCATCGTGTTAGATTATTTATTGTTTGTTTACTAGCTATTTTCCAAACTTCAAGGTTTATTTGAACGAAGGGCTACTTGACCAATACAAACACCTTCAAGCTCTTAAACTTCGTCGAGGCATGTCTAAAGAATGAGATTCTTGGGGTAAATGTTTCGTTAGTGTTAAGTACTAGAACAAGGGCATTAAACACTATTCACTAGACATTTTCCGACCGTCTTTATAGTAAATATGGTTTAGTTTTTGGAAATTGCCATAAAATCAACTTCCACTTTATTAATCTCTAAATTGGAAGTATAAAATTGTGATGAAAATTCATAGGTGTACAATTAAACATTCACAGTTGCCTGTATTGAGAAATTATACAAAAAATTGTGTGACATTTTAATCTTCTCTAATCCAAATTAATTACTCGAGAGGCAGGCTGATTTTTTCTTTCATTCCAAAAACATATACCTATACATAAATAGAATTTACTTATAAAGAAAATTTTTAAAAAATACACCTGGTGTTTCATTGAATAGGTCTTTTAACATTCTATTAAACATGTTTTCTTGTAATTTTTATTTTGAAGGCCCATTTGATATATTCGAGGGGTGAACCACGATTGGAATTAGATGTACACCTCTTTGAAATTATGTGGAATTATTTTGGAATTCATTAGATAATGCCCCTTTATCTATTGTCTTCTACTTGGAAGTGGAAGTAGGTGTACTCGATATTAGGTCGCGGTTCACCCCTCGGGTATATTAGTCTACAAATTATCCTTGCAATTTATCATCCTAAGATTGCAATCCTTTGATTTAAAAATCTGTAAAAATTCAGTGAAGTAGCTTAATATTAAGAATACTTTCGAGGTAAATTATTTTAGATGCTAAAATAAGTTTGGATTTCAAATAAAAAATCCTGGAGCACATTCGAGTCCATATATAATTTATTTGTTGGAGACTAGTTTCGAAGGTTTGCTCTTTCTTTTCTTTTTAATTAGAAATATTCTATCTCATGAGTTCAAATACCTGATTGGATTTAGGTAAATTCGTTTTATTGTGATAGTAAGCTTGTCACTCAACAAATTATTTGATTCTGATTGATTTCTATTCATGAATCAATAACTCTGCTACTCTCGTCAAACAAAATCTTTTCAATTACGCACTTAGTAGCTTTATTATTTGATCCTTTTAATTGAAGTTAAAGAAAGAAATCTTAGAAACCACATTATGATATAATATTAATTTATTAATCTAGACACACGGCAGTGTGTCAGCCAAGTTCGGAAAAACGGGCGACGCACCGGCCATGTGTATATTTACACGAACCATTTCAAGCTACTTTCGACCCCCCCATAACTCAAAAACTATTAGACTTACACACTTGAAATTTTGCATGCCTAATAAGACCCACTAGAACACCTAGAATCCCAAATTTCATGAATAAATCTAATATAGTTCTTGAGTTATTAAGCTCTGAAAAGTGTCATTTTTAACACTGACTGACTCACTGACTGACATATCAAAAACCTAAAGTACTTCCGCTGGTCCTAGAATGCTGAAATTTGGCATACTGGTAGAGTTTGGGCTACAATTAAATGAAAAAATCGAAAAAGTAAAACTTTCCCTTTTTCAGGACCTAAAATGAAGGAGTGAAATTTATTATAGGCTTAATTAACATATAGTAAAAATACAATCAAGCTAGAATTCTGAAATTTGGCATACTGATAAAGCTTGGCACATTAATAAAGGAGAAAATTGAAAAACCGAAACTTTCCCTTCTTTGGGGCCCGAAATGAAGGGGTGAAATTTATGAAAACCCGACCGGGTTTTTAACAGAAATTTTTTATGAAAAATATTTAATCATTATTATTATAAATGTTAAAATGTAATTATTAAGGATAAAACTTTCAAAAATTAATGATATCTGACTAAAAACATAAATGTGAAAAAAGGGCCAAACGGCAAACGCCAAGGTGCAAACAGCTTCGGCGACAAAAGAATTGTGATCTAAAACGGGTACCAAGTTCCATAGCAGTTGCTTAAATCATAGCTATAGGAATGTACCTACAACGTTCTTCAATTGATTTAAAAGAAAATTTGTTACGTTCTTTGATATTGAATTTATAACTTGGAAAGTTATAATAGTCAATAAATTACGTTTAACGTGATGATATTTAATACAAGCTTAAAATTTTGCTTTGCTACTTGTTCTATTTAATACTACAAACAATTTAGTTGGATATAAAACTTGCCAAGTTTTAAATTTAATATCAAAGAACCTAACAAATTTTCTTTTAAATCAATTGAAGATCGTTGTTCATCCCTATAGCTATGATTTAAGCAACTGCTATGGAACTTGGTACCCGTTTAGATCTCAACTCTTTTGTCGGCGAAGCCGTTTGCACCGAACTTGGCCCCTTTTTCACATTTATGTTTTTGGTCAGATAAAATATAATAAACATATAATAATACAAATTCAATGAAATTTCGATTATTTTATCTGGTATTCTTTTCAAGTACGAGATACCTGGGAGTGAGGGGTAACTTAAAAAGATTCTAGGCGAATAAGCCTCAATTAATCCAGGAATATTCTAAAAGCAATTAGATCTAGATAATTTATATTAATTTAATTATTAAAAAAATTGAACTGGACTTTCGGGCTACCCTATATTTGTATAATCAGTAGGTATACTAGTATAAAGAAATGTTTACCTCTATGTTTAATTTATAAAACAATATAAAAAATTGTTTAGATGTTTTTTATTGAATTATAGGGTCTATATTTAAGTAAGTTCATAATATTAAATAATTAACTTAACACGTTTTTTTTATAGAATAATCTTCATGCTCAAGCTTTCCAAATACTTCTGAGATACGTGACTGCAATATAATGCCGGGGTGAAGAATTTATAACAAAATGATATCTGAATCCACTCGCTTGGAATTCTACATCTCCATCTCTAAACTGACAACTAAGTATTGGAATTTCAAGTGAACTTTTCTTTAATATTTTTTGTTTTTCAATTTAAACTACTTACTTATAATATAAAAAAATCAATTTAAAGTTTTATTATATTATTATTAAGTGTTTGGAAGAGTATCGTTCAGTGTATTAAATAAGCGGACGTGTTCTGATGTGGCCATTCACTTGACTTTACCATACAACCTGGCCCCTCACTTATATTTAATAAAATTATTTATAATCCTGTAGGGGAGGGGGGTTAGTTTTTGCATTTTTAGATTACTCTGGGCCCACTGATTATGTATACAAAATTTGGTTGAGTGTGGTACGAGAGCCTATATTTTCATTTTTTGACCCCCCCCCCCATATTTTGGACGGTTAGTTTAAATTTCTTTATATAACCTTTATTCTCATCTATTATCAAACGATATTAAACAAATTCTAAATAAATATTTTTTTCTGACTATTGAAATAAACCAGAGGCAAATGATGTCACTGATAAAATGGTCCTAAGTGCAATTTTATTGAAGCTTGTGACAGGCTTTCAAGATCGTTGTGTGTATATTAGGTATATCCGAAACCATTACTTACTATTACTTAATAAAAAATGACTCCTTATGTCAGTAGATGATTTAAGTAAGCGAAGAAAATGAATGATAATGAATCATGACAACGAGCCGTGCAAAATTTGTTTTTTAATCTGTGGCAAGGATCTTTTTCCTTTCCACCCTGTATGTATATAATAAATAATACAGGGATAGAAGACATCTGTTTACAATTTTCCGTCATCCATCATGGACTAAAAAGCATGTCATCATAACTTAATAAATTAAAACGTTTTTTCGTCTTAAATTTTTTATTTTTTTATTTTCCTTCTTAAAAGATCCATTAGGTTTATGAAATAATTTCTAATTTTCTAACTCATAATAATACTAAATTGTTAGTTTGGAAAATCACGAGTGTATCTTCTGAATTTCAATTGTTATTGATAATCTGGGAGTACGGTAGTGTCTCAGCCAAGTTTGATTCGAGCGGGCGTCCACTGCCAGACTACCCTCAAATACTGTATATATCAATACAGGACGGACAGCCTGTCAAAATCCTATAGAAAATTTAACGGCTTTTGGCATCATGAAATTCAGCGTCGCCATACTAGCAAGGATGAAATCTTGGTGGTCGGGCTGGCCCAGCGGTTAGCGCAAATACTCGATACAGTTAACCACTTACATGTGATATTTTCTATTATGCGCTATATGTATTTTCATTCTAGCCCGCTAGAGTGCGCAGTTTTCATGATGCCTATGAATTTGACAGGCTGTCCTGTATTGATATATACAGTATTTGCTACCCTTTACAGGCAGCAACTCCAACCATTTTGAACCTACCGTAACTTTGCAATGAGAACCTGTACATGGCTGAAATTTTTTCCCTCAATACTCGTCCATAAGCTTAACGAAATTATGAAATTTCATATTTCTCTTCATTATATACCGCCTGAGTTAGAAGAAGCCAAATATACGCTTTCTGACTCATCAAAATTCTAGAGTACTTCCACTGATTCTACAATGCTGAAAATGCTGACATTTGGCGAAATAGTAAAGTTTGGAGTACAAAAAAAAGGAAAAAATCGAAAAACCGAAACTTTCTCTTCTTCAAATGAAAAGATGAAATTTATAAGCTACATAATATACATATACTGTAAACATACACTGATAAAAATGATGTTTTTTCTCAAATATGCCATTATAATGGCCTTAGAATGCTGGAATTTGGCATACTTTTAGAGCCTGGCACATTAATAAATAAGGAAATCAAAAAACCAAAAGTTCACTTTCCCAGCATTTTAAATGAAGGAGTTTGTAATCTAAATTATCATCTAGTAGAGTTTGATTCATTAATAAAGGGAAATCGTAAAACCGAAACTTTCCCTTCTTCAGGACCTACATATAAAGGGGTGAAACTTGCAGGCTAAATTCGCATATAGGTTACAAAAAGAAGTGAAATTCCGGCAAAAACACTTCTGTAAAAAAAAGGCCAAGTTCTAAACAGTTTGCTAAAAAAAGTACAAGAACTAAAGTGTACCTGGAGTCATATTAGTATTTAGAAACGATTTTTTTTTCAGTTGTAGAATTTTTTCAGAGCCATCTATGGTAAAATTTGAAAATTTTCTAATTTATTCCTAATGTTTCGTCTTCTAATTCTGAAGTCTTTTTCAAGTTCATTGATTCCGAGTTGTGAACAGCGATTGGAATTAGGTGTACACGTCTTTGGAATTCATTAGATAATGCCACTTCATCTATTGTCTTCTACTTGGAAATGTAAGTGAAAGTGGAAGTACTAGTAGGTGTACACGATATTAGGTCGCGGTTCACCCCTCGATTCATTCTATCTGTCTGTTGACAAATGTGTTCATATTACCACTCTTCGCTCACAATGGGAAGATTGAATCAAACTAAAAGATCACTTGAAAATGTCTTCAGAATTAGAAGCCATATCGTGAATGAGCTATGAAATTTCAAATAATTTCCTATTTCGCCATGGCTGGTCCTTTTTAATTAGCTTATATTTTTTAGATTGATATTTCTTGTTTTTGCATTGATATTTATTCTATTTATAGGCTCTTGAAGATCCTTGAATTCAATTCTCAACACAACGACTTTTTCATTACCTGAGATAAATAAATAAACGAAAAAACTACAACACACTTCACACGGAAGAATAGTAATAGAGGAAGCTTAAAAATATGAATATAGATTTTTATTAAATCAAAGTGTTTTTGAGAGGTAAATATGTAAGAATTTTAATTGTTCTAAACAAAATCTTTTCAATTATTCTTGTATTCTGATAGATATTTTCAATCCGAAACCTCATAACGAATTCGAATTATTCTCCATGTTCAATTTAAATTTTTTGCTTCAAGAATACTATAAAAATTCACTGTCTTATTGAAGCTTTGTTGGTCCGGATGATACTGGAAAATTCTATCCTCTTTGATCCCCTATCGTTAAATGAGAAATTTAGGTAAAATTTTTTATTTTATATTCGAATTATTGTCTTTGAGAGGGCCTCTTAGATATCATTGGAGATTTGATGGAGAGCCAGCTCAAGGAGAATGAAAAGAACAAATTCCAAATAAAAGAATTTATTCCAACGTCATTTCCAATATTTTCAAAATTGAAGTTTCTGAGGATTCCCCCTCCTTTTTCAAGGATTAAAATGATAAATGAAGAAAGCTTGTAGCCACTACATTCTCCTCTCTGTGAGTGTTTGTTTTGGTACTAAAATTTGCCATTCAAAAAATATTTTGATTTAATGCCAAATTATAACACCAAAACAAATACTAGTAAAGGGTACAAGGTAGTGGTTACAAGCCTCTTTTAAACACTGAAGAAATAGGGATAATCCTCTGAGAGGTCGTTTTTTAAAAGATTGAAAATAAGTTTCCAATAAAGTGTTTTATTTGAAATTTGTTCTTTTCATAATCCTGGGCTGCCTCTTCATCACATCTCCATATTTTGAGTTTATTCACAACATTTCGGTTTCTAATTTTAAAGTCGTTTTTAAATGATAATAGATGTAATTTGAGTCTCTACAGTATAATGAATTGAGACAGAAATAAACAACTATTTTAAATGTAGCTGAGTTGACTCGATCTTTATCTATTATCCATTGGAAAACGCTTCAAAATTTGAAACCGAAATGTTATGAATAAATTAGAAAATTTTAACCAATCCGTAAGGATGTGTACAAAATAATATTTTAAATAACAAAAATAAATTAATTAATGTTAAACTTCTCGTCGACTTATTTCTATTTCATCAGCAACGAATGAATAAATCGACTAATTTTCAACACTCATTAATTAATTTTTGTTTTTAAAATATTATTTTGTCCACAAATTCCAAATTAAATTTGTAAATCATGGACACGAATTATCATATAATATAGCTAATTTTCTAATTTAATCATGAATACAATACGACAGAATTTTTCACCCAGCTATAAAAAATAATTTTCTCCTCTATCAGTAAATAAAATTCCTATTTAAAAAAATAAACAGTTCAATTTTGTAAAATTTAGATTTAATTAGAGTCAATTTATTATTGGAAATTATTTGTTTTGTTTTTAATGGATGAATGAAATTGTTAGGTGATTGTATTCATACCTTCAAAAATTCATTTAATCCTTACTATTTTTTAATTTATTGAAAACAAACTTAGTTTCTGATACTTATATTTAAAGAAAATATTTAGCTAATATTCAAATTTACATCACTTTTACTTTTTTTATTATGAATACTGGAAAAATTTGACTTATGAGGTTTTTGTATTTAATCATTTGATATATTTGTTTAGTATACCTAATATTTCTTGGATCAGAATTTATGTTCCAATGTCTTGTTCTTAAAGACATAAATTTGACATGTCCACAAGATATATCGACGTCTATTTGCCAGAACCCCTTAATGTGCAAATTTTCCGATTTTTCTCTAGTGTGTTTTCTTTCCCGATTTCCGACAACCATTCAATACTAGAGAGGCATATAGTACAAGACGTTGTCACTTTAAATATTTATTTCAAGAAAGTAATAACAACTTTTGGTAAATCATGATAAAATGTATTTTTAAACATCTAAAACTCACAAAGACTAGAATCTACATATTATACACTAATACAGGTTTACTTTAGGGGAATGATACTTTGCTTCCAACATTCGATTATATTTTTAAAAACAACTTCTCATTCTTCAAAACAGATACCCAACTCTAGGTTTGAATAGTACTCGGTTTACACTGTTTTTAAATAACAAAATTAAAAATATGTGCTTTATTTTGGAAATAAGCTGACTTGTTCTGATGTGGCCATCCACTTGACTTTACCATACAACCTGGCCCCTAAAATTATTTATAATCATGTAAGGGGTTAGTTTTTCCATTTTTAGACTTCTGGGGTCCCACTGATTATGTATACAAAATTTGGTTGAGTTTGGTAAATGGCCAAGGTTTTCATTTTTTTGACCCCCTCCCCTCTCCCTCCCCATTTTGGGCGGTTAGTTTTTGCATTTTTAGACTTCTGGGGTCCCACTGATTATGTATACAAAATTTGGTTGAGTTTGCTCAAATGGCCTGGATTTTTAATTAAAATATAATAAACCCCCTCCACCCCCTTAATTGGTTTCGATTTATCCCGAAAAATATAATTTTTTCGATGTTCACTTATTAGAGCTTTTTGTAGAGCGAAATGGCATAGTGTCGCTCAATTTTTCTAATCAAAATATTTTGTTTTTGAGATATTTCGATAAAAGAAGGAAAAAAATACTTTTTTCATGCACTATTACAATACTTGACCATACCCTGTATGGTAAAGTAAAAAAGCGCCCAAACTGACCTCTGACGTCACGCCATTAAAAAATAAATTGTTTTATCGTTTTTGGCAAATATTTGAAGTTATTTTTTTCAGTACTTACTGAGAATGTCTAAGTATGAATATTAATAACAAAGTTGTAATAGTATTAACTGAATAAAATGAATTTTCGAAGTTTACTCTTCTATCGTGTGTTATCCCTAGAATAGACAAAGAACCCATTTTTTTCCTGGCTTCTGAGGTGTTGTTGGGTTCGATAGAGACGCGGCGGCTCGAGTGTTTCAAACCACTTGATTTAATTTTTAATATAGAGTTGATTTCTCTCTCTCTACTCTAGTTTAGAAACTCGGGGGGTCATTATAAAACAATTGGTCCGGCGAGTATTAATTGATAGGGTGGTGATGTAGTTTCCCATTCTAGGCCAGGGGGTGAGCTGAGGGGGCTCTAACGATATTTTAATGCCTCCGCATCGGAAGTGTCCCCCATCCCCTCGCCATGCGGTACCTCTTCTAATTATCAGCCGAGCGCATTAATATTCATTCCAGGACATGGGCCAGAATGAAAAAGAGACCAGGAGAGAGGGAGCCATAAGTCATACGCAAGTATAATGGATTACTCTCTGGTTGGCTCTTTCAATTTTCCTGAATTCTTAATAAAGCTTAACGTTTCAGGTTTTCCAGATGAGAAACTCTTAAGACGCTTACTCACTGGTTGTGTAGTTTGTTGATTATTTCCTCGTTATTCTTGCGCTCTCTTCTAGCAGCTACTCTCTCGGAGGATATTCATCCCTATTTCCTTCTAATTTGTGCTTAGAAAGTAGAGGGACTTTTGTTTTCGTACTTTTTATTTATAAACGACAAAAAATCCCTTCTGATTCTTTCTTTAAATTCTTTTATATCAAGTTGAAGTAATGTAATTGCCTCAAAACGCGAATTTTCATCAGAAATACACGTTTGTCAGGCAGGTCCCTTTGTCTACTTGATGACTAGTGTCTAATTTGAATTTAGCTGATGTAGAATTCGAGTTAGATTCAGAGTTTAATATAGAGTAAAGTAAAGAAAAGTCTTTTGGTGGAATACTCTACCATTCTATTAATGGGGTTGTTTTTTAGAATTGTATGCCTGGAAGGAGTCCGAAAAATGATAAATTTATTCTATTTTTAAAATAGATATCCATGTCTTTTTATTTATTCTATGAAATAATATTTTTCCACAAAACATTTATTATTGTTTGTTTAAATTATTTTTAATATTATATATACAAGAGGTGGTTCTGCAAACCAACTTATTTTTAATGTAATTTATAATAGTTAATAAACTCACCAGATGGTTTGGAAAAATTGTGCAAGATAAAATTAAAGAAGAAACTTGATCTAGTTATCTTGTCGCTTATTTTTAAGGAGACAACTGGCCAAGTTTACCTTCTGAATAAATAATCAAGGGAAAATCTACTTTATTACATCACTGATGCCTAAATTGCTTTTTACTGGTCATGTGCTCATCATTTTAAAAAGAGTTGTGGAATATAATTTAGATTCGTGGCTAACTCTTGATAAAAAATCCACTAATATGAACTTCTCTATATTCAGGTAGTAAATGATTTCTATATAAAATTTGACTTCATTTCTCTAATATTTTTTTAAAGATTACCTAAATCAAAATGTATTAAATGTAGAATAGATTTTGATACATTCTTTATTTGTTTGAAATTCAGCAAGGAATTGCAGATATTAATATTTCACATTATTCAAATTTTGTTGTTTAAATTTTTATGACCAAGCTGAAGAACTGAAATATTTTTTCGCATTGAACCATCCAATTAAATAAAGTAAAAATTAATAATAATACATTTTATGAATTATTGGATAAAAAATACTTGGTAGGTTTCACATTAAGATATAAAAATAAAACGAATTTATTTTTGGAGGGGCTTTGATCTCGATATAATTATATATATTTCGGGTGGTTAACCTTACTTTCTGTTGCTCCTTAAGATGGGTTAGCCACCCGAAATATATATATCGAGATTAAAGTCTCTCCAAAAATAAATTCGTTTTATTTTTATTTAATGTGAAACCTACCAAGTATTTTTTATCCAATAATTTAAAAAATGTTTCACCAAGTACCAACACCAAATTCCTTAAAAACTATACATTTTATAGTTTATTCACGTTTCACGAGGTTTCAGCCTCTAATACTGAAGCCGATATCAAGGGAAAATAGATACAGTTTGAATCAACTCAGCAAATCGATCTGTTAAAATCGGTGTAGTAGATTTGAGATTAGAGATAATATCTATTATCACTTAAAAGAGGCTTCAGAATTACAATCCAAAATAAACTAATAAATTTGTTTGTACAACATGAAATCATTTTTCACATTTTTTTATCTATTCATCACCTAATATAAACTTGAATAATATATATTCTTCATATTTATCCTACAATTGAAATAAGTTTAATAAATGCGTTATTTTCATTTATATTATGAGTTTACTAGACAGTTTCAGTCACCACTGCAATTTGCAGTAGTAAAAATCGTTTTACTTTTTGGAAATTATCATTTAAAATATCTCTTTCTTCATTTTGTTTCATAGATTCTACATTAATTCATTTATCTGAATCGATATTACTAATACATTAAATTAATATATTAAATTAAAATAGATTTAGATGAATGAATATCTATGTCTAAAATAAAATCTATGAAATGAAGAATTAAATGTTTTAACTGACAATTTCCAAAAACTAAATCGTTATTTACTAACGAAGTTGGTTAACCAGTGGTGACCGAAACTGACTAGTGAATTCATATAAAGAAATAAAAATATTAAATTATTAAATTTATTTCAATTTATAACAAATAACCCTTGGCATTTGAAGATTATAAATTATATAATCACTTAAGTTTTTGAATAATAAATAGTAAAATTCATAGTTTTTATTATTATACTAAAAATTAAATTAACTAGTGTATTTTTTCCAGATTTACTCAAACAACAATCTGTATACTTATTTTCTTCACTACATTGCTGATCGATTAATTATTGATCGCGTGCATAATTTTCTTCTTTACAAAAATCAAGAGGCCAAGTGAAGAAAGAAAGAAATTATATCTTATCAAACAAATTACTTACGAGATTGCACAGCGAGAAATATTTCACTCAAGGAACTATTCTGATTAACAAATATTTGTGTTATTTGTGGGGTGCGGAATATCGTTACATACCTGAAACAGACAAAGAAAATGTACATTTAAAACTTAATCTTATTTCAATAGTGATTTTATATACTATTCCTACATAATAAGTACAAGTGAAATGTTTATAATGCTAGAAATGGAATTGTTTTATGTTAGCCCTAGTTATTCGCCTGGTGTATTTGGTTCCAAACGCTTTAAATTTGTCAAATACTTTAAAAATAACAATCAAATATTGTAATTCCTCATTTTTAACTTATCTAGAATCTATTAATTTATAAAATTCCAGAAAATTTTGGAATTTCATTAAAAATATAGTACTGCATAAAAAACGCAAATTATTAATACATATTTCATTATAAAAATAAGGAAAGTGCTCTTTACTGAATCCAAGAGTTAATAGTTTTTATTAAAAAAAGATTTTATTCACTCCCTTGGAAATTAAACAAGACTGCCAAAAATCAATCCTCGCCACTCGCTTCATAATGAATTTGAACCATCTGGCATAAATAACACGCTAAATAATTAACTCAAAGATTTAAATCTTCATTTATAAGATTTCCCGATCTACTGATTCTAAATTTAAACACATAGCCATTCCATTAAATAGAAATTAAAGAAAATTTTCAAAATTTTTGAAACTTTATTTAAAATGTTTCACCAAGAACCCACACCATTCTCCCTTAATAAAATTAAATAGAAATTGGCGATTGTTTCGAACATTTACATTTCTGAGTGCAATGTTTGGTGCAAAAGTGGCCCACCTATGGCGCATGCGCCAAAGGTGATGCATTGGAAGATTACAAGCATTTAATAAAATTAAGTACTCAAACCCCATATATGTAAAAGGTTGGCCACCACTGATTTAATGTGTTATATATTATGTCTTATGGACAGTGGCGTATCCAGAAAATTTTCTTGAGGGACTCAATCCTCAAAGAAAAATATTTAGTGGGAATTTTTTTAACACAAATAAGCTATTTCAAAAAATTAAAAAAGAACATAATTCTTGATTAAACATATAAAATATAAAGTTTAGGAAAAGCGGTGTTGGTTTATAGTGAAACATATTAAACACAGGAATTATTTAATTACGGTTAGTTTGACATAAGAAACGGTTTGTCGTTGCCGTTACTCATCCCATGAGCTCTGCCCTTGGGGGGGGGGGGGGTTCTGAGCCCCCCCATCCGTGGATACGCCCCTGCTTATAGGGCCTCACAAAGTAACCAATGGGTTCGATTGCTTTTTGGCACTCGGATTTCCCGAGGAAATGAATACAATCCTTCAGAAATGCAATAAAAATTATCCATAATATCTCGAATACATTAAAGCTCACTCTCCAATAAATCTAACTCTCATACTGTCGGCAAATGAATGTTTTAATTTTTATTTCACTCATCCAATTCAACATCCTGACATTTACAACATTACTTTCAGCTTATCAATGTAATTGGCTTCTTATTGCGGAAAATAGATGAAGGGCACATCTTATAATTATAGTAAAAAGTTGATTTTTCGAAATTACGTGCTTAGTGTACAGAGTAAACAACACACCAAACAAATAAATTTATTGAACCTGTCAGAGTAGATCGTAAATTAAAATCGATAAAAATAGTGACTGAAAAAATAAGGATGATGTATAAAATACACCCATACGAGTAATTAAGTATTAATTCAATAATTTGGAGTAATTATGTACCTATATCAAATGTTAACCATAACTCTCAGGCCTTAATATAATGTGATAAAAAATTGGGCACACCAATTGTTTATAACAATATAAGATGATTTAATAAAAGTGTAAATTGTAATGTAAAAAGAGTAAAAATGTAAGAATCCAAAACCCGAGCAGGGTATGGATAGAAAATAAATAAATAATAAATTTTTATATAAGACATTTAGACATTAAAGATCTCTTTTTCTATTTTTGTAATTTATTAGTGAGTACTAATACATACTACCTTTCAAATTATGCCAACATTTTATGTCCTTTAGCTAGTACGATTTTATTAGTCTGACATTAATACTTTTAATAATTATGTTCAACATCTATCATTTCAAAATTTATATTATTTATAGATTATGTATACAAAATTTGGTTGAGTTTGGTCAGAGAGCAAGAATTTTCATATTTTGACCCTCCCTCCCTTTTTGGGTGGTTTTTGGGGGAATTTTTTTAAACAAAAGTTGTCAGAAATCACATCCCCTACTACTTTGCTCTTGATAAAATTTGCGGTAAAGTTAATAGTTTAGGAGTTATTTGATAATTTGGAGCAATGTACAGACAAAACCTTAATTTTATATATATATATATATATAATTTGAAAATTTTATGATTTTATGTTTTTTTGGTATATAGTTAAAAAAGTTGCTGCCTAGATTAGACATTTTTATTTAGGTAAACTCATCTGAATGCACACCTTTTCGACATTAATCGTTTTTATATTCTTAAGAAATAATTAGATTAACTAAAAACATTTAAATTCAGATTCAGAATAAACGTTTGTTTGTGGCTTGTGCTCTTTTATATGTGAATTCAAATTTTTTTAGTCAATCTATAATTGCTTCTCAATCACCCAAAAATAATCCCAGAATTAGAGGTTATACATACTTATATATACTTATATATACTTTATACATTCTGATTTCACATTAAAAAATATTATAATCTAGGTGATTCCAGCAGAAACTTTTCTACGGAAGTAAAGAAAATATATTATTATACTTGAAAACACCATGAATATTTTATAATAATATTATTTAAAACTGTAACATTAGGAAATTGGTAAAGTTGCCAACAAAGTTTAATATTTTAAATAAGACAACAGGGATCTAATTTTATATTTTCTAATTTATTATAGGATGGCTCAAAATTTCGTATCCTTTAGCTAGTAGGTACACATTTTAAGATTTTATTAGCCTAATAATATTTTTTTAAAATTGAAAAGGTGAACATGTTAAGCCTTATTTTTTTTTAATTGAGTTTTCCTTGGAGTATATGTTAGGCAATGTACATGTTTTCCTTTGTTTATATTAAATTGTTCTTTGGTTTTGATAAACCTTCATTAGAGGTTGTTTTGACAAGATAAAGATTAAATTGGATTTTTTATTGTGTTTTACAGTAAAAAATAAACATAAGCTTTGAAAAACCTAATATACCTAAATATTTCAGGCTTTTTGACCATCCTTGAAAATTTACATTCGACTCCCGTAGATGGGCGAATAGACCCAAATATATTTAGTTTTTCAAACTTTAATTTAATTTTTAACTTTGAAACACTACAAAAATTCTTTACCCATCTTTAATTGACTAAATTCCTTTAGTTAAATTGAAGATGAAGATCTTATGTATAAGTAATACATGATTATAAGTTCTGACAACAAACAGTTAAACCTTATAAAATTTTCCCAAATTTTAGCTATTTGTAACCCAAGATGCATATCTACCACTAAACTAAACACTTCATTTATGATATTATTCCAAATTATATTATTTACGGGTTTATTAAACAAAACAAAAGAGAAAATAATATTAATAAATTAAAGAGAGGGGTCGGTAGCGCAATCGGTTAAATCACCAACTTTTCTAATCCGATTAGGAGAACATCAACCTAGACTTCATCAGTTCGATCCCAGAAAGAAGCAAAGTGAATTTATTTGAAAATAATAAATAGCCGGCCCCTCCTCGGCTCCAGAAACTGACAATCTTTGGTTCTACAAAACCTCGCGCATGCGCAGGATTTCAAAATTTTGTAACAAGCAACCATGAATCATGAGAGGCAAAAACACATATTACCTAGGTGGTAACCAATCCACCCACCCTCGAGTGGCAACCGGGCATTCAGATTCTGGGGATCCGGACCATCACGAAATCAAGGAAGAAATAATGGAAGAATAACACAAAAAATCCACACATACCTGGGCACCTTTAACATCAACACACTCATCCGGCCAGGAAAAATTACCTGACCATGGAACTCGATAACATGTTCCGGAAAAAGATAGAGGCGTGGATGGTCGAACCAGAAAGAAACATCAAGCTTTGCTTGATCCCAAGGGTCCAAACGCAACAAATATATAATAAATAAATAAATAATAAATTAAACATCTGAGGCCTCGATTGCTTATTTGTTTAAATGTAGAAATCATCTAGAGTATACAGTTTTAATGAGATAATCTCGTCAGAATGTACAACGTTATAACTTCTATATTTTTTCCATGACTTAAGATATGCCATTAGATTTACAGTGAAATTCAGAATCAGAATAGACGCTTATGAGTCTCATTGTGTCTATTATATCTTCATTCAAATGTTTTTAGTAATCTAATCTCAAGCAATTGAAAACAATTTGAGAATTATTTTTCGGAACCTTTTCCATTTCGATGGGATTATCTTATTATACCTAATCTTGGTGAATTCATCTGAATGTTTTCTTTAAATAAAAGAAAATATAATGAGAGTGACCTCGTTGAATATACCTATGCCATCATTGGTTCTTTTGTTTAAGTGATTGATCGATTGTTTTTTTTTCATCCTGTTTTTCTTTATGTTATGATATACCTAATCTACAATAATTTGTCAAAAATTTATTTTTCTTGTATAATTCTAAACATTTCTATCTGAAACAGCTTAAACATTTTATATTAATAATATTTAAACATAGGTATGTGTAGAAATTTCCTTGGGAAATTCGTGAGGTTTATTGAGCCCACGGGGTAGCTGAAGTTGCTCAAAATTTAAAGAAAAAAATATAATGTCTCTTGCTTTGTTGCTGTGTATAACAACCGAAAGATGCATTTCTTAGCGATGTTAATTTGAATTTGAGGTAACATGCTACTGTAATAGTTTATGATGAACACACCATTCAGTTTTGTAATTTTCCTTATAATTTATAATGTATTTGTGTCTTCCAGAATGATCATGATGGGTCGAACTAGCCGAAACTCTGATTTCTAATTTTGAATGAAATAAAAAAGAAAAAACATTATTATATTTTTCTTTAAATTTTGAGGAACTCCAGGTACCTCGTGGTCTCAATAAACCTCACGAATTTCCCAAGGAAATTTCTACACGTATAATAAGCTATTAAAGTGCATCTACAAATATTTAAACAGTTGAAATAGGAGTTTGATAAATTTACCAAATTTTAATTGGTTTTAACAATAGGTATACCAAGTCTACTAATCTGAGAACCTATTCAAACATTGTAAAATTGTGCTAAAATAAAACAAATGCTGGAATTAATAAATTAAGGAGGAAAATATAATGTAAATATTCTTTGGAGGAAAATATTTTGTAAGGAATAAATATTCTGTCTTCTACCTAAGATAAATGGATATTCCATTGAAAGCAAGTTTTTCGAAAATATTATCTTCAAACAAATAAAAATACATTATGCAAAAGAACAATCACTGATTCATTATACATTGTACTTAAAAACTTATAAAAACAACTTTAACCGCAAAACACGGAAACTAGTAGCGGAGAAACATAGATGTAATGAAACCTTCGGCACGCCCTCGAAGCTCGGCCCTCCGGGCTGGTGCCCTGGGGGGCAGCGTCTCGGTCCAAAAATTTTATTACTCTTAAAAAACCACACTCCAAATGTATACCTGTTACCATGCATGTATCCCGAAAATACATAGTCTCTTAAAAGTTTCGCCTCATTTTCGTCCTGACACAGCTAAAGAAATGAGGCTCTAGATATAAATCTGGAAGTATTTTTTTTCTATAATCTACAGCATTGTGATATTTTTTGTGTGGAAATAGATTTATTTAAATAAGTGGAATCGTATGAGGAGGAGAATTATATTATATCATTTTTTTAAATTTTGGGATCGATAATCGATATAAGGCTCCAAATATTTAAAAGAGATCAGGTGTTGTTTGTATGACAGGCTGCTCCAGTATTGCCATGAGAAACTCGGGCATGCGTGTCTTAAGTCGCTCAATTTTGTAAAAATCAAAAAATAAGAATAACAAAATTTGGATTTTTAAAAAATTATAAAAAAGTGTCAAATTATTAAAAAATAAACAAATAATATATAAAATATAAATCAAATAAGATGTGATTAATTTCTTCTTCTGTGCAAAAAGAAAAGCGAATTGAATATTTAATTTTTGAGTGGATCTGGGAATAATGATCAATATATTTAATGTTTCTTAATTTAAAATCAATTGGAGTCTTTCATTTCAAAATTCTAGTTCAAATTACAATTATATTTCAAATTTGCCTCGACTTATCTCGATTCAAAACACAAATATACCGTCCGCATCAGCGCCCCCTGTCGGCAGCATTATGTTAGCGTTGCTGCAAATTAATCTGGGCTATTATTATAATATTGTTTTCTAAAATTTTATTTCACCTATATTATACTCTTGAAAATTGTTGTAATTGTGTTATAAGTTATAAAGTTTAAATATTTATTTGTTTAGTCTTTGGTTTATTTTATATTTTAATGTATCTATAAAGCAATACCCACTAACTGGTTTTGTTCTGTTTCTTTCTTCAATGTAATATGTAATAAAAATTGACGAATAAATAAAGATATATATAATAAATCATTTTATTATATTTTTATTGAAGACTACTTCATAAAGCATCCTCATTTAATTTAATTAATAATACACAATAAAGTTTTAAGTTTACTATATTGTAAGCAAATAAAGAGATTAAAATACAATAGATTCAATTTGTAAGAGATACACTTCATATTTATATAATAATTATAAAATTTTAATTTATACACTTTTTAACACCATAACCAGAGTGAATAAGACATCTGGCATCAACTTAAATGGATTGATGGACCATTATAATCTTTTTTTAATTTATCAAATGTCCTGAAGAGGCGAATCGGTTTTTAATTATCAAAAGTTCGAAATAAATCAATTGAAAATATAACAATTTTTTTTTTTCAAGTGTAATTTTTAATAAGAATAATAAATAAAATATCGATTTTCTTTCTTTACTCTAGATCTCTAGAATCTATCTCGAAAATCCATTCATCTCTAATCTTCTAATAAGATCTAAACTACATTTTTTTTGTATTCATGTTCAAATCGTTTATAATTAGCCATTTATGTAACCCTTATATATTGGAATCTGAGAGTAATAACTTCCATTTAGGTAGCTCAAACCATTTTATGAAGAATAGATATGAGTTCATGGCAGTAGCCAGAAGGGGGGGGGGGGGGTTAGCAGGGGCGGATCTTTATATGGTATTTTCTTTTCAGCAGAGATGTCTATTTCAGAACTTCTTTAGGTTAACGGCCATCATTTGATTTGTCTGATCAAAAAATACGAGCTGATTTCGCTGTAATTTGTTCAATTTTAGACTTTGATAGCTGAGGGGATCCTCTTTGAAGAAATGTTTGTGTATCTAAGTCATATTAAATAAATAAAGACGACTCGGCTAAATGGGCATCAAGTTCCCGAGGCCAAGGGGTAGAAAAAAAATAAAATAAATAAAATATACATATTATTGTCCTAATTTTTTTCCTATACCATACACATCATTATAGAAAACAATTTTTTGACAAAATGGCAATTAGTTTGATTAATTAGGTAGGCCCCCAAGTAGTGTTATAGTCCAGGGCCTCAGAAATTCACCCCAGGAGGTTACCCCCCCCCCCCCCCCCCCGAAATGTTGAGATAAACATCGAAGTTTTATAGGATATTTTATAATATAAAAAGTTTAATAAAAATTTAATCAGATAAAGCTCTGATAAAAAAAGCAATAGAGACATCAGGGAGGCCATGTCTCCCCACTTTCTAGGAGTAGATCCATACTCTCTAACTTCTGGTGGGTGTCGAAGTAAATTTGAAGTATGGACCAATTCATTCAAGCTATATGCTTATCTCCATGAGTTAAATTTAATAGCCTTCATCATCATACACGACAGACCCTTGAGAGGACTAGTCTTAAATTAATTACTCTACTAAATTAAAGATTGTCGTCTGCTTAATATAAATATTCTTAATTATTTGATATAGTTACCAAGTGCCTGTCCGTACTTATCTATTTCACTCTTCAGATATGCCACTACTTCTATTCTTCTCAAAATGTAAATTCATTTGTGACTAAAATTATACAGAAATATTTTTAGTAAGCTATATTGATAAAACCAAGATCTTGGAAACAATATACACAAATAAATCGAAATATTATTTTATGCAAAAAAAACCCAAGTATATATTAATTTAATATTTATTAAAACCTCCATGGAATAAACTTTTTGAAATTTCTAGTATTCTAGGCGACAGAGATTTAAGTGTACAAAAATTTAGTTTAGTTTTTGAATGTCTAGTACCCTTGGCTTCCACAGATTAAGTGTAGAACATTTGGTTCAAGAAGGTTCAAAGATAATAACATTCAGTTTCTTCACTGGGGCAGCGAAATGGCAAAAGAGTTTAATTTTTTCCTCATCACATATTTAATTAAATCTATTGAAATTTCATATCTATGAAACATTTTCTTTTATATTTTATATCAAATAGTTTTTATTAGAATATTTACATTTTAAAGGGTAGTTTATTTGAAGTCTCATTTGAAAAAACGTTATTACACCTATGAAATAATTTTTAAAAATATGAAATTAATAAATATTATAAAGCAATCGATTATTAATAATTACATTTAATTTTAAACAAAATTGATTGATTAGTTTTCAAGAAAATGGTAAAAAGATAGAAACCCGTAACAAATGACTCTCTGATGCCGGGTGACTTGCGACCCAGAATCTTGATAAAAGTGATTAAAAGAATTATAAATGAGATAGAAAACGGTCTTATTTTATTGATTTTATCTATATGAAGGTTCACAGAATGTCTATTATATAAGAAAATACCACTTTGATTAAGAATTTTGTAGTTTAAAAGAAATTGTATGAAAAGATATAATTTCCTCTCTCCGGGAGCGAATCAACTAGAAATGGCAAATCGTTTTATTTTTTTTCTCATTAGACATTTATTTGAATCTATTGAAATTTCATATCTGTGTGTTATTTTTATTTATCTTTTATAGCAAATAATTATTATTACGAAATTTGAATTATAAAGGGTAGTTTATTTGAAGTCCAATTTAAAAAAACGCTCATAACTCCGTTGAAATTTTTTTAAAAAATATTAAATTAATAGATATTATAAAACAATTAATTATTAACAATTAAATTCAATTTTGAACGAAATCGATTCAGTACTTTTTGAGAAAATGGTCAAAAACCATCTGAACCGTCAAAAAACGATGTTTTTTGAAAGCACGAGATGCCTTTGAAAAAAGTTAAAAAAGTCATATGAAACGAAACATTGACTTGTGACATGGAGGTGAATTTTAAAATGTTTCTAAAACGGCCTTTCATAGACGGTTTTTGGGGGTTTTTGACGATTTTCTCAAAAAGTACTGAATCGATTTCGTTCAAAATTGAAGTAAATTATTAATAATTAATTGTTTTATAATATCTAATTGATTTCATATTTTTAAAAATTATTTCATCGGAGTTATTAGCGTTTTTTCAAATTGGACTTCAAATAAACTACCCTTTAAAATGCAAATTTCCTAATAATAATTATTTGATATAAAAGATAAATGACAATAACACTATAGTTATGAAATTTTAATATATTTGAATAAATATCTAATAAGAAAAAAATAAGACTTGATGCCATTTCTAGTTGATTCGCTCCCGGAGAGAGGAAATTGAATCTTTTCATACAATTTTTTTTAAACTACAAAATTCTTAATCAAAATGCTATTTTCTTATATAATAGACATACTGTGAACCTTCAGATATATAAAATCAATAAAATAAGACCGTTTTCTATCTCATTTATTATTCTTTTGGCCTATTATGTTATATCGAGAGGATGCCTCGCCATGAGAAACACTATTTGTTGATTCAAGTGCATACACCGCTACATTCATTATTGAAATTTCTTTTAACTCGTGTAAACTATTGAGTTTAGACATTTCACTCATATTTAATATTTCTGTTTCAAATTATATCTTCTTTATTAATGGTCATTATATAAATTTGTGTCCCTCAAAGGGTTAGGCAGTGGATGGTGAAATTTATCTGGAAAGTTAGATAAATACTGCTCTATCGCCTCGTAGATATTCTACATATTAAAAAACTCTAATTAAGAATTATTTTAATATTTTAATTTCCTAAAAGAAAGTTCATTATGTACTAGCTCCGATCAATATTAAAGTAGCTAGAGAGAATTAAAATTGGCCAGATAATTTTCTGAATCAAAAAAAAATATATGAATTCGGTAAAATCACATTAATTCATTGCAAAAATACAAAAATAAATGGTGATTTTACATTTTTCTTGTATTAATTAGATACGTGTATTACTAAAAAATATGTTGTAAGATTACAATACTAGTAATAATAGGTATTACTAAAAATATTTTGAGACCGGACTTCCTATTTTTTATAGTAAAATTATATACGCAATAAATTTTTAACAGTGTATTTATCCCATTTTTGAATTGTCCCCTTAACAATTCAATTACCCCCCCACCCCCCTTGGGACGTGGGTCCAACGTTCTAAAACACTGAATTAGAGAGAAAACTGGATTTGTAAATGATGTATTAAATTTGTGTGGCTAAACCGGGTATTTGTTAATAAATTAAAAAAATTATTTTAATAATAAATTTTAAACAAAATTGAAAAAAAGACCAACATGCACTTAAAAATTAAACAGTGGACCTCTCGAGTTTAAAGGGTGAGTGAGTTGTTTAGAGGGATGACCAACGTGGATCATTCTTATTTAAAAGAATGATACAAGGGTAAAAAAACAGCAGGATCTCCTATAAAAGAGAGATTTATAACACCAGAAGATCCATTGGCCAAATTGGGGTTTACGAACCACCCACCGATCGGTGAAATAAGTCGTATTTTTTTCCAACCCCAAACCAGTACCTTTGCTTGTGTGAGTGTGTATGGACTGGCCAGCAGCACTTTTTGCTGAACTCCACAAAAAAGTCTTTTTTCTTCGTTCCGCTGGAGAGGAAGACCCTGGCCGGGCTGGTCCACTCTCTTTCGTTAGGCCTATCTTAATGCCATCTTGGCCAAGTTCAGATCATTTTTTATTATTTCCGTTGCATTTGCGCGCCGCGGTCGAAGGAAATAAATAAAAGTTAATCTGAGGAAGACAAGCAGCACAAGGGGTGGCGTGTATAATGGGGGGTTTAAAAGCGTTATGACTCCAACTCACTTGACTTATAGTTGAGTCTTATTTGATCCTATCTGGTGTGGTTCACCTCTTCAGGAGCTTAACCATCCCTAGAACCGTCCCGGATTCATTCCCAACCCCTGGGCCGTCCCTTCTTACCCCTTCGTGATAGATAGATAGCGACCGACTTGACGCGTGTTTCTACTTCAAATGATCTTCTAGTCTCTCGATTATTCCAATAAACTTTACGAAATGAGACAAATTTAAAATTAGACGCTTAAATCCAAACCCTCACCTTTTTTTACACGCCCTCATCCCTAATAAAATTCTTCTAAATTAGAAGAATAAAACTTCTTATTATTCTGAAACGGTGGTTTAAATTGCAAAGCACGATTTGGGTTGGGTATTCATTCAAGTGGAAAATTTAGGTCAGGTATACGATGAGTTAATAAAAAACAAAGGGACCATTATACAACCCCCGGAAGGAACTTCACTTATATTTTTTACTATTTAAGTTAATTATATTTTCGACTATAAAAGCTGGTTTGATGTTTATAAAGAAAAAGAAAAATGGCTTGGCAGCCTGATTAAAAATTTTTATTTTACGAGCATTTCGTGCGTGCTTTCGGCACGCCCTCGAAGCTCGGCCCTCCGGGCTGAAAGCCCTGGCGGGCAGCGTCTCGGTCCAAACATCTCTTAAAAAAACCACACTCCAAATGTATACCCGTAAACTACCGAAAATTTATCGTCTCTTAAAAGTTTCGCCTCTTTAATTTTTGAGTGGCGAAGGGGGGGGGGGGGAATAATTATCAATATATTTAATGTTTATTAATTTAAAATGAATTGGAGTCTTTCATTTCAAAATTCTAGTCCAAATTACAATTATATTTCAAATTTGCCTGGTTAATGAAAATCGATTGGAGCCATCAGTTTAAAATCCGAGCTGACAATTATATTTCAAATTTGCCTTGTTTATTAATATATATTTAATGTTTCTTAATTTAAAATCTATTGGTGTTTTTTCATTTTCATTCGAGTTCAAATGAATACAATATTATCTTGACACAAAGTCTAAATCAAAAATATATATTAATTAAATTAATCTTAAGAAATTCAAAGAGAAATTCAAAAAGTTTAGGGAAAGCGGTGTTGGTTTATAGTGAAACATATTAAACAAAGGAATTATTATTTAACGTAGCTATAGTGGTGTTTCACACTCTTTGTGAAACACCACTATAACCCGTTAAATAATAGCCCTTTGAGAAATTCAAAGATGTTTTTATAAAGCAGTTTTTTCTAGTATATTTATACAAATATAGAAAATTATCAAATTAATTAAATTAATCTTAAGAAATTCAAAGAGAAATTCAAAGATGGGTGGTCCGTGGGGTATCATGCGGGCTATACGCGGATTTGACACTGGGGCAACATCTAGATGGACCATATCTTTTTTCGCTCTCTTGGTTCAGGATGGAGAATCAGCTGGACCTCAATGGTTCTTATAAAACGGTAGTCTCGCTAAGTATTCTCTAAATTTCGCTTTATAAAAACATCTTTGAATTTCTCTTTGAATTTCTTAAGATTAATTTAATTAATTTGATAATTTTCTATATTTGTATAAATATACTAGAAAACAAATTTACTTTATAATTTGTTAAAAATTCCGTTGGAGGGATTTGCTCGCGAGTTTACTCCGCGGAATTCTAAATTAATTTCAAAAATATATAGTTTTAGCAACAGAAATCAAGATATAAATATTAATGCTGCATTGGTGTAATGGCTAGAACTGATGCCCTTAGTTCAAGAGTTCGTCGGTTCGATTCTATGCAAGAGGGTAATTTTTTTAAAGAAAATTCTCTCAGCGTTGTTAAAAATTAATCTAGGCTCTTATATATAGTATTGAAATTTCGGTGACATAACATCCCATTTTCTCTTCGAAGCTTTAGTTAGTTTTTCTTATTACATGATAGAACAAGTCCTGCAAGTGAAACTACAAATATACAAAATTGACAAAATAAGGTCGCTTTTATAATTTTACTTCTTATTTACTTCTAGCATTATAGTAATCTTTTATCGAGGTTCTTCCACTTCTAACATTAAATAATATTATGTTATTACCTACCATATATCGTATAATCTTATTATTAATTATGTTTGAATCCAATTCTCAATATCATCACCGAGTACACAGTATTAAGATTGGTTTGACGCAACCTGCCCCTCCACTCTATCCCATGTCAATTCTTTCACTTGTCTAAGTCCCACATCACATATTATCTTTCATTATTTGGGGAAAATACACCAATCTAGGTCTTACCTTTCCCCCTTTTCTCCCATCATACCCTCTAAAATGTCCTTAAGCAATTCCGTGGGGTGTCTTATCCAAATCTATCTTTTTTTTTTAAATTTTACAAATTGATTATTATTATTACATTACACATTACATAAATAATGCAAAAGATAATCTTAACTCTGGAGGCGATCACTATCGGTGAAAAGCAAACAATTCTTATGGAGGGAAAAGGTGTTATTCACCGATAACTGTCTGCCTGGATCTCGAGTGGGTGAATTTTGGTTGAATTTGCGCTATCTTATTAATTTTTAATATTTTGATTAAATCTCACCTCTATCGTGGTATTTTCAAATACTTCAACTTTTTACTAAGACTCGAGTAGATAGAAGATGTCCTTCAATTAATACAATTATGATTATTGAACTAATATTGATGATAATGATGACTGATAATGATAAAATAAATAAATAATTATTTCAGTTTCTAGTTCCATCTCATAACTTGAATAACTATAATGCAGGCAAAACACGATTCTGCTATATCTAGATGCATCGATGGGAATCTAACAGACATTTCATTTTAATGAAATTTCTCTGAATTTTGCGATATAAAATTTATTTAAGTGCCTGGGGACTAACATCTCTAGGAAGAACCACACTACATTTATAACAAAATCTGCTGCATGTAGCCATGGCTTTTTATCCAGGTCCAGACCCTATTTTAAGGCCATTCAACTTATGCTGTATAGAGAAAGAGACTCATCCAAACAATCTTTTGCCACCCTAGATGCAATTCAGAAGCGTGCAATAAAACTAATTGGATTAGATCCAGAGTAATTTACCACACTCAATTCCATGGCCATTATAAAACTGTCTCGCCTTTCCCTCTATTCTAAATACTAGGGCGCTTGTTCCTACTAGATCAAATCACTAATCTCCTCTAAAGTCTCATTTATAAGAACTATTTTCAAACCCCTCTCGGTTAAATTGGATAAAAATCGAATTCGCCAACTCCTTTATGCATATGACTCCTTTTCTCGCCTCAGTCTTTACCCTACAATCTTCAAGGGCAGCATCCACAGATACCTTCAATTTCAACCTAGCAACTGAAATTTCTTCATCTTCTTTTCACAAAATCAGAGTCAATTTTGACTAATTAGTGCTGCTATTCTCTACTTCTATTAGTTACGAGAGAGAATGGATTATTTTTATTTATTTTTCACCCCGCAGGGGTAGCCAATCGATTATCGAGGGAGAAGAAAACAACCCTTCTGAAATATAATTAAAAATAATCTATTTCATTTCCTAGCTAATAGATGAAAATCTCTTGTGATTTTCTTTGAAATTTAAAGTCTTTATTAGCCATTTGAAGTCTTATAGAAAAACTATGCTTAAGAAAATTATTTTTCTTCACTTTCGAAAACACCAATAAAAATTTTTGGGGGGGTGAATTCCCCACCCCAAATGCCCATGGGTACGTTCCATGCTAATGACGCTACTTCTTCTTCGTCGTCTTTCATGTCCAGATAGATGACGGTGCTCCTGACAGAATGATTTTTCAATTTCAAACAAATCGAACAAAAGATCTTATTTCAGCTGCTCTCGTTTATTTCTTATTCGAATTTTATTTGAGTTTGGATGGCATTTGTTATTGTTGTTGATGTTGTTATCAATTGGAAATTGAATTCAAGTTGACTCTCCCTCTCCGGTCTCTCAGACCATTTGGTCAATTCTCAAGGGGGTACGTCAGTGGGGTCCTTTCTTCCCCTCCCTTCCTCCTTGTCCTTATAAGCATTTTATTTATTTAAGCTTGAAAATTCATATATAAAATAAATATTTCGGAATGGGTGTAAAAGAGACCCTGTGGGCCTGCTCTTTCAATAGATATTTATTCATTAGACGTCGAGTCTATTATCAATATAATACCTACATCTATAACAAATGTCTATTAAATACTCTCTTGAGATCGAATTTTTGCCTTTAGAAATTCATAAGGACTAAGTGTGAGCACCCTATTTGGGTTTGATCATATAAAATAAAATATATTAACAATAACCTAGTGAATAACTCATAGTAAATAATAATTAAAAATATTTTTACTTTTTCTTTTATTTTTAAGACTTTCTTTTTACAAAATGAATCAAGTCCATTTGGTCCCATAGTATTTTTAGTTGTACATCTTCTAAAACTCAGTGTAATAAATGTATCTACTATGCCGATTTAAAAACAATGGATCTGAAAACTTTGAACTTCAATTTCTCAAAATAAGGATATGTGTACTTAGATGACCCCAATTTTCAGCTGACGATTTTTATAAGTTAACTATTTTCCCTGAAAATCTTTATCAGATGTTTATTCTAAAGGTAGGTTGTATTTTTGATTGTTCGAAAATAAAATTTATTTTATCATGGGTGTAATCCCCATAAAGATCTTATTTTAATCTTAATTAGACTAAATTTTGATTATTTAATTTAATTTCTAAAACTCAGTGTAATAAATGTATCTACTATGTCGATTTAAAAACAATGGATCTGAAAACTGAACTTCAATTTCTCAAAATAGGAGCATAAAAGTACTTATTTTTACATAATTTTTGTACTATCTAACTGACTGGATATTGAAGAGGCAGTCCAAAATTCAAAAAAAGAAGAAAACTACCTTTTTATTCATAAACCGACTTTTCGGAAGCTTATTCTCTCCTTCAGGGTTTTGAAACGTCGGTGAAGGAAATCCAATTTGAAATTCCACTCTGTCTCCACTGAAACCCTGAAGAAGGAGGGAATAAGCCTCCGAAACATCGGTTATCTATTTTTTTTTAATTTTAGAATGCCTCATCAATATCCACTCATTCACTTATCAGTCCGTCTCCAAAAATTATTTCAAGCTTTGTATCTAACCATTGCCAAGTTACTGAAAACAAAATTTTGAAAAATTCTACAAATACATCATTTCTATTTTTATTTCTCAAGTATTTTGGAAGATAAAGCATGGAACCCTAGGCATGTGAGTCCGACTCTCACTTAACTGTTTTATTTTCATTGCTTCTTTATATTAATGTAATGACACTTTTAATTTAAATAAATTTGAACCTCCCAATAATTCGTGGTCCTTGTGCGCCTATGCGTAAACACAGAGCGACTGCCCGAGAGTTCGGGATTGGAATATTGAAACTCAAATTGAAGGCCTTCACTGTCAAATGACTGTGAATATGTAAGGCACGTTTTTTATTTTATTTGTCGTTCTATGGTCTGTAGTAAATTTGTTTTCAATTCCATCCACCCTCGATCCTTAAACAATAAATAAAATAAAAACTAAGAATAAAAAACAAACAAACAAACATCGAAAACAATCGAATATTTTAATTGAAACGTTTCTCGTGATGACTGAATTGTTTCAATATTTTTTTCCCCCTTTATCTCTCTCTCTTTTTCGTAATTTAAACTTTCCGTTGCAAAATAAATTAAGTCGCTTTTGAATCATTAGAGAAGACTGTCGTTGATCTTGTTTGTTGTTTTTTGTTGTCTTTGTCTTCTTTCGCTTGTCAAAAAAAGACTGATTGATTTCGAACAATTAAAATTCCATCGTCTTGATCTAGATTTAAAACTCAAATTTTTTTTTTATTTTTTTTTAACCACTCTCTATCTCTCATTATAATTAACAACTTTCAATCGGCTTTTGCAGTATCTCTTTTTCCCCATTCTTTGCCAATCAAGGGGTGAAGGGGTCTGGGGGGTGCTAATTAAATTCTAGTTTATAACCCACTGTGGTAGATGATGTTTGTTTATGACTTTTTTTTATTCAAATATTATTCCACCTCTCTCTCTCTCTCTTCATCTCTGCAAATGTATTTCAATTAAATTTAGTTTTAAATCAAATTTACTAAAAGCACTGATTGAAATAACACCAACTTTCTAAATAGTAATTAATTTTATCTCTATCTGTGATATTTGAAAAATAATAAATATGGGATGTGACTAGGGGTAGAAATAAATACCGAGAGTTAGGCAAAAAAATGACTGAAAGCATTTTTTATTCGACAAAAAATAACTGATAAATAAAGTACATAACGTAGTAACACTTTATATTTAATAACAACCTTGGCGAAAAACATTAAACTGAAAATTTTAAAATCAAATACCTCCTGGGCTAGAGTTTTCATTTTTGACCCTCTCCTCATTTTGGGTGGTTAGTTTTTGCATTTCTAGCCTTTTTGGGGCCCACAGAATATGTAAACAATATTTGATTGAGTTTCGTCGAAAGGGCTAGAATTTTAATTTTTGCCCACCCCCCCCCTTTTTTTTGTCTGATAATATTTAAAACACATTTTAAAAAAATTGATTTTATGTTCTTTTAGTTTTTTTCTAGTTAAATTTTTTCATTTTTTACACCTCTTCAAAATGTGGTAGATCTTTATGCCCCACCCTGTACAAGTCTTACATTAAATCAAATTTTTAGTATTGTTTAATTTAACAGTTTTTGCACACAACAATCAACTAAAAGTAAAACCTTAGATTAATAAAATACAATATTTTTTCATAAAGTCAACTTTGTCATCGTTATATTAGTCTTTCTTGGCAAAGAACAATCAACTAAGATAAAATTCTACAATTAAATACTAATAAAAGTAAAAACACTACTCTTATATTAAATTATATATTACATATAAATTCTTATATTAAATCAACTTTAATATCAATCAAATTTAGGGAACGCGGTGTTGGTTTATAGTAAAACATTGTTAAAATTAAATTATTTTTTTGGCTTTAAAGAACTATACCCATACAGCCATAAAATTAAATTATGTTGGAGTTGGTGGTGTTTCACAAGGAGAAAAATTAAAATACAAAGATTTTTTTAGTTTACTCTATATATTTCGAGCTCTTAACTCATCGTCAGGAGAACATTCATCAATGTTCTCCTGACGATGAATTAAGAGCTCGAAATATATAGAGTAAACTAAAAAAATCTTTGTATTTTAATTTTTCTCCTTGTGAAACACCACCAACTCCAACCTAATTTAACTTTAGTATCATACTATGTTTGGCATTGATTTAAATTATTATTATTTTTCAGTTCCATAATCAGTATTAGATGTAGCAAATCAGAGGAAAAGAGAAAACAATTAAACACCGTGTTAAATCATACGAGCAATGTAACGTTTCGCCAATTTATTGTGGCTTCATCAGGCTCTTGATAAAATTATTTTAAAATACTTTGTCATACAATTTTTTTTCTTGCTGATCGTTATGTATATTATGTTGCAGTAAAACCCCGTTTTTAGTAAGAACGAGTTCTTACTAGTTAAAACGCGTTTCACTGAATATCTTTGTGACAACTAGAATTTACTGATGTTGGGTAAGTTTGGTCCAAAGGTTTAGAAACTTCATTTTTGACCTATTCAAAAATTTTTAAACGACAATGTCAAAACTTACATCTTCATTATAAGAAAAGTTGTAAAGAATGTAATTTTTGACATATTCGTTTAAACATTTTTGCAAATAAAAACCCAAAATGAGGAGGAAGGTCAAAAATGAAGATTAGACCTATGGACCAAACTCAACTAACATCAGTAAATTCTAGTTGACACAAAGGTATTCAGTGAAACGAAGAATCCGTTCTTACTACAAAACGGGGTTTTACTGCAACATAAATGTATTCTAATTGACAAGAAAAAAATTAAATGACAATGTATTTTAAAATAATTTGATTAAGAGCCTGATGAAGCCACAATAAATTGGCGAAACGTTGCAATTGGTGGTATGAATTAAAACAGGGTTTAATTGTTTTCTTTTTTCCGAGATTCGTGCTGAATTTGATTGCCGTTTCATTCCAGGGAGCATGGAGACTTTTAAAATTTGGAGGCAAATTCCGGGAGAATCCTAGAATTCCTGGAGGAGTGACAACCTTAGATGTGGCCATCTCGTGATTTTAACATACACCCCTATGTTACCTCCCCGGTCATTTACTGAAGGTCAATTTCGGATTGCTAGTTCTCTAAGGCCTTAAACTCTGCAAAATTTGGCCTAAAGCGGATAAAGAGTAAATTTGTAATCCTCCCCCGACTATTTTTTATCCCGCTCCCTAATTTTTGGTCCAATTTCAGCCAAAATATAATTAGATCTTAATCTCAATATAAAATATAAAATTTTGTTAAGTGGATATCGATAAGGCAGTCTAAAAAGAAGAAGATAATTTACACAATCTTTTTATTCATAAAACCGACGTTTCGGAGGCTATTATATATTGTATTATTGTTACTGCCACTGAAAGAGGAGACATAGGGGAAAATCGCATTGGATTTCTTTCACTGACTTTTCAAAACCCTGAAGAAGGAGGAAATAGCATCCGAAACGTCGGTTTTATGAATAAAAAGATAGTGTAAATTATCTTCTTCTTTTTTTGGACTGCCTCATCGATATCCACTTAATTCACTTCAAATCCATCTCCAAAAATTACTCCAATCTTAATAAAATTTTATTTTGATATTTTCATTGGTTTTTGAACTTGAGCGTACAAAATATTTGGTAACACCAACTTACTCACTAACAGACACTTTGACACAACAATTAATATCTCTTAAAGTGTAAATTTTTAAATTTTTACTATAAAAGGTTTTGTAGATTGAAACACCGTGAATTCCATACATTTTTTTTTTTTTATTAAAATAGTTTCAGGCGGTTTTGAAATATTTTGAAAATACGCAGCAAAAAATATTTTTTTTCATGCACGATTACTGTTCTCCAAATTCTCCGAATTCAGTATGTAAAAACCCACCCTATAATTAGTCGTTTATTTATACATATGTGATTATTCCTCCGTTTTTATTCCCTTCGGCTACTTTAAGCGAATTATCTATATTCACATAAACACATTTGTATCATATGAACTCCGAATAAAAAATGAATTATTTTAAATTATATAAAGGATAAATTATGCACTTGTATACATTAAAGAGATTGCTTAATAAGTGGATCAATTAACTAGATTTCTAAAATGAATAGATTAACTAAAATAATCATTAAAAATGCATTATAAACATTCCAGTTTTTTAATATCTACTAATGGCTCTGAAGTGTAATCTAGTGAGTGAGAAATTAGGATGTTGATTTCTTAAACAAGAAGTTGATACATAGGTAGATGTTCAAATGACTAATTTTATTGTTGATTATAAGTTTGAAGGGGATAATTTTAGAAATTATGGGACGATAAAAATGATGATACTATTGTCTCGTGCCTTATTATTAGTATATCCTTAATAAGTATCGTACTAAAAGATGTTTAAATGGAATCCTAAAATGAGAATGTTTGTGTGTCTGCCCCGTCTTCCAGTGCTTTTTAAATTTTTAAAGCTTAAACTAGAATAGTGATAGTTACAGTTTAAGAATTCAACTATCTATAAATCGACAAAAATTTCGGAAGCTAGATAGTTTTATTTATTAAATATGTTGATTAAATAATAGTTATTTTGGATGACATATGAATATAACCTCGGAACCCTCAGCATTATTTTAGGGTTCCGTAAAAAAAGTAAAATGGAACCCTAATTGTGTCGCATCGATGACAAAAGTATTTTTTTATCATGGGATGTAAGAAATCCCTATAAAGATCTCATTAACTAGAATCAAATTTATTATTATTATTAATTTGTTGTTTTTTTTTGATAAATGAATCTTAGAATATAGCCACGTCTTTAATTTATTAAATTTTTTATATTTAATTTAATTTAAAATGACGATGTAGGGGACATAAAAAATGTTATTGTTACTCGATTTTTGTATCTAACGACTTTTCCAAATCAGTGAACATAAAATTATACAAATACGTACATTCTTTCCTTTTCAACGTCAAATAAAAACTAATTTCGTATACCTAGTATTTTGGACGATAAAAGATACGAAACCCTAGGTATAGAAGTCAGACTCGGATTTGTCTGCTTTTTTGAAATATTAAGAATTCAAACAAATTAAGGATTTTGAAACGAGGAATGTTACGGAGCTTCGAATCCGACTCCGAAAAGTTGGAACTTCAGATTGATTTTACACTTCCGGCTCCGATAATTTTGAATCGGAGATTATAACGAAGTTCGAAAGAATCGACGACGCCAGAGCGCGCATATACAAGTTTTGACTAGTTAATTAATTAAGCATAGTTTTCTGTTGTTGCATGTTATTTATGTATGTGTATTATTATTTATATTTGACTAATTAAAGAGACTGATTATTGAACTATTTTTTCATTAGGCCTGCCCTTAATAGTTAGTTAAATACATCTCTCTTCTACTCCGACTCCGACTCGGATAAATCAAATTTAAAATCTCCGGTTCCGACTTCGGTTCCGGTAAACTCACCTCGGTAACATCCCTATTTGAAACCTTTAAAGTCACATTTACAAATCAAGCTAACATTTTCAATTAACTTTATGAATTCTAATAGATCCATATCATTCTCGAAATTTCAATCATTTAAGACCCGACTTGTCAAATATTTTAGACTTCGATCAAACACATGAATATTCCTCTTCCTTCTTTTATAAGGCAAGAATTGATCTGAACACATATGGTTGGACTTTCATGAATTCTTATCATTAAAATATTTAGCATTTTCTGTAAATTCTTGAAGGAGGAATTTATAAATGGATGTAATAATGCTGGTTCGATGTGGGCTGAAGAGAGTGTTAAGGCATTGTGAATAATTGTAAAAAAAATCCTCTTGACGGGATATTTAGTAATAAGTTATTAAAAAAATAAAAGAGAGGAATTTTTTGAAGGTTTTCTAATTAAAAACTTTTTCAATGTTAAAAATCTATTTCAATTTGTTTAATTTTCCTTTACAACATATTTAAGTACTCTATTTCTTAAATTTTCAAGATGAGAAATCAGTCCAAAATACAACTAAATTCTGTTTTAATTCAAACTTATTGTGAAACACATCTAGAAATTAGAAAATATGTATCTACTTATTTTACAAGACAACAATATTTATTTATGCCTAAGAAAGTATTGTTATTTTCTGAGAGCAAGAATTCCTTTGTATTCTCCTTCTTGCACCACGTCTAGAATAATTATGATTACCATCTCCACCTCTGACACGCATTCTAAATGCTTATGCGTCATTATTAATGTCCCTTAAAGACGTCATATTAAAAGCAAAGGGCAGACAGGACAAGCTATAAAACCTTATTATACGATATATATCATTTTCATGTAGGAAAAACTCCTGTACATTATAACTGTTAAAGTCAGAATGGGGAGAGGGGGGGGGGGGTAAGGGACTAATAAATTTGATTATTTACGAAAGAAAAATTTATCTTTTAGAAAAAATAGTCTAGGTGGGTTAAAATTGGAATTCGAGTATTTAGTTTATATTTTTATTTATATGGGCGTAGTAATTAAATTCAACTAAACATATCAAGAAAAAAATAAAACCGACTTCAAAAAAACTAAATGCACAAATAAAATAATAAGTACTCAAATTCAAATAAAATGCACTAAAAGGTATAAAATAATTATCTAATTAATTTCTTGATTAGTTTTTGAGAATTTTTATTTTAATATATAACTAAATATAACTAGTTATATTTAATTATATATTATAATTATCTAATTTAGTTACAACTAAACGACGAAATATTAACATGAAATCACTTTTTGAAGTCGGTGCCAAACATACACATTTTATGAATCGAACTCGAAGGATGTTACTTAGTACGTTTGGCGGGTACGCTCGCTTATATAGTTTGTTTAGCACCGACTTGAAAAGTGATTTAATGTTAATATTTCGTCGTTTAGTTGTAACTAAATTAGATAATTATTTTATACCTTTTAGTGCATTTTATTTGAATTTTGAGTTCTTATTTGTGCATTTAGTTTTTTTGAAGTCGGTTTTATTTTTTATAAAAATTATTTTTATTTTTCTCTTTTTAGTGATGTTATTAATAGTGACTTAATATAATACCTTGCATGCATCTCGTAAGAGAAAGTGTCGGGCGAATGAATCAGAAAATGATAATAAAATTCAATTCATAAATATAGAAATTCTCTCGAAACGTTTGCTGGTTTCAAATGAATGTTTTAAGATTTTTTTTATAAAAGATTTTATTTATTATAATTTCGATTATTTGTCATAAGAATTAGAAATTTACGATATTTCGTCATTGATCATATAATCAGAACCTGACCAAATTAATATAGGACTACCTCTAAGGTACCCCCTAATTCTAATAAAAAAATTTATCAAAATCGGTTCACAATTGGCGAAAATATCAGGTAACATAGACAAAAAAAAAAATTCAGTCGAATTGAGAAGTTCCTTCTTTTTTGTAGTCGGTTAAAAATTAAAAACTTTTTCAAGACATAGTACAATCGCAATAAATTTTGAAGATTTGACTTTTTTTTTAGCGAATGATTTGTATTAAAAATCTCTAACAACTTAGCATAAAATGAGGCTTATTATTTATTTACTTTTGTGTTGAAATTCAGCTTACTAATCACAACTGTTCAAGAGTATTTCATAAAAGAATTTATTTATTTATTTTTGATTTTTTTGTTTTATTTACTTTATTTTCAAACTAAAAAGTTCAAAATCTAAACTGTTGAGGAACATTCATTATACATTACATTTTTAAAGTTTCGGCCATGGTTACTATAACCATTACTAATGAGCATTATGGGGGAGGGGGCAGTGGCCCCTTAGAAAAAACAAAACTCCATTATTACGAGGCATCACTTATGTACTTCGTTACTTGAAATATTTGTCAATTCAACTAAAAAGTTAGTTGATTTTTTGAGGGGGGGGGCAATGAGTTTTGTAGAGGGGGCTGTCCTAATTGCCCCCCAACTTAACAACGCCCATGACTACAGTAAACTATTGGCTATCTGTGAGACCCTTTGGGGAAAAATAAGAAAAAAATAGTCTATTGGTCTAAAAACAAATAAAAATATATTTAGATTTTAATAAAAAAATACTGTATTTAATAACATTTTATTCACACATGTTATCAAAATAGGTTTCGTATTGAATTATATATGAACAGTTTTAAAATTGTAATTGTATTAAAAGTTGACTCTTCGAGAGTCTCTCGTGAACTGATTGTCTTGTTTCAATGGAATTTTTCAGAAAGGGAAGAAGTGGTTAGTTTTCAAATATTTAGTGGCCAAACATAAAAATTTGTAATTTGTTATTAAAGAAATATTAATAAGTGAGCTTTTAAAGACCGTTGTCGATCTTTTTCCACCTGAGCAAGAATACGATGTTTCACCCTTGAAAATTTTCCCCTGAATATATGTGAATAAAACAATCAAAATCATTACATATATCATATAAATTAATGCTTTTAAATCTATTTTAAATAAACTTGTCTTTTAACGCTTTTTAACCAAATTCCACTTTTTGCGATTCGAAAAATTATTTGATCAAATCATTGGGCTTGAATTTTCAGACTAAATTTTATCAACTGCAATAACTTTGTAATTATTCATCGTAGAGCTTTAACTCATTGACATTTTTGTTTATAATTGAATTTACTATGTTTAAATATATGTTACATTTCAAATTTGATCTCTTATACAAGCAAAAGTTAGTCAGTTACAAAAAAATTACATTAAACAATTTTTAAGTATTTAAATGTACTACAAAAATCGTATATAATTAATTTGTCTACGATTAATAATTTAAATGATACACGAAGATTTTAAAATTATATTCACGAATTTTTTTTTGGTTAAAATAAAAATAACTTTTCAAAAATATTCACTTTTTCTGGTAAAGGGTTGTTTCCTTTAATATCCCAAAAAATTATAGCGAAATCCGTGACATCAACCGAATTCCACTTTTATTCCATCTCATGCGTCGCAGAGCCTCTCTATATGATGATATTGACGATAGACCAAAGAATTATAAATGAAAAAGAAAGCCATTTTATTTTATCATTTATAAAAATAACATACAGATATGAAGTTTCAATAGATTTGAATAAATGTCTAATGAGAAAAAAATGAAACTTGTTGCCATTTCTTGTTGATTCGCTCCCGGAAAGAAGAAATTGAATCTTTTGATACAATTTCTTTTAATCTACAAAATTCTTAATCAAAATGCTATTTTCTTATATTAGAATGATACTGTGAACCACCAGATAGATGAAATCGATAAAATAAGATCGATTTCTTTCTCATTTATATTCTCTGATATAGTGATATACCGAGAGCATTGTCGCCATCAGAGGACATTTGTTATTGAGTCCATTCACACTCTACATACAATATTGGAATATCTTTTAACTCGTAAACTATTGATTTTAGACTTTTCACTCACATTGTTTTGGAATTTAACTATTATTTAATAAAGATTATTATTATTATATCAATTTGTGTAGCTCACAGGGTTAGGTAGTATTGGTGAAATTTATGTGGAAAGTTAGATAAACACTGGTCTATCGCTGTAGATATTCAACCTATAAAAAAACTTTCAGGAAGTATCATTTTGATAATTTAATATCCTAAAATAATGAATTTTATATATAATTAGCCCAGATCAATTTTTTATGTAGCTAGAAAGGATTTTAATTTCAATATTTAAGAATTTTTTCTGGTAGAACTAAACAACATTTTATGAAATTATAATCGGTTTAATTGAGGGATGAACCGCGACCTATATTCGTGTACACCTACTTCCATTTCCACTTTCATTTCCAAGTATAAGATAATAAATTTATCATTTTCTCATTAATATATTAAAGAATAATTAACATATTAACGATAATTGTTTTGATCGCGCTTTTTTTAAACAATCTTGTTTATATCTGTTTATATCTATATATCGTGAGACTACTGCTGGTTGAAGCTATTGGAGTCTGCTGAGTCTTAAGTCTGGACCAAGAGAGAATGAAAAAGATATGATCCATTTAGCTATAATCCAACGTCATTTTGCGTTTAGCCCGCATGCCACTTGGATGAATCACCAAATGAATTTGAAATCTCAGATGTTATATATTCAATCTCCCAGTCCAGAGCGCCCGATCTGTTAGCACGTATGTGACATATAAGACAATAGATGAAAGGGCATTATCTAATGAATTCCAAAATAATTCCACATAGACATGTACACCTAATTCCAATCGAAGTTCATCCCTCGGTTTTAATATAAAGAAGAATGTCCACTATGAATGTGAAAATTTTTATCGAAATTCGAGTCATCAATACATTATTTTATGATTCAAAAAATGATTTGGACAATTCATTGGGCTTCAATTCTTATACACGTATTGAAAAATATTTTAATTCTTATAACTCGAAAGGCATTGATTTCAGAGACTTCACCAATATTAGATTTTATTTTTAAAGGTTTGGTCATTAGTAGAAATTATTGCTGAAGACATTGAGGAATCGTGTTGAATCAAGAATAGTCATCGAATCCTATCTATTATATAGAGAAAACACCATACTCTTGCATTTTTAAAGTTAATACTTTTAAACAATGCTTAAAAACCTGAAGGAATGGATTTAAGATTCAAAAAATATGTTTGAAAAATCCATCTCATGATTTTACTATTCACCTGCCCCTTTCTTAGCTATTTTAGTAGCTCATTTTTGCAGTGATAGTTTCCAAAGCCTTTAAAGGCTTCACATTTTAGTCCAAATCACAGAAAGGGCTAACATGTTTAAAAAGTGAAATTTTTGGTTCACTTTCAACGAAAATATAATCATCTCTAAATATCAATATAAAATTTCGTTTTGATACGTTCATTGGTTTTTGAGCTAGAGCGTAAGCAAATTTGGTAACACAGAATAACTAACAAACAGAAATTTTTGACAAAATAATTAATATATCTTAAAATATAAATTTTTCGATGTTTACTATAAAAGGTTTTATTGACTGAAACTCTGTGAATTAATTAAAAAAAAATTTTTAATACCAGTTTATATATCGAATAATAATATTAGGAAAATACCAACCAAAAAATAACTTTTCATGCACGATTAAAATATTTCAGCATACCCAGTTTGGTAAAATAATAGCCATCGATTCTCATTTATTACTGGGCCAATAAAAATATTATATTATTAATTAAAATGACTATGAATAAAATTTATTTAAACTAACCGATGCCACTTTTATTTTCATTCCGTTTTGATGAAGTTTTTTATGAGAAAATTAATTCAGATTAGATAGTACAATTAATTTTTAATTAATATTACATAACATTTCGATCTTGTTTCTAGATCTATCAAGCTAATAAACACATCTCGAAACAAATGGTCATGGAAAGACATGAAAATTTTAATTTATTCTTGAGGGTTGGCCTAGAACCAAAAAAATATTTCAAATACTCATGTGGATTTTTTTAAAGCTAATTAAAAAAAAATCAAGTTTTCAAACTAAAAATAAATTTAATTAAATTTAATTTAATTAAAAAATGTCTGTTTGAAAAACCGAGCGCTTGGTTTATATAAATGTATAAGATATTCGTTAAAAATGGATTAATTTCTTTTTGTTTCGACTCGTTTTCAAAAACAGTTATTTTTATTAGATGATAAATTTCCACCTTCATCCAGCTATGATGTCACGTTCAAACGAATCGAAAACATTCCTAATATATAATAAATGTATCAGTATATTATCATAATTCAAAAAATATTCTCGATAACTACCACTAAGGTTTCGAGTGGGTGAATAGGAATTAACGGGAAATTTGAACTGTGTAGTTTGAATATATTAAAAAGTATGGGGGAAGAGGATTTATGTTATCCCCCGATGAAAAAGAGTCCTATCTTCAGGGTGGTACATTTACATAATAGTATAATAACAAGCATTACATGAGATCGTCTCTAATGAGCTTCGGCGGTGTAATTTGATCCCTTAAGAAGGGGCCCCATGCGGACCACCGACAACACACACTTGGATTATTCTTGTGCTTTGCTAGTTTTCGAGTTTCCTCTCCTATGTTGGTAATGATCCGAGAAATATGTTATTGGGGTGTTTTCTCATAGTCTTTTCTATATTGTAAACTAGCTGCAGTTGGTCGTGTTTTGACGAACTGTGTCTTGAAATATTCAAAAATTTGACCACAGATAAAAATTAAACAAGTTTGTATAGTTTAATAAAACAGAAATAAAAAGACCCAGATGACCGCGAAAAAAACAATAAAAACAATCTATCCACTATCAGTTTAGATCAGTGCTTCTCAAACTTTTTGAAGTCCTACATAAATTCGTAGGCGCACTATAAACAAAATGCTAATAAATATATAACTAAAAAATAATTTTAATAATAACTCCACACTTGTATATATCTAATTGGGATTTTCTCGGTTTAACTCCGGGCACAGTGGTGTTCTTAAGCCCACCCTTTAAGAACCACTGAATTAGATATAAGGCCTGATTAACTAGAAAGCAAAATATGCATGTAAGTACTTAGGGCATCAAGGAAACAGAAATTTACTTATCATTTTATATATTCTGAAATTAAAACGTTCACAGTACTGTCAAAAACTGATCGATGCTTAGGTACCCAGAGGATTTAAACACTGATTTCTCAATTGTATTCCACTTATACATAATGCGTCATAAGTTGGTGCAACAAAGTATCAATAATAACTTTTTGGATCTAAATGCCTCTAAAGATCTTAATTTGGCACTGTATTGATAAGATTATCGCGAATCTTAAATCAAGACAAATATAAAATCGTGCAAGAGTGAAATTTTGTTTGGATCAAAAGTAAAATTTACTTGAGTTAGGTTTTCTCACCTAAGAAATTCTAGAAAAAGATCAACCATAATAAATAAAGGATCAGAGAATTTCGATAGAAAAGTATTATGATTATATGTTAGATTTACATAGACGAGGGAATATTTCATGAGATATTTCGGGAATAAAAATGAACTCTCCTGTGTTACTTTAAAAACCAGGTTCAACAATATACCTACTCGTATATATCTAAGGCTATTGTCTAAAATTCTCGTTCAACAACTAAAGAAAAACTCTCTTTTTTCTTTCTTATTGGAATGTCTGACTGTTGTCTTATATATTTTTTCCTCTCTTTCTTTAAAGTGATTAACTGATTCAATTCTCTTGCGATCTAATTGTGTTAATTCACTTGCTACACAAAAAGCTAAAGAAAAGAATACAACAAAAGATAAAAATCGCAATCTTCTCGTTTTTATGTTTCTCTGTTTCTTTTTACTAATACTACTAGTATGATTGACAATAAATTAAATAAATACGTTTAATCTCTTCAATGATTGTTTGATACTTAGTTACAATCCCAATTCGATTGAGAAACATCGATCATTTCCGAGATCAAGTTTAACGATAGGACGGACGGACTGACTACTAAGCCATGTGTGGAAATCGAGTTGGAAAACAAAAATTGAGGATTGCTTTGATGTTGACGTGTATGTGTGTTTGTATTTGGGTAGGTGTATGTGTAGCAAATGGGTCGTTTAGGCAGACATTACTTGCTGATCGCCATCAGACTTCTTTCTCTCTCGCTTCCCCATGTTCTTATCAGTACTAGCTTACCTGAGAACTCGTTTAAAAAATAAAATAAATAAATAAATAATAATAAAACAAACAAACGGATCCTTTAGTTCGGATTGAAATGAATTTTATCTAAATGGAGACCAATATTAAAGAGAGTGACCTCCTGCGAGGGTAAATCGATACCTTAAATCCTAAGCCTCGTAGCTTGAATTCCATCCAATTTCATTTTTAGGGTTCCGTACAAACTTAATATACAATCCGGTTAATCCCCCTACAATGTCAATCTGTCACGGGATTATACCTCGTAGACTTAATAAGATACAGAAATTTTAATAGGATGATATTTGGATGGATTTTTTTTCAATTAAAAAAAAATGTAAAGAGAAATATTCTCTTCTTGATGCATGTCAGCAGATTTTTAAATCGTTTGTAAAGTGACCAGCTTACTATTACAACAAAATGAATTTACCTTTTTATGATATTGATACAAGAAGAAGTTCCACCAAAAAGGTACCACCTCTGGTCCACCACGGACGGTGGACCCTTGAATCGTGAAAATAAGAAGAAATTTAAGAATTGGCTATGAGTCGAAGGTAACTGCGGATGCGGGTCTTGAAAGATTGAAGGTTATAAGTTGCTGGAAAGACGGTCGGAGGAAAAGAGTTCCAGTCTCTAGATGGCATAGGGATAAACGAATTGGCGAATGCGGCTATTTGAACCCAAGAGAAATAACAGATTCTAATTAAAGAAACTTAAGATGAAGGTCAAACTATCGAAAATATATTCTCTAATAAATAAATGATATATACTCATTATATATAGGTATTTATTTATTTGCAAGCAGAGGATAACGTCGGTGATTTCTCTTTAGGAATCAACATCTCTGCTACTCTCGGCAAACTAAATCTTTTCAATTAAAAAAATAAAAATAATAATAAACTAAAAAATTATACAGGGGTATGTAAAATTCATCACAGGTAGGTATATAATTCTGTATTTGCTAACTTCCTTTAAAATAAATATGTGCGGAGGCAGAAAACTTGACTATTTTTTAATACAATGGAAGTTATATTGTAAGAGTTCGTGGCTGTGATGAAACTGTACTAGATGAAGGAGGAAGCATCAGCCAAAGATGGAATCACTGGGTTCAATAAAACACCTTTAATGAGACGTTTCGGCCTGAATTTTATTTGGCCATCTTCAGTCAATTAGGCTAAAATTTTTTTACAAATGTATGTTAATTGATATATTTTTTTATAAAAAATTATAAGTTGACCAAGTTGGTTATTTAGACTTACAGTTATACACAAAATGCGGTACACTTATGTGTGGATAATGCAAAAATATTGGTCAAGATTGATAACTACTATAAAAGATCCATAGGCGAAATGCTATATATAAAAATAGCAGGTGATAAGGCTATCAATTTTAAAAGAGATTGTATGTTTCTTTCCAATATTTATACATCTATCCTGTGTGATATGAGCCAACAGTTGTTTTCTTGATCTTGATGTATAGAAACTTTTTTGGAATTTTTTTATAAGAATTTGTATAATTTGATTGAATGAAAAAATGCATGTGATTTAAAAGTAATTAGATTCTAATTTGGATTTTTTGTTTGTAAATAAATAATGATGGGATATATGATGACTTGATGACCTCACATAAGGGTCAAATATCTAATTATAATGTAATATATAGAAAAGATTTATATAAACTCATTACTTTCATTCTGAAACTTTTGGGTCCAGGCACGTTATAAATTCGCATGAAGCTAAAAGAAATTTTTATTTTTGACAAGGCTTGGTTCGATCACATATGTGTACCGCATTTTGTGTATAACTGTAAGTCTAAATAACCAACTTGGTCAACTTATAATTTTTTATAAAAAAATATATCAATTAACATACATTTGTAAAGATTTTTTTAGCCTAATTGACTGAAGATGGCCAAATAAAATTCAGACCGAAACGTCTCATTAAAGGTGTTTTATTGAACCCAGTGATTCCATCTTTGGCTGATACCTCCTCCTTCATCTAGTACAATGGAAGTTATATTTCAAAAAGCACTCAACTAAAACTATGAAAAATGTTTCAATAAGGACTATAGCTCTGTATATAAACCATAAATAATAATGATTCTTAAGTATTTTGTATAATGATTAATCTTTATCTTTTCTATACTTAAAATACAAACCTAATTACATTACAGATCAACTTTAATTGAAATCCATTTTTTTTTAGCTCTAATTGAACTTCACACATCTATTTTAAAAACAAATCCACCAACGCTCAAGCACTCGTAATCTGAAGGATACCAAGAAGAATTTGAAAAGGATACTTAACTTAATATATTTAAGCCGAATCTAGAGAAAATAATTGAAAATCGTGTACGGTATACCAGTTTATTATTGTATCTTTCAACAACGAGTCAGGTCATCAAATACCTTAAACTCCATTCCAGTTTTTGAAAATTCCAATTTGGAAAAACTCCATCGAGATTAAAATTAAATTGAGAAATGCACCCTTCTTATGTAACCTATCTCCGAACACTATTGCTTTATTTTCGACCCTGAGTCTTTATTATTATTTTCACAATAGATTTCATCAGATAACATGACATGTGTATTTTTTCTTCAAAAACTCGCCAAAATATATTTTTTCCCCTTAAGTTTCATTTTCATTTTTCTGAAGGGATCAAACGAAGCCAATTCAAAGAATATGAATAAATCTATTTCCTCTAGTGGATGTTGATCTCTTGTCTGTCACTTGAGAGAAAAAAAGGAACATTCAAAGAAAGCAGAATGACGTGAAAGGTGACATCACTGCTCTATTTATATTCATATTCGTATTGTGTGGCTGTCCAAGTGACCGGTGGTCCTCAACGGTCATCCCCAAGAACTTAAGAAAAGATGATGGCAGCACGAAGGGTATAAAATCGAGAAAGTGAAAAAGATACAGAAGAAACCGAGAGCGATAGTCAACAGAATATAATAGCAAGCAGGTGGAACAGAGAGAGAACATTTTGAATATTGTTGTGTGTTATGCGAATAAGGAATAGTCGAAATTCCAGCATCTGTATACAAATATAACAGATGGATGGAGAGTAGGTGAATAAATATGAATAAACTATTTCTCTCGTTCTATTTAGGGGGAAGAATTTCTAATAATATTCTGCCGTGGGTGTTCATATCAATATTCTTCAAACTTTCTTTGTTGACCAGTAAAATTCATTCCAAATCACCTCAGATCAGTAGTTTTTAACCGACTTCAAAAAAGGAGGAGGTTCTCTATTCGACTGAATTTTTTTTTTTTTTTTTTGTGCCTATGTGTTACCTCATATCTCCGCCAATTGTGAACCGATTTTGAAAAAAAAATTTGCATTGGGTTCAGTCTACCTTCCGATTGGTCACATTTTTTTCATAGGTATTAGACTTTTTTTGTTAGGTTTGTTTAGGCCTAACTTCTTTGTTTATGAACCGATTTCGATGATTCTTTTTTATTCGAAAGGGGGTATCTTAGGGATGGTGTCATATTAATTTGGTCAAAGTTCTGATGATATGATCACTATTAATAACATCACTAAAAAGAGGAAAATAAAAATAATTTTTAAGAAAAAAATAAAACCGACTTCAAAAAATTAAATGCAACAAATAAAATACACTAAAAGGTATAAAATAACTATTATCTTATTTAGTTACAACTAAACGACGAAATATTAACATGAAATTACTTTTTGAAGTCAGTGCCAAACATATACCTTTTATGAATCTCACTCGACGGATCTTACTTAGTACGTTTGGAGGGTATGCTCGATTATAGGTATAGTTTGTTTTCTAATAATATTCTGCCGTGGGTGTTCTATATCAATGTTCTTCAAACTTTCTTTGTTGACCAGAAAAATTCATTCCAAATCACCTCAGATCAGTAGTTTTATTATATACAAATTGCGAGGGAAATATAGCAGCCGGGCTTTGAATGTTAATTGGAGGTGAAAATGAAACCTTTTCAAGTCTCTCTTATATGTTCTCTGCGAATTTCAGTGCTTTGGGAATTTTACGTCATCCAACAATTTGACTAAGAAAGCTAAAGTTTAGCTTATATATGCAAACTATAGTGTTGAATTTCAGCTAGTTAGCCACAACAGTTCAAGAGTTACCCATATAACAATTTTATTATTTTTTTGAGTTTTTTAACTGAAAGTCTTATAGCCCCAAAATTAAACAAAATTACGAATCTTTTTAGCGTCAAAACAAATTTTCAATCTTGAGTCCATACAGACACTCACACGGATGCTATGACAAGAAGAAAATATATTTTTCTTTTTAGTACTAAAAAAATCCTACTACTCTTATCGGTAAAAAGCGAGGACGCTTATTATAATTTAATGTGAGTATGCACATTTTTTGAGTAGGTACCTACTAGAATAAAAATTATTTTTTGCAATTTTAGTGTATTTTGAAATTATATCAAAAATTGTTTTAATAGGCTTGTTATTTATCCACCTTTCTGCCTGACCCTCTATAAAAGCAATGCAAATTATTTTGAAAAGCAACTTCTAGTAGAAGGTGTGTTTGTCACAGTAAACAATACCATACACATACAAGAGGTGTCAGATAACGGATTACAAAAGTTTCGAAAACTCATTAGACTGAATTTAGTGGGAAGTTTCGTGTCTATGGCATAATATGAAGTGGTGGTAGGAAAAATCAATTACTTATAGGTACTTATTGAATGTTGAAATCTAGAAGGCATTTATTACTCTTTTATGTGTAATTATGATCACACATGGCATTGAAAATACAAAATTAACGTTTTTAATATAACTCCACTACAGTTAAAGAATCAAAAAGTGAGAGTTTAGATTCTTCACAAACCTTAAACATTTGTCCAGCTAATTCTTTGCCAGTCCAAAAAATATTTTACACAATCAGTTGAGATATATTTTTTTCATGTAAAAAACAATTTTAACAAGCATCCGGATTAAAATCAGGAGGCTCGCTGGATTTGTTCCCCTGGCTGTAGTTTACCAAGCCCTGTTCTAGACCATCACCAAGATGAGAAATATGTCTTTAAAATGTCTATAATAAGGTACCTATCTTGGCGCTCACTGACTGGGAAATGAATTTCAGATTAATGTTCTTTGAAGTCACCTAGTAAATTTAATCATATAAACATAGAATCTCTTAAAAAATCATTCGTTCTTTTTTGTATCCCATCGACACTAATTGACCATATTAACAATTTATAATAATTAAATTGTAATTTCTTTTCATTTGCTGAAAAGTTGAAATGGGCGGAGGGGCATCAATCAGCCCTCTTAAAATAATGCTAATATTGAATTCGATATTAGAATAGAAATAGAACGGTGAAAAAATGACGAACAACTCTCGGATGTCATTTAATGAATCTGAATAAATGAGAGAATATGTTAGCAAAAAGTGAGAGGGTATGTGGAGAGAGTGAGGCTGGTAAATGATATTTAATTGATATAAAGGAGGGTGAAACAGGGACAGGGAAAGGGTTGAAATTAGTCATAATAAAGGCTCGCTATTTGATCTCCTCTCATTCGACTGTTTTTGTTTCAAATAAATTCTCATTTTACAAAAAGGGAATGTTCCAAAAATAGTCTACATATATAAAATAGAAATCCATTTGTAAACTAATCAGTTATCTATGTATGTACAATTGCACATTGTACAGTGTGAACGATCAACGATTTCAATCACTTTTCAAAGCAATTTAATCTGATTATTTTTTTAGGAGTTTTGAGATTTTAGTGGACAATTAATGTATTATAATTAATATATAATAAAAGAATTAAAGGAAAAAGCGAGAACTTTTTAAAGACTCGGTATGGTTCTTTAAATATAGTTAGTTTGTAGCGTAATGTTATAAGATCTAGAAAGCTAAAACTTGGCTCAGAGAGCTTTTTAATACAAAGTTTTGAGCTGTATTTCAGCAAAAGCTACAAACATAGTTTCCATATTTCCTGTTTTTTCATACGGAAGTTTTTATACTATAAAACCAGAAATCTAAATATTTCTTTGTTTTATAATTTTGACACCAAAGCAAACGTTCTAAAATATTAGATTTTAATAGTTATATCTGGTTTTCTTATTAATGATTGTTTTTCCTTTATTTTGATTTTATATCTATCAGATCATGAAAATTTTATTCTTTTGTGAGATCTTTATTTCACATTCTATCTTGATTTAATATAAATCTCTAATTCAAGCATAATAAATAAACATTTTTAGATGAAGACAGCGTAGTTATGGAGTTTTCCTTAGGGGGGCAGCCGGCCAGCTGTTTGGACACTGTAGGACAGGCGAGCCTTGGCGGGCGGGGTGAGACTTACCCCCACTTGAACTGCCTCTCCGCCAGGACTCGGTTGTCTCCGCTGTCGACTAGAGGGGACTCTGTGCTATATAAGTCGTGATCCTAGTTGGGGTGGTTGGTCGGGTTTTGGGACGGATAAAGTGCAGTTCTAACCAAGATATACAGGCAGGACTGTAGTAGAGGGTATACACATTGGCATAGTTAGGGATTTTCCTTAGGGGGGCAGCCGGTCAGCTGATTAGCCACCACAAGGTTCAATTTCGGTAATCCGATTAGAGATCAAATAACTTTTTAGTAGAATTGACAAATTTTGGAAGTAACGAAATAATTTAATGAGAAATGCATAAGTGATGCATCTTAATAATGGAGTTTCGATTTTTCTAGTGGGGGGGGGGGGTGCGTTTTGTAAGGGGGCTCTGCCTGCGAATAAATTTTTGGAAAAATTAATTTGTAATTTTCAAATTAAATTAATAATATCATAAAGGAAGGCCCAGACAACTTATATAATTTTGTAGCAATTCTATTCTAAGCTATATGTAGGTTCATTTGAAATAAATAATGTTTAATGCATCCAATTAAGAGCTTGAAAAGAGAAGAAACTTCGTTCCTGAATTAAATTTTGTTTTGATTTTTCCTGAAGTCCAAGTTCCTGAGAAACCAAATTTAAAATTTAAAAAGGATGGACATGAATCTTAATTATTTTAATTCTCTATTATGCAAAAATTCTTCGTTGGATTTTTATGATGGACATTAATCTTAATTGTTTTAATCTTCTATGATGCAAAAGATCTTTGTTGGATTTTTTATCATATTTTGGGGTCGTGTAAATAGTTCATGATATAAATATCCCTAGTTTCCTCTAAACCCAAATCATATTTAGATTGAGCCTGGATGTGGGCATTGTTTATAAGTCAAAGAGCTTGAGCTAATGTCACCTAGATTAAGTATTTTCGATGAGGTATTTCCACCAGAATACACATCGATACGACACCTAATTCTGGTGTTGTTTTCAGCTTATGACGTCATTTTTGACATGACTGAAATACAATACTTGTCAGAACGAGACTTGACAGCTTTTCTGTTGTCTAAATTCGTATGGAATCACTCTAGTTAGCTGTCAAAGTTGTTTCTTAAAAAGTTATTCAATAAACTAATATAATTATCTTAACCTCTATTCTTAAATGTAATTTTGCAGTAAAAAAATGTTTCTAATCATTATTAGACCTGCACAACAAAACTTTTCATAACCTCTTAAGCATCCAGTCGGAATATCCTAGAACTTATTTTTATATTACCCAAGGGAAGTAAAATATAATCATGGCAATTTTACTTATACTTCAGATTGAAGAGCTTGCAATAATGATTAAATAAGAAATCGCAATAAATTCCCAGTTGAAAGTATTTTTAGTACGATGTTCAGATATTAAGTCAATATATTAATTAAAATTTTCATTGAACATTTTCTACAAAAGGGTTTTTTGACTCAGATTACCTGGAAAAGTAAAGATATATTTCAAAATACCAACTTCACATAATAAACTCTGTTTCTATTTGTTGTGTAATGGAAATAAAAATTTAAATCTTGATTTATCCTACATGTACAAATACTATATACACTATACCAGGGTTTCGCAAATTTTTACTATGACGGAACTCTTCATAAATACTGAAATTTTAACCCCAGTCCTTGTTTATTTTGTAAGGAAAATAGATGGATAGATATTGGCAAAATCAGCAAGCGTTAGAGGCGCTCACTATCGGTGAATAACATAGATATTCTTACAGAGGAGAAAAGAAGTTATTCACCAATAACTTTCTACTATAAATGCCAGGAGCAAATTCGCATTGAATTTATGCTACTTTATTAATTCATTATATCATGAATAGTTGTCACTCCTATCAGGATTTGCGTCAAAACATAAAACAAAATTGACAAGAACATATAAAAAATGCTGCAAATTTTCTTGATATTAAGCACAGTATTAGATACCATTGAATTCTCATAAAAAATGAAATCGGTAAATAAAACAATTCTAGGCTTTATCGGAACACTTATTCGCTTTTCGTGAAACATCAATGTTATACGGAATGTATAATATTTTAGGAAAACCTGTACTACATTATTTTATTAAGATAGCAAAAATAAATAAAAAAATAATACATATGGTAATCACATGACCTTAAAATAAATTATACAGTATTTCAAAAATCATATTAAATTGGTTTACTAAGAATTATTCGTGTATTGTGGTATGTTATGACTGTGTACGATAGGTAGTATTTAAGGGGTGAGGAATAATGGAAGGGGAGTTCGAGAGAACCTATTAAATTGCAAATGTATGTTTAGTCGACACACATTTCCATGTCGTCTCTTCAGATCGGGACAAATATTTACCTACGAAAGTTAAAGTATACAGAGGTGGTGATTATAATAATAGTAATAATAATGCGTTTCCTTTAAATCTCATTCGTATAATACATACATGTAATTTGATTTATTATGTTTATATGGTAGATAGTTGAAAAAGCAGAGATATGGATATTATTATTATAATATAATGTGCTCTTTTAGTATTAATGAGTGAAGCAATATATATAACGGACATAGTACTAAGAAATAATTTTGTTTAATGTTCCATCATTCGTATCCATAGTAAATTTATAACAGGAATAGTAGGGAATTCGATAAAATTAAAAACACAGAGTTTTTTATTAAATGGGTCAGACGTTTCGTCAATTTATTTTGACTTTCTCAGTGGCCCATTTTATCACTCTTTATCAAAAACAATTTTACTATAAGAATGATAAAATGGGCTGAGGAAGTCAAAATAAATTGGCCCATTTAATAAAAACTCTGTGTTTTTAATTTTACCCAATTCCCTAGTATTCCTGTTATAAATTTTTGTTTAATTTGTCTAGAAAATATTTGATTACCTATTTTGAACAATGATGATTTTTTGATTAAGTGATACATTTATATATTTGAAGAGTAAGTATTTAGAAAATAATCGATTTTTATTCTAAAAACATCACTTCATGTTCTCGAAGAGCTCGAATATGAAGAATAGGGCCGTAGTTTGAGGATCAATAAACATGCCGACCACAATTGAAAGAACTAGAATATTCGTGATAAAAATGATATTAATTTGATTCTAACACCTTTAGATTTTTAACCGAAATATGAATAAATACTTATTTCATAATTACTTATATTAAAAATAAAAAAATACTTGTTTTTAAACGTTTAACTTTTAACCGTAAAAAAATGAAAAAATGTAATATTTGATTTTTTTCCACCAACATGATTTCCATTACTATGCATTCTATGAATTTCTAAAATGGAAATAAAAAATACTGAAGTAAAACGAACATGCACTGTAGTTTTGATTAAGTATTACTCAATGGAGCAGAAATCTGGGTAAGCCGAGTGAAAGACCAACGGAGAGCTTACTGTCTTTGATATGTGGTCATTCGGATGACTCTATTAAACACCTCTTTGCCGGCTAAACGTACCAAAGAGTGAATAATTAAGCAAATGAGAGTCCCTAAGAGATTGTGCCAAATTATTTAGGAGTTAGTAAATACTTACGATCGGGTGATTTATAATTAAGAGAACACAGTGAAGAATAAAATCTTGTATTCGAAATGACGATCCGATCAAGTAAAGTATTTATGTAAATAAAAACATCCTTTATGAGGGAATCAATACTATCAATAACAAAGAATCCTGGTGCAAAATCTCATCACTGACAATTAATGGTATAATTTCGTACGAACTGAGCAGAGAAAGAAAGTTTGTATTAATCTAACCCTTGCTACAGCTGTCAATGCAAAGTACAATAAGTTTCAAACTTAATTTTCCAAAATTCGATTCGAACATATATATATAGATAAATAAATGATTGTTGAATTATATCAGAGGTTCCCAAACCGTGCGCCGCAGGGCCTCAGGAGCCGCGGCCTCTTCTCAGGTGCGCCGCGAAACTTCATAATTAATTGAAGCAAGACAATTGGCCTAGCTAGACGATCAACAAAGTGAGAAGCTAGAAATTTATTTAATATTCATTTTTATCTCTTACGATTAGACATACATAAATCGAAACAATTTAACTTTAAGACCCTCGAAAAAATCTGAAAGTATACACAAGGGTCCCCCTGTGGTTTGAATATTAGATTTTCATAGAAGAATAAACTATTAATTTCCAAGATTATTTTATCGATTCTAATTCAAGAGTATTTAGAGAGGCCAAATAGGCTATTTGTTTTGATATAAACTGAAAATTTTATAACTTTGACACCCTAAAAAAAATCTGAAAGTATACAAAGGGTCCCCTTTGTGGTTTGAATTTTAGATTTTCATAGAAAAATAAACTATTAATTTCAAAGATATTTTTTATCGATTCTGATACAAGAGTATTTAGAGAGACCAAATACGGTATTTACTTTATAATTTTTCTTAGGGAAGGGCGCCATGGAAAAATTTTAATTGAAAAAATGACGCCGCGATTCGGAAAAGTTTGGGAACCCCTGAATTATATTATTAAAGGAGACAATAATAGAGTGTGTCATTTGCTGGAAAAATAATTTTTTAAATTTATTTAAAATGAGACCCTATATTATAATTGATTCACAGGAATTGAAATGTGAAACACACACATATCAATTCCTGTGAATCAATTGAATAAGACTGATGAAGAGCGAAAAGCTCTCGAAACTATAGTCTGGTTATAAATAAATTAAAAAAATTATTTTTCAACCAAAGACATACTCTTTTATTATCTTCTTAAATTTATAAAAATTCTGCTACTCTCGGCAAAAAGAAACTTTCAATCAAATTATATTATACTTATTGGATTCAGGGAACAGTAGGTATAAGCTTCGAGTAACGTTCCAATTAAATAACAAAATTACTTACAATAATATAAATAGAAATAGCTAAAAAGAAATAAAATACAAACATGTTAATTTTCTTATGACATAATTGTTTCTGTGAGTATTGGTGGTTACCATAGAAAGTATATTCCTAAAAGTTGATTCTTGTTTCATTTGTTATTTCTTTTGCAGTGGGTGTGATTGTTCTTTTAGCTTGGGTCTATCTATTAACTTTAATTTACCTTCGTTTCTTTTTCGATCCCTGACCCCTTTTTAACACCCGCTTCCAAACCCAACTCACCCTATACTCTTTTATTTTGCTTTTGGGCTTAAGTTTTAAGGCTTTTGTGTTTTAGCCTTCTCATCCGCTCTTGAATTTCTTCATCCATCCCATCCAAGTCCCGTGGATCGTTTATTCTGAACTATATAAGCCCGGAAGGCAGCTGGATTTTCTCTTAAAACTTTCTTGAATTATTTTAAACTTACAATTATAAATTTATATATAGATATATAGTATATCTAGATAAAACAATTATTTTACTTTCAATTATACAAGTGACCCATTTTGAGTGGTATTAATTAAAAGAAAAAAATATTTTATTCATTTTATTTTTTTATTTTTGCAGTTCTTAACCTTGTGAAACACCACCAACTCCAACCTATTATAATATAATTTTAATAATGTTTCACTATAAACCAACACCGCGTTCCCTAAATTCGAGTTTACTATATATAATATAAGGACTTGTTCTACGTGTAACTGACCATATTAACTTTTTTTTAGTATTTTTAGGAAATTTTATCTCTAAATCCTATGGTAACTTGAGAAACTTTTTTAACATTTAATTTTGAAAAAACTCAGTGAAAAATTATACCAAATTAAAGATTCTGAAACATAAATTATGTAACTAAGGCCAAGCTACAGTCGTAGAACTGTCCCCTTGCACCTCCGCTTAAGTAGCCTCTGTCTGGCGTAATGGTCAAGAATAACTTTAAGGGCCGGTTGTATGTCGCAAAGTAAATGCTTTTTACCACTAACAAACGGTAGATGTTAAATGGAGGAACTGGGATGGCCAATCAGATGACACTTAAAGTGCCTGTCATCTGATTGGTCATCCCAGTTCCTCCATTTACCATCTACCGTTTGTTAGTGGTAAACAGCATTTACTTTGCGACATACAACCGGCCCTAACTGTGTTAACTGACGGCTGCTAGGTAAAGTCTGATAAACATCAAGAGTAATTGTAGATTTGATGGAGATTTGTCATTTTTTTAAATAATAGTTGGGAATATCTCGATTTAACCAGCGGATCACCATTCTCAAGGACCTTCGGGGGGAATCTGGATCATCCATTAGTGAGTAAAAGGAAACTAGGAACTAGGTCAGTCACAGCAATGTCTCAAAGAATCTTTATTGTTCATAAAATGAGGGCTCTCATAGTATTATGACCTATGATTTTAAGAGATCGATGACTATTGAGAGATTCTAATTAATTTATTGATAATTGAAGACGTGTTCTTGAGTGTATATAAGAGAAATCTGTCTAAAATTTTACTCTTAAAAAGCTTGACCTTTGAGTAAAGTTTTCAGTTTTTTTAGCTCAAGCAGTTTGCATATAAAAAATCAACGAAAATTTGCGATGATAGGCTTGAGTCTTGAAAAAATTATCACTTTTTCATTCATTTTCAGAGTATTAATTATTTCATAAAGATAAATCAATTAGGTTGTTTGTTCTCTGCTTGATGCAAATAAATGATTAAATATAGGTCATATAATTAAATATTACAAATATTATATACTACTTTTTTTGCAACGAAATTTTCTCTGGAGAGAGACGGACTGGTAGAAATTTTAATTGAAAGTAATGGAAGGCAGCCCAGAGGTAGTGAGGAAAGAAAAAATTAACACATATAAAATAAGGTGTAATATATTGGAATCCTTCCTCCTTTCCTTTCAAAGAAGGAAACATTTTATTTGTTTCATTCATTGACCCTTTGAAACCCTGAAGAAGGAGGGAAAAATCCTCCGAAACGTCGGTTTGAAAGGAAAGGAGGAAGGATTCCAATAAATTACACCTTATTTTATATGTGTTAATTTTTTCTTTCCTCACTACCTCTGGGCTGCCTTCCATTACTTTCAATTATATACTACTATAAAAAAATTAAAAAGACTAATGATGAAGGTCAAATCTTCGAAACTAAATAGTCTATAACAAATAAATTATATATATACATATTTATATAATAATAAAAAACTAAGATACGAGGTAGGTTTCACAAAAAAGAAATAAAACAAAATTGAGTTTTGAGTTCGATATATTTCGGGGGTTAGCCCATCATCAGGAGTCTAGGAAACCTACCTCGTATCTTAGTTTTATTATTATATTAAAATGTTTCACCTAGAACCAACACCGAACTCCTTAAAAGTTACATATTTATATGTTTATTTGCATCAAGCTACAACCTCATCGATTTTTCTTTAGGAATCAACAACTCTGCTACTCTAGGCAATACAAAATCTTTTTAATTAAAAATTAATCTATTATTTTGTGTCTGACTCGCCCTTTTTTAGTCTTAAATTTTATTCATTTTTCCCTTCCTTAAGCCCCTGTTAACCTAGTGTAAAATTATCTCAATTCATGAGAGTTGCAGTGTCAAACTTTAACACCCATATTCCAATATCGCTGATAAATTAATTAATTAACCAGACACTAATAATCATTTGAATTTCAATATAAATATCTATATATTGAAATTGCATTTATTTTAATTTATTTTCATATGACAGATCGGTTCGATATTAATTTTCGATATAAATATCACTTAATGGTCCAAAGTAATAAATAATGATAGCAAATATACCCGTGTGCGTGTTGCTGGGTATACGTAGATGGGTGATGGGTGGCTATTCAAAATGAATTTAATGAAAATTAACGAGACTAGTGCATCTGCTGTAGTGATCTTTATTTATATTTAAATTGTTATTGGAATTTATAGCTTATCTATGAAATATTCTTAAGATTAGTAATCATAATAATATCAAAATCAAATCAAAAAGAAAGTGATAATACTTTAAAAATTTTAAAGTGCGCATATGCTCAATTCTCCCGAATACATTTTGAGTGGTGAGAGTCGAATAAGCAATAGCTCATTTTTAGAATTCTGAAGTAAAAATTTTTATTGTAAGTGGAAATCGAGAGCTTGAAGAAAATGTGGGTAGAAGCTGGCTTTGCTCATTTTATATTTTCCCGTAACTTTTAGAGATTGGAGCTCTCATCCACTGGTAGCTTTAACACCAACCTAGACACTGAAATGTCTTTCTCTTCGTTTTTTCACGGTCCACCTCGGACCTGCACATTCTTGCAACAATTTTTTTAAAAAAAAGAAGATTTTTAATTAAGATTTATGGTAATCCTTTTTCACTTACATACAATTTTGAATTTATGTTCAGAGGCATAATTATGGATTGGCAAAGAAAAAGCTGTCAAGAGATAGACCCGAAAAAGCGCTAAATTTGCTTTATTTATGAAAACCTAATTAAAAAAAAAAAATAGGGGCTTCAAATTAATAATTCTAGAATGACCTGAAATCTAATTTACAGTCCTGATTATGTTTAGAGAGACTATGCAAGAAAATGTATTATCCTTTTAAACCAGTCCCTGATAAAGAAAGAGATGGTTGTCAATAGAAAATAATCCAGCTGAGAGAAAAAATACGTTAAAAAATGTTATTAGAGAAATTTAAGTGAAATGGTCTGTATTTTTAGATGTTATAAGTTATTTTTTAACCGACTTCAAAAAAGGAGGAGGTTCTCTATTCAACTGATTTTTTTTTGTGTCTACATTACCTCATATCTCCGCCAATTGTGAGCCGATTTTGAAATTTTTTTTGCATTGAGTTCAGTCTACCTTCCGATTGTTCCCGTTTTTTTTTTCATTGGTATTTGACCTTTTTTGTTAGGTTTGTTCAGGCCTAACTTCTTTGTTTATGGACCGATTTCGATGATTCTTTTTTTATTGGAAAGGGGGTATCTTAGGGATGGTGCTATATTAATTTGGTCAAGTTCTGATGATAAGATCACTATTAATAACATCACTAAAAAGAGAAAAATAAAAATAATTTTTAAGAAAAAATAAATCCGACTTCAAAAAAATTAAATGCAACAAATAAAATACACTAAAAGGTATAAACTAATTATTATTATTATTTAGTTACAACTAAACGACGAAATATTAACATGAAATTACTTTTTGAAGTCGGTGCCAAACAAACTATACCTATAAGCGAGAGTACCCGCTAAACGTACTAAGATCCGTCGAGTGCGATTCATAAAAGGTATATGTTTGCCACCGACTTCAAAAAGTAATTTCATGTTAATATTTCGTCGTTTTGTTGTAACTAAATAAGATAATAATTATTTTATACCTTTTAGTGTATTTTATTTGTTGCATTAAATTTTTTTGAAGTCGGTTTTATTTTTTTCTTAAAAAATTTTTTTTATTACATATATCAGAAGGATTGTTCATCTCTTCGGGGATCGAACCCGATATGCAAAAAGACTGCAATCCGGGCACTTGACTTGATCTTCAAAGTGGACCACATCTGATATATATAAAATATATATAGCACGCGGAAAAAAAATTTATTCAAAGAATTGATCTTCATCATTAAAAAATTTCGCTCCAAAAGAGTGCAATCCGGGCACTTGGTTTGACCTCCAAGGCCCACATTTGAGATCGGTTCTTTGAATAAACCATATTTCCGTGTGCTATATGACTGAGGTAGTCCACTTTGGAGGTCAACCCAAGTCCCTTGACTGCACTCTTTTGGATTTCGGGTTCAATTCCTGAAGAGGTGAAACAATCCTTCTTACATAATAAAAAATAATCCATAAGATCTCGAATCTAGTAGTAGATCATCTCTCTTGAATTTCTATAGTAATTTTCAAAACTACTAATATCGGCATTGTCTTATATATTAAAAATTGTTTTATTTCTTATAATTTTATTTTATTTTAAATTTACAATTCACACTTCACTCAGACACAGAGGCTAATCGAAATAGTCGCTGTATAGACCAGTAATGAACACTTTTTTCTGCATTCCAAGGAAGAATGGTAGATGGGTAGATTCCCAATTCAACGCCATCCCTGCATATGCCCAAATCGTCTTTTATTTAATTCCACTTCTTACTACTTTCTGCAACGTTTTGTAGAGGAAGAGTTAGCCAATGAGTGCTTTAAAGGATATCAAGTGAATTAAACATACCAGCATTACTTTCTTTTTATCGCAAATAAATCCGCACTTAAGCAAACCAATGTTTGAAATTCTCACCAATTTAAATGATTCTATAAAAACAAATAATTTCAAGGTAAACTATTAATTAATTCACATCATAAAAACGTAGATAAGTATCTTATTTCATTTTCGTATGCTATATATGTATATTTGTATATAATTGGAATATCTAGTCAATAATAATAAACATAACTAAATTTCTAAGTGCATTTTAATAGACATGTAAAAACTGGTTAATAACGATAAAACAAAAATTAATCTTGGAGCCATTTAAGGACTTAATGAAAAATACCTGCTGGTTTTTTTACTTTCACTTATTTAGAGCTAGCTGTTGACTCGTCTCTTTACTCCAGACAACTACTACTTGAAGGTGCTGATCTTAACTTGGTCGAAAATAAATAAAAAAATAGGCATAAAAATTTGAATATTAAAATTTTTTCAATTTGGAGGCTTATAAATTTTAAACTCCCTATTGTGATCATTCGTAGAATACTCACACGCCCTTTTAATTATAAATAAATATTAGAGAAATTTTGATTGACAAGCACGTTGTGATTGATATCTTTAACGATTGTCACCTTTTCATTTTAAACTCAAAATTTTGGGTCTTTATTTCCTGAACACTCATGGACGTTTTGATTAAGATATTTAATTTGAAAATTTAATTATTATTAAAATCTTTTCATTTAAATTATTTTAATATTTTTGAAACTCCTCCTCATTTTGTACCCTATATTCATACAGCCTTGTAATTCATGACATAAGTACATCCACATAAATTTATATTTTGTATGGATTAGTAGTTTTATAATTTTAATTTTTTCAACACCCTCAATTTGAATCTTTCATTACATTTACATATACTTTTATTGACTTCCTTGCACACAAAGCATCTGAACTGGCGCGTTTTGCCTACCTCCTTTTAGAATGATTTTATTCTCTATTTTCTGAACAATGGCTTTAATGATTTTTCCTTTAATTTTCACAATTTTTAAAGAATTAAATGTTTTTTGAGATGTATTAGTCCGAAAGTACAGATATGCTAAGTTTGTGTACGGGGTTCTCTTGGGATGTGCGCCTGACTATCTCAGTCGGACGCTGGCCTGTGGACCGTCAATACGTGCGCGCCCGCTGGTCTGTCCACCACATAGAAGCAGAATGATGGCGGACTCCTTTGAGGTTACGGCGACCAAGATTTGGAACGCACTGCCACTCAACGTGAGGAAGATTGGGCTCCCTGAAGCATTCGAGACAGAACTTCGCAAGCCTAGCTTAATATTTTATTTCTATTTTCTGTTTTTGTATCCTATATGTTGTCATTATTATTTTTTTACTCTCCATCTGTATATCTTGTATTTTTAGTATTTATGTTTCATTTAATTATTATGTATCATATGTTTTACTTTTTGAATTTTTCTTGCTTTTGTATTGGTTTTTCCGTTTTTTTGTTTTGTATTATATTAATTAATTTTTATGTAATGGCCGAAAATTGTACATTAAAGGGGCTAGATGGCCCTACAGATACAACGTTTTTAATAAATAAATAAAAATATTATGCCCTAAAGCAGTGTTTTTCAACCTGTGGGTCGCGAAGCCTCAATAAGGGGGTCGCGAAGCCTCTGTAATAAATCAATACTATTTTACTGTTTTTATGTGTTTTTTATTATATGGTAAAAAAAAATGAAAAATTGTACACAAAGTCACGAGCCGGGCCTCTCAAATAGAGGGGGGTAGGGGATCGCGAAATTTTTTTTCATACTAAGGGGGTCGAGTCATGAAAAAGGTTGAAATACACTGCCCTAAAGTATATACAAGTATATACCTACATTTACTACATCGTTTTTATTGAAAATAACTCCTGCCATGTTTCTTTTCACTATTTCACATGTTCTTTGTTGTCCATAATTTTTTAAAAATGATAAAAAATTTGTTTGAAAAGATTTAGGATCCTAAAGGCCAAGCTTTCAGATCCAGGAAGATGCATTTTTCCAGTTAAGTATAATTTAATAGTTTAACATTTATCATATAGTCGTTCAAGAGCCGCATCCACATGTACCTTCGACTCCCAGCCAAATCCTGAAATTTCTTCACCTTCTCCTTTTCCCGATGAATGGATTATCATAGGGGATGCGGCTTTTTGGTGTAACTCCATCTTAAATCACTCGAGAGCTTTCTCTCTCTCACACACTTTTGTTTTTCTTTTCTCTTCTTTTCTTTTGTGTGGAATATTCTTTTTTTTTACTGCTCATATGAGCCGAACTGCCTCAAAGCACTGTATAAGTTTGTAAGTTTGTAAATAAAGTTCAAGTGAATAAATAAATAAATATTATTAAAAAAAAAGAAAAAAATTGCATCCTAGGATTTTGAAATGAATGCAAAATACATTTCTACATGATATTAGTTTCAATTATTTTATTTTTATTTACTGTAATTGAAAATCAGTCATGTGGTACGTGATATACGCCAGTATATTTCTTACTATTTAATTTTAATATTTTGCAGTAATAAATAAAATGGAAAGATAATTTGATTGTTTTGTCCTATTGGAATGGGGAGAAAGAGAAGGATGGATTGAATAGACACTCCCATATATATATATATATATACTTATATATAATTGAATTCATGCTAGTGAATGGAATGTCGTACCTTGACTTAGCGTTTCCGTATCGGACCCTTGAAAGGACCAAGGAAGGCTCTGACAGACTCCTGGGCAGCCAGCTAGTTAGCTAGAGCTAACTCTCAGCTGCACCCGATTAATCATTTGCCTATTCAATGGATGCAAGTCACACGAGCTGGAAGGGACAGCTGATTAAGTGCAATTAGGCCCCCTAATTTATTTTGATTTTTATTAATTAATTATTATACACTTTGTTTTAAATCATTGTTTTTTAATTTTTCATTTATTTATATGTAGATCTTTTAAACATGTAATTCAATTAAAATCACCTACAAATCTAACACACGATTTCTCCAACCAACTTATTCTAAAGTATCAATTAAATTAACTGAGTTGTAATTCACCAATGATCCTTGGGAGAAAATCTTTTAGTCTTACTTAAAATTTGTTAAATAAGAAATCCTTTCCTCCAAGTTTCATTGATAGTTTGTTTGAGGTTAATTTAAGTGATACCTTAGTTTAAGTTTTGTTGGTTAAATCGAGCGTAATCGATTCGTAAGGACGAATAAAATCATGGATAAACATCGCAAATAGATTTACATCTCTAAATAATTTAGGTAAATTTCCCTGCCCCAGTAGTTTTAATAACCTAATAATTGTTAAGAACTACTGAGGAAAAAAATCAGCAACATCTAAAGGTGCTCGTTAGCGGTGAACAACAATATTTTTCTCTTAAACTAAGAGAGCGCAGTTTGATTTACATTTATAGTGGAACATTGTTTTGGAAAGAGTGGTAGCTGAGAGTATTTTTAACTTGGCTAAAAAAGGAGCATTAAATGTGTTTGGTCGGCCTGGTTCGTTGAGAAGCTAAAAGTAAGCGTTGGCATTATGTAAATTAAAATTAAGTGAAGTTTTGTGGTGTTTCACAATAATGAAAGATTTAAAACGAGACCCCCCCCCCCCGAGTGCCACCACTCCTCCGGGACTCGGGCGGCTCCGCTAGCATTCGGCTGGCCGCTGGAGGGGGCCGACTACGCCTATATAAGCAATGAATCGTTTGGGGATGGATGGTCGGGATTTGGGATGGAAAGACTCTACTACTCTAGTTTGATCCAGCGGAGGCTCGGGCTTTAGGGACGCTAAAATATTAGAAGCTGCAAAATTTAAAGAACGATTAAAATTTAAAAATCGATTTGACTTTGATTGTATGAACAAATTTCATTAATGAATTTAAAATAATTGTTAAATAAAAAGTTTCTTAAGATTTTTTTTTAAAACACATCAAATTATATTTCTAAAACTGAATTGTTTTTATATTACCTATTAATAGATAATAGAAAGCTAACGTTCGTTTGTATTTTAATACTAAAAATATTTATGTTCTCGGGAACTGGACTTAATTTATTTATTAATATAGTTTTTTTTTATTATATAGCCATGTTTATGTAAACTTCATATATTAAACCCAAATAGGGTACTATGTAGTATGTACAATAATAAATGAATAAATAATAATATTCATTTTCTTGAATCCAATCAGTTTAGGTTTGATTATCTAATAAAACACTTATTAAATACCACGAGAGAGGGAATAAAATTCCACCCTTTTGTTGTAATATTTTGCATAGTAAAATATTATTATGAATCCATATATGTAAAATGTTTGTCTATGGACTTGGATTGCTGACGATGCACATCATCAGATGTCCCAGGCTTCATCCTAGGACAAATGCCAATCTGTTCATGTTATTGAATAATTATGATATCCGCCCCTGACACCCGCACAACTCCTACTCTACAGTCAGTCTGTTTTGAACAATCAAAGCAATGCAAATGATACAAGAGGATTGAACCAATGTCAAACACGGCCAGTTGCTTACTACTCATTAGGCATACACTCCTCCTCAACAAAAACAACAAAAATTTACACAATCCTTTTTAAAAAATAAACTCCTATTACTATTACTACTTAGTACAGGGGCTGTAATATTTCCAATAAAAGAGTATTTATTGAAGGTTTTCTCTTTACAGCTTTTGAACTTTCCCTCCTTCTTCGGGGTTCAAAGGGTCAATGAAGGAAGGATGTAATTATTACATTTTCCAAATTTTCCAAATTACACATTTTTGTAATTATTACATTTTCCTTCTTGTCTTCCATTAAATCTACCAGCCCGTCTTTGAACAAAAACTTTAAGTTATTTTTAATTTCAAAATTTGTACAAAATATTAATTTATTACTTTTGTTTTTTAATTAATTGACCTATGTATATAAACGCTTTTTGCTAACCAGAAGTTATTATTTTTTTTTTTGAAATATGAATCTTTTATATATTATTATCATTATTTTATTGAATAAATTTATAATTTTCGTAATTCGAGAGATTGTGGGAAATAATTCACTGGGCGAGATTCAATACGAGTGTTTTTCTTTTATTTTGTTAAGGAAGGACCGGATGGGATCCCCTGGTTCAGTGGGATGTACAGGTGGGAGAGTTCAATTTCATTTAATGCCTTCTTTCATCCGTTGTAATCAAATACTTTTCTTTATGTCTGGTTTGTGAAAAATAAAAAATATAATAAAACTACAGGAAATGCTTTCATTGCAATGTTTATTTGAATATGTCTGATTTTTTCATATTTAATTATGAAAGTTTCAATAGGTTTCAAATATCCATTTTTAGGAAATTCTTAAATATCATAGTACAAATGAATTTTTTTTTATCAATGAAAAATGTTCTACTCTCAAGTATGGTATACCATTCTTCAGGGCCTATATATTTTTATCCCAAAACAAAACCATGGATTCACAATATATCAATATCAATTCATACATATTATGTATAAGATGAAAAAGTCGGCAAGTTGGACCGTAAACCGAGTGTTAGGCTATTTTTTTCAAATTTAATTCATTTTAAAATGACGGCGTGAGAGAGCCCAGAAGTGGTAATTTTTTGATGACCTGTCGGCGTTACCTTATATCTTCCGAAATAGTTGTGATATCAAATTAGTTCTTATTTGTCGTTGATAAGAGAATGAGAGAATTTCTGTATATTTTCATAATTTCAAGTGAAGCTACTTATGAACGCCGACAAGTACAGAAATCATCTAAAAATTACCACTTTTAGGCTCTTTCACGCCGTCGTTCCAAAATGAATTAAATTAAAAAAATAAACATAGCCTAATTCTTCTTAAAGGGATATTTTCAGGAGAACTTTACGCCTCATGATACAAAACAACAACATATTTTAGACTGGAGTAATTTTTGGAGACGGACTGATAAGTGAATATCGATGAGGCAGTCCAAAAAAAAGAAGAAGATAATTTACACTATCTTTCCATTCATAAAACCGACGTTTCGGAGGCTATTCCCTCCTTCTTCAGGATTTTGAAAAGTCAGTGAAAGATTCCCCTCTGTCTCCTCTTTCAGTGGCAGTAACAATAATATCTTGTATTTCATTCTCAGCAGAATTATAATGTAATTACATTAAAACCCTGAAGAAGGAGGGAATAGCCTCCGAAACGTCGGTATTATGAACAAAAAGATAGTGTAAATTATCTTCTTCTTTTTTTTTTATGGACTACCTCATCGATATCCACTTAATATTTTAGACCCTCATCAAAATATTAATTTCTTTAAAAATTTTAGTAAGATTTTCGATTACCAAGAAAATGAATAATAAAACTTGTAAATTCGACATTTGTATCTTATTTAGTTTATGAGCTACAATGATCTGACAGAGGGACAGATCGACTGATAGTTGCGATACTTATAGTTCTTTTTTGGACCTAACTCGAAAATATTCTAACAGGTAATAGTACTGGTACAAACTAGGGATGTTACTGAGGTGGGTTTACCGGAGCCGGAGTCGGAGTCGAAGTAGAAGAGAGATGTATTTAACTAACTCTGTTAAGGGCAGGCTTAATGAAATAATAGAGATATAATTCAGTAATTAATCTATTTAATCAGTCAAATATAAATAATAATACACATACGTAAGTAAGATGCATCAATAGAAAAATATGCTGTCGTGAAGGGATTCCCCGGCCGTCAAGTAAAAACTTGTAGATGCGCACTCTGACTGTGGTCGAATATTTCGATCTTCGTTATATTTTAACCTCCGATTCAAAATTATCAGAGCCGAAGTCGGAGTCGGAGGTCTAAAATCAATTGCAAGTTCCGACCCTTCGGAGTCGAAGTCGAAGCTCCGTAACATCCCTTGTATAAACATTGAAAATCTAGAGAAATAATTAATTATTAATTTAGTTCTGGTGTCGCTGAGCACCGCTCCACTACAAAGCTATGTGTTACCAGAGAAACATTGACAGATACTCATAGACTAGTTCCAATTGTCAACATCCAAGTGGGATTAAAAAAAAAATAGTAATGCATTTTTTTTCAATATATCGATTTTTTAACCCGTATTTTTCACCTATTTTTTCTTTAAGTGCCTATCAAGGTGCCTAAAAAGGAATATATTTAATCCCTATTTGCCTGTCTATTTTTGAGATTTTTATCGTCTGATTCCGGGGCTTAAAAATATATCGTGCCGAGTAATATACCTACAAGTTGAAGAAAACAATAAAAAAGTGTGTCTTCTGCTGGAATTATACATTTTTAATTTATTTATAACGAGACTATAGTTTCGAGAGCTTTTCCCTCTTCATCAGTCTATTACAATTGATTCACAGGAAATAATGTATGATAAAGAGACTATAGTATCGAGAGCTTTTCCCTCTTCATCAGTCTATTACAATTGATTCACAGGAATTGTATGATATTGTATGAGAATGTATGATAACGAGACTATAGTTTCGAGAGCTTTTCCCTCTTCATCAGTCTATTACAATTGATTCACAGGTATTAATGTATGATAACGAGACTATAGTTTCGAGAGCTTTTCCCTCTTCATCAGTCTATTACAATTGATTCACAGGAATTAACATACATTAATTCCTGTGAATCAATTGTAATAGAATCAATCATCAATCAAGTGAATCAATTGTAATAGACTGATTAAGAGGGCTCTCGAAACTATAGTCTCGTTATAAATAAATTAAAAATTTATAATTCCAGCAGAAGACACACTTTTTTATTGTCTCCTTCAATTTATAAAAATTCTGCTACTCTCGGCAAAAAGAAACTTTCAATTTAATTTATCTACAAGATATTATTTCGAACTTTATCGATTTGACTAATTAGCGAATTAGTCCGTATATAAAAATGTTATACCTAATAATTTAACACAATTTTATATTATACAGTATGCAATTTTATTAGTAATATGCAATAATCGGTTTCCCCTATTGTGATGCTAAGGGTTGATTGGTTCGCTTTGGAGCCAGACCAGCAGCCTCCCTTCCTCAGTGGAAATGAAAAAGAGCCGCCGCCACGGCTGGCTCTCTTTTACTTCCCAATGGTCCACCATCTCTCCCTCGCCCTCTCCGGGTTCGATATTGGATTTCAGCGGATTCTTCTATTTAGTGACGAGAAGCCGCTTCTCCTTTGTCCATTGGCAATCAAACGAACGACTTGTTGGCGACAATACCGATAGAGAGGATGGAGGATAAAAAACCCCGTGGCCGAGGGAAGGAAAGATCCGGTTTTTGGTCGGGGGTGTCATTTGGCCGGCTGGCCATTAATTCGTTGTCGAATCCAAAGGACCAATGACATGTCAAAAATGAAAACAACAACAACAACAACAACGCAAAACAGCTGCTAATCGAAGGCGGGTAAACAACAAAACGAACAACCATTTCTATAAATGAAATAAACCTATAGAATTAGATTGAACTGGGTAGAGAATCCCGCTATTTTTTAATCTAGAGAGAGGAAATAAACCAGAAGGAATAGGAAGAATAAGCGAACCAAAAGAAAATTTATTTGTTCTGAGAACTGTTTAAAAATTAAACACAAAACAAGTAGTTTTTGTCTATTCTGGCAATACCATATACCTATACTCTTACGGAGTATAACCGTCGCATTTCTAGCTAAGATAGAGGACCGTACTCCCACAATCTCTGTTTAGGTCCTTCCGATCAATTCCGATAGGATGCGGATAAATATAATAATACAACTGGTATTAAAATGGCTGAAAATCAATCTAGGGTCTTATAAGGATCACCCAATTCAGAATAAACCCATCTAAATATTATTTAACTTTGATGATATTTTAAAAACCGGTGCTTTCAAACATGCTACAAATCCATATTATTGGCTCACCTTATTTCTGATTTTTGTCAGTCTAATTTATATTGATAATCCGGAAAGTCCACTAAACAGAAATCTTTAATATATTTCTATTTGACTTGTTTTTATGCCATAAGTGGACCCATAGGACCTGATTGTTTCTACAAGTGTTTGCAGATAATTACATTGGTCATATTTGTAATTTAACATTCATAAGTACTGAGTTGAGTTGTGTGTTTCGATTGTTTCTTCCGGAGACATCTTCAAGTGTTAATAAAGAACCACTTAAGTTTCCAATTACTTGGTAGTGATTTGCATTGTTTGAAAAAGTCCACTTGCTAGGCAAAATTTTAATATTATGCTTCCCCAGTTAGAGAATTGGTTCTTCCCCTTTATGGAAAGGTTTTTCAATGGGCTAATATTTACATTCAGAATAAATAAATAAAAATACTAGTATTTCATAAAGCCATTTTCAAAATTCTCTTCATACTCTTTAATCCATAAAATGACAATTGGGAAATTCTTCACATTCCAATCTCAAATTTGGAAAACTCCAATGCCAAAGCCTACTATAAATTTAAAATGATGATATTCGGAAAAGTAATGTCGATTTTTATAGATTCTTGAGTAAAGTTGGATCTATTTATACGAGGGTGTTTAATTATATATGTGGCAATACCACATCATCTGCTATTTGAAACATTTTTGAGTTACCTATCTATTTAATAACTTAAAAACTTACCCCAAATAAATTCTCTTTTTAAATGGCCTTATCTCTTTCAAAAAAAAAAATAATAATCAGCCAGGGTGTTCCTGAACCTTCCCTCAACAATAATATAGAAGCTATCTTCTCTGCTGTTAGATAAATGATCAGTGATCAACCTCAAATCTATTACACTGTAGGCTCAAAGAATATAAAATATTTCAGTATTTTGCTTGCTTATTTAACTAATAAAAATACCTGAAACTATTCGAAAAATCATTTTAAAACACAATTTTTTTTCTGTGTGTCTATCTGTCCTTAGAAATCAATTCCCGCAGAAGCTTGTAGAAAATTAGTTCTGGCACCAAGATAATTTCAATCACCATATAATATTAAGAAGTGAATAAATTTTGGACTTTCAATCTTAACTTCAAAACATTCAGGTGAAAAATACCTACTTAAAATAAGAAAAAAATCTAATTGATATATGGAAAGAGCTTGAACAGTTGTAGCTAATGGGTTAAAATTTCGCTCAGCTTGCATCAATAAACTATACTTTTGAGTTTAAGTATCAGCATTCTATAGTTCAATCTGTTAAAAAAAAAAAAAATGGCAAGAGCGTATGAGGCTTTGAAATTTATTTCATTTTTTTTTTCAAAAATTGGTCCATGATAGGCTGATTTCATTTGTCACCATACTATATATATTAGCCTAGATTAATTTGCAGCAACTCTCAGAGAATGCTGACGACAGGGAAACGCTGATGCCGTCGGTATATTTGCGGCAAATTTGAAATATAATTGTAATTTTAACTCGAATTTCGAAATGAAAGACTCCAATTGATTTTAAATTAAGAAACATTAAATATATTGATAATTATTCCTCCCCCCCCCCACCACTCATAAATTAAATATTCAATTCGCTTTTCTTTGCGCACAGAAGAAGAAATTAATCACATCTTATTTGATTTATATTTTATATATTATTTGTTTATTTCTTAATAATTTGCCACTTTTTTATAATTTTTTAAAAATCTAAATTTTGTTATTCTTATTTGTTGATTTTTACAAAATTGAACGACTTAAGACACGCATGCCCGAGTTCTCATGGCAATACTGGAGCAGCCTGTCATACAAACAACACCTGATCTCTTTTAAATAGTTGGAGCCTTATATCGATTATCGATCCAAAATTTAAAAAAAATGATATAATATAATTCTCCTCCTCACACGATTCCACTTATTTAAATAAATCTATTTCCACACAAAAAATATCACAATGCTGTAGATTATAGAAAAAAAAATACTTCCAGATTCATATCTAGAGCCTCATTTCTGTAGCTGTGTCAGGACGAAAATGAGGCGAAACTTTTAAGAGACTATGTATTTTCGGGAGTTTACAGGTATACATTTGGAGTGTGGTTTTTAAGAGGAATAAAATTTTTGGACCGAGACGCAGCCCGACAGGGCACCAGTCCGGAGAAACTATAGTCTCGTTATAAATAAATAAAATTTATAATTCCAGAAGAAGACACACTCTTTTATTGTCTCCTTCAATTATCTTTTAAAGATGTTTTCATAAATAGAAGTCGAAACGTCGTAAAAACATTCTAGAAATTGATTTTCTAATTTCACCATGGTAACACCAGAAAGCTTGATAACTACAAAATAACAGTAGAGTACAATTTTTTACAAACAATTATCGGTTCTCCCCTCTCTTAATTAAATTTCTCACTGTCGCAGTCTCCCTCCCTGTCGGACTAAAGACAAGTTGACTTTCATCATTCACTGGCGCCAGACCATAAAATAATTCGTTATTACCGACCTCTCCCTCGCGCTTACAGACTCTTTACCGTATAACTAGTGAGTTATTTATATAATAATCCATGTAACTATTTTTAAACCCATATTAGTCGCACGAGTTGAATCAAGAAATTCTTTATCTATTTTTTCTCTTTTTTTACTCTTTATCCATCCTGGTGCTTATAAAACAAGCACATTACAGAATAATTACTTGTCATTATTTTTATTTAATTGGTTGTCTTTGAAACATTCTTTAACACAATTTTAAGCATCATCAAACAAACAACCATCAACTAACATCAATTAAATAGACCTAAACGTATAATATATGTAAGTATATTAAAATAAAAAATGGAGAAAAAACGAAAATTAACATTCCTTATTTTTTTTGTATAAAATTATAAAAATATTAAAATGAACAAGAGGAGTTTAAAGGGATGATCCATGAAAAAAAATTAAAGGATAATTATATTTTATAAAAGGGTGAAATAAAAAAATAATTAGGTATTTAAATTTATAAAATCAAATTAATTGTATACTTTTTAATGAGACCAGATGAAAGATAATTACATTCGTGACATATTATATAGACATGAAAGTTCGTTAGTCACGTAAAGTTTTTGCTTGACTCGGTTAAATAAAATCTGATAATACTAATTTTTATTTATTATTATTACTTTCGAGATGGACAAACAAATATTATTTTATTTTTAAAAACAAATTACTCCACTAATTTTTTCACAATCTAATCGAAACTTGGGGGCTGGGGGAATAATTCCCAATCATGATTTTTTCTGTCTAATAGAAAGTCAAAGGAAAATATTTTTTAGATTATATTTAATTCCGTACAAACTTAAAAAGAAACCCTATTAGTGTCCCTCAATTAGAGTATTGTAGCTGCAAAATTAAATAATATTGGAACTTGAAATTCACAATTTTATTAAAATTTTAATCTCATGATTATTTTTTGATTTTTTCAAGCTTTGTTATGGAAAAGACCCAATCAAACAAATATCTCAAACAGTTTCGAAAATAAACTTTGAATAATTGAAAATATTTAATTTGATTATCTAATAGGAATAGAGGCGACTGTGGGTCAGTTGCCAGAGTGTCGGTCCGCTGTCCTGAAGTACGCTGTTTCAAGATTAAGTCTCGGCAGATATTTAAAATCGCCTCCTCTTGGAAAGCAATGGCAAACTACCAAGACTATAATTGCCTACTTTTTAACGCCGTTCGGAACCGGTGTTAAAAAGTAGGTCCCGTATACTTGTGTAAAACAGCTAAACACACCCAGCACAGATATATGTGGAAACGTCAGGGAGACCTGATATGGCACTTAAAGAAAGAAGATCTAATAGGGGATCTTTAATTCCTAGTTACCTGCATCAGCTCAACACGCCATGCAAAATTTTCAGAGATCGTACTGAGTCTTGGAAAATGTTTCCAGTTTTTATTTCAATCGTCATTTCAAGTTGTAAACATTTACTTTAATTAGCTTCATACAGAATTTCGAACAGTATAAATTCATTCGATTTTTTTCAATAAAAATAAAAATCAATTTAAAAAATCAATTATATTTTATATTTACTTAAATCATTGCAGAATTGATAGACAAAGAAGTAGAGTATGACTCTAAAGTAACTAGAGTAGACATTTTTCACTGTGGCGACTTTCTTCTCTCCCGGAAAGCATAGAACAGTGATGGCGAACCTTTTGAGACCGGGGTGTCAAAATCCGAAAAAACTTGCTTATTAACTTAGTCGCATCTAGAAATACACATAACGTGGTGACATTTAGAGCCCTTTAAAAAAATAAAGTGCTATATTTTATAGATTCAATTAGGATTTTATTTCTAAAAATATATCGTACATACATACCAGTAGCGTGCGGTCCATGGATGCTGAGGATGCTGCGCATCCCTAAAATTTCAAAACGTCAAAAGTGTTTTCATACCGTGTTATAAAAAATATAATGTTAAATTTGAAAAATAATGAAAAATTCTGCGTTTATCGATGAATTCTACTAAAAGGAGCTAAAAATAAAATAACATTTTAAAAATTGAAGGGTTATATTTTTTGGCCATCATCCCCTGGTTCAAATGTCACCGCCCGCAACTGATTTTTTTATTTTATTATTTCAAAGTGCATATATTTATCCTTTTTGAAATATTTACATTCAAACAAAATATTAACCCTAAATCTTTCGGGTTTTTGGTTTCCTCTTTTTTTTTATTTTCATTTGTATCTCCACTGTCTTCTTCCCGCCCTCTGTTCATCGTCTTCATTTCCTCTATTCTTCTTCCGGTCTTCCGTTTATCTTCTCCATCAGTCTGTCGTCCATTTGTTTCCTTCAATCCTTCCACCAGTACGTCACATTACGTACATCCATCTTCACATTTTTGATATATGTATTTTTTAAAATAATAATTCTTTGGATTTAACGGGTGTCTTGGCGTGTCACCAATGTTATAGGTGTTATAGGTTTGCTATCAATGTATATTTTATGACATTTGGAGAAAATCGAGCGTATCTATAATCTAAGACTGGATCATCCCAGCCTGTTTTCTCTGGACCTTTTGAACTTAAAAAAAAAGATACAGTTGCGATGACAAAGTGTCAACGATCGATCATCTTTCTAGAGAACGATGAGAAAGGGTGGAGTGTAAAGAGTGATGATCCACGAAAAGGTCGACGACGTTCCTCTCGTTTAAAAAAAAATTCTTATACAAGATTTTCATCCCACCATCCATTTCATATTTGATTTATTTATTTATTTATTATAGAGAAATATTTAATTGAACTTTCTTAAGACAGATTTGTACTCTTCCGTTACTTGATTGGAGGTCAAAATAGTTCTCAGGTTGCGATTATTTTTAACTCGAACTTTTTGGTGATTAGACAAATATAATACATACGATGTAATGGAAGGCAGCCAGAGGTAGTGAGGAAAGAAAATTAACACATATCAAATAAGGTGTAATTTATTGGAATCCTTCTCTCTTTCAAACCGACGTTTCGGAGGATTTTCTCTCCTTCTTCAGGGTTTCATAGGGTCAATGAACGAAACAAATAAAATGTTTCCTTCTTCTCTCCACAGAAGTGTTTAAAAACTTTCTTCATTTTTAACAAACGCATAGAAAATCTAATTAAGAAAAAGAGGGAAAAAAATGTTTTTCTATGCCTTTGTTAAAAATGAAGAAAGTTTTTGAACACTACTGTGGAAAGAAGAAGGAAACATTTTATTTGTTTCATTCATTGACCCTTTGAAACCTTGAAGAAGGAGGAAAAATCCTCCGAAACGTCGGTTTGAAAGGAAAGGAGGAAGGATTCCAATAAATTACACCTTATTTTATATGTGTTAATTTTTTCTTTCCTCACTACCTCTGGGCTGCCTTATATTACATTCAATTAAAATTTCTACCAGTCCGTCTCTCTCCAGAGAAAATTTCGTTTCAAAAAAAAATAATACATAGGTTTTCTGATTTAACAGGCAGTCAAAGCTATCTGAACCAAGTTGATTAAAAAGACGTTTAGGATTTTTATTAATGTGTTTATTAATTCAATCTTCTTCTTTTAAGTGCCATATCAGATCTCCCTGACGCTTTGGCTCCTCTCCACATATACCTGTGCTGAGTGTGTTTAGTTGGTTCACACAGATATATGGGACCTACTTTTTAACGCCGGTTCCGAACGGCTAGTTTGGAGAGGTTACTAGGCAATAATTCTCTTGGTAGGTTGCCATTGCTTTCCAAGAAGAGGCGACTGCAAATATCTGATCTGCCGAGACTCAGTCTCGAATCAGCTTACTTCGAATCAGCGGCCCGACACTCTACCCACTGACCCACAGTCGCCTCTATTTATTCAATAAGAATTTTAAATATAGTACCATCAAACCTACAGCAACTATATATAATCGTAACACTTGTCATCAAGAGAAATGTAAAATAATTAAGCAGTTCTACACAATTACAAAACATTTATATAAGTTGCTAACCCAGTGGAATATTTTATGCATAATATATCTTGTTAAAGTGAAGATTTTTGTAGAGCTGAATGCTACTTTCATTCTTTTTAATTACTATTAGTGTGGAAATTAATATAATAGAACAACATGATGTGCAGAAGGAGAATGGGTTTAGGATTTAAATTGAAAATGACTGTTAACTGGCTTTAACATAGCATTACAAGTCTATTTGTATTATAGAACATTTTTTCACAAAGTATTAATAAATTTCATAGAGAATTTAATTCTAGGTATATTTTGTATAAATACATGTTATTTTAAAATTAATAAGGAAAAATTTATTTTCAAATGACTATTTCCTTTCGATAGAGCCTAAATTTTACGCAGCTTTTAAGAAGAGGTGACCAATTGATTGCCTATATTTAGGCGGTACAAGGCTAGAATTTTTAACTAAATCTGACACATTGGGAGCGGAGGGGATTCTGAAACACTTAGCAACTGGACTATTGTTCTGATCGTATAAAATGGTAAATATTGTCATTGGGAATGTCCTGAAATTAAATTTAACCATTTTGAAATGATTTGATTTTACAATATTTTTGAAATCTTCAGTGCTCATTACCCCTTAAAAACGACGTGGAGTAGCCTACGACTCTACACAGGCACCAATATGGGAAGAACAAAGGGGGGGGGAGGGAAATGCACCCCATTACCTATGGGACTTGAATTATGGACCCAAATGTACCCGAATAGATAGTTAAGATCTAAAGTAGAAAAAATATTATGAATTCAGAAAAATATTTTTAGTATCAGATTATTGTGGTCAATTATCGACTTTATTTTTGTCGTCCTCTCTATCTTAAGTCCTTATCAACCCATCCACCTGTCTGTTGATTATCGCCTGTCACAATAGCTTTAATAAACGACTCGGCAATTGATTCTCTATGATAAGAAACAGTAACATAGTTACTTTGTTGTTTTTTATTATTCTCTCTCTCTCTCTCTAGAGCTTTTCTATTTCCTATCAAATGAAATATCTTCTTTTTCGCTTTAATAGTACAATTTAAGTCGATTAAAATAATGATCGTAATGACAAAGCTTGTTTTTTTTTGTTTTTGTTTTTTAGTTTATTAAATCAATCCAATTTCATTAATATAATTGAGTTGTTGTCTGAAACAGTGTTGTTGTTTATGTTCTTAGTAGTGGTAGACATGTTTTTGTTTTCAATTAACCTTAATGTAATCCAATTAATTAAATTTGAGATTGAAGTATAGGCCAGAAAAAATTCATTCTACTCGAATATCCAGATGATTAATTAAGGTTAAAAGGATAGAAGAATATTGAATGGATTAAGTGAGATACAAAGTGTGATAAGCTTCCGTTTCTTAAAGACTCTCATTCGTTAAATGTACCAAAAATGCACCGTGGATATCTAATTTGATTCGGCCTACTTACAATTGACAATAATTTCTCTGATTTGGAAAAAAATCAATTGATTGAATACATTTTTAATTTTTTTTAATTATATAAATTTATTGGTAGATTCGAGATCAGGCTTATTTAGGATCACTTATTAATGTATTAATTTTTTTAAGGATTTAGGTGTCGGTTCTAGGTGAAACATTATAAATAACTTATGAGGAGAATTTTCTAGGTTAAGTTTCACAGTTTGTGAAACTTAACCTAGAAAATTCTCCTCATAAGTTATTAATGTATTGATTATTATATTTCATCTCAGTCGAGCTTACAACATATATAATTGCCTCTCCTTAGGCTATGGTTTACATGGATTCTTATTCTGATTAACTTATACTGACGATTTCATTTTCAGAATAAAATTGCTATATAAAAAATACCTAAATAGCAACAACAATTTTAGATTGTGAACAATTTGCTGAGGCTAGATTAGCTTTTCTAAATCAGTTATGTTTTTCAATTGACATTTAGACAGATATGAAATTAATTAAAATGAATTAATCGCGTCCATTTTATTATAAAAATAGCTGAAATATTATAAATGTGCTTTTAATGCTAAATGAAAACAAATTAACTATCATTCAAATACTAAACCTGGAATTCACCATCACCTAGCTCGTTGATTTGTTGGTGTCGACTATAATAATTAACAAATCACTCGTACAAAAACCACTAACTTTAGCCTAGCAATTTGAGGTGTGAAAAATGCGTAGATTTAGAAAATTTAATAAAATTTTACAATTTGTACATGTTTTGAAATCGTGTACTGCTGCATAGTTAATTATTTATCTTTCTAAATGACCATTGTAAGATATGGTTTTGAGGACATTAACACTTTAAAATTGTGGACAATTGAAAATTTTTGTTGTTATTAGAAGCTTGGAGTGAGACGTAAATTTAGAGTAATAATTTTTTTGAAGAAAACAGATATGATTAATGTTAGAACAATATATAGAGGTGGCACGCGCAGTAATTTTTCTTTTTGAGAACTAATTTCTACAAAAAATCTTGTCATCTCTATGTGAATTAAGAGTAACTTAATAGACAGAGAAAACTCAAAGAATAGAAATGTTGCCAGAGTTTAAGACCCTTAGTAGCATGTTATATGTAATTCGTTCACATTGAACAGTAACTGAATGATATAACTGAAATGGCATTATGTGTCGAGTAGAATTACACCAACTTTATATTCGTAAGTCAGAGGGTGAAACTTATCCCATCAGTGGTTCGCTGGGTATATCTGATGTTACAGTCATGGGTGGGTGTAGTGTCATTTATCTGTTATTATAAAGACTTTACTTTATCTTCAGTTTAATATGAATTCAAGATTTTAGAATCATACTGACAAAAAGTAGAATTTTAACATCTTGAATTCAATTGTGACTTAATTACATTTATAATATAATATTAATATTAGGCTAAAGATAAAGACGACCTTACAAAAGCTTTTCGATGGTCAAAGAGTAAATATTATATTTTTTCTCATCCTTTTTTCATTTTTCGAAGTTATGTTTTTTTTTCTTTGAGAAATTATTTATTTTCCTTGGCTTGTTTAATGTTTTTCTAAATTGAATTATTTTTTTCCTTGAATGAAAATTTTTATTTTTACAATTTTAAAATGGAATAGTGACTAGAAAAAATTATAGGAATCATAGATATTTTTGTTGGTTGTGCTTTGGTTGAATTTGGATTTTTGGTGGATTTTTAAAAAGTTTGAGAAAAGATACTTTTGGAAATTTTATTCTTTGGTGGTTGAGCTGTTATCGAAAGAAAATTTTTGATTTAAACCACTTCTTAAATTACGCATTTTTAATGAGAGCTCTCATCAGAATGAATGACTTTTCGACACCTAATCATGGGGTCGTTTTCAAGTACTGTTTCGGAAGTCCTAACCTCCCAAACACCACTTGAACTCTCATAACTAGGTAGCGAATCGTTGTACGATCCTATGAGACTTTCTCAGTAATTAACATACATAACAAAAAAGGTCCAATACCAATGAAATTTAAATGGGACTAATCGGAAGCTATACTGAACCCAATGCACAAAAAATCATCGAAATCGGTCATTTGGTAGGAGAGAAATCAACGAACATACACAAAAAAACACACATTCCGTTGAATTGATAACCTCCTCCTTTTTTTGAAGTCGGTTAAAAATAGGCAATATATGTGGTTAAACCGAAATTTTTCTTTCGATAAACAATGCTCTTATTTATAGCTATTCCAAAAAGATCACTTTTTTCTTCTAGACACAGTAAGGTTCATTGTGACTTATTCTTGATAAAGAATTAAATAAAATAAAATTTAATTGATAAAGAGAAAAAATTGCAATTTTTCTATTTCCTGATCTCGACGCCAGTCTATCTTTACAAACTTCATTTCCCCTCTCGCCTCCTTGCCTCATTTTGCTCCCGATCGTTTCTCTTCATCGTCTCTTCTCTTAATTGCTTATTACGACTGTTAAATGACCGACTGTCTGTCTTTAGACAGACAGGACGTTGTCACCTGACGGAGAGAAAAACGATTAATCAATATTTCTGACTTCTTTAGAAATAAATAAAAAAAACCCATCGTTAAAATCTCGAGCTCAAAACGGCCATTTCATTTAAAGACACATTTATCAATATCACCTGAAAAGGGATACAGAGAAAGAAGGTGTTCTACACGAGCTTTGTCTTATTCCCCCCTTCTTGATTCGATTCTTTGGCGAGTTTCAATTGAAAGTGACGACTAGAGAGGAGTCTTTTGTCTCTGATGGTATCCCCTCGACGGCGACGGCCAGACATAAAGCGGTATTAGACGAGGGCGGATGAGGCGGTGGTCTCTTGAGACACGGATCATCTTGGCCAGCTAATCCCTCCCTGCTGGTTGGTTATTAACGAGGGGTGGACTCCTAGGGGAGTTCCTTCTATCTTACAGCAAAATTGTAGCTCGGAAGTAGAGTGTAAAAAAATGGCCAGCCATTCCGGTTTATGTCTAAAGAAGAAGAAATATTCTAGAAAAAATACATATCCAATTATTTTACACTTACGATGAAAGGGGGAAAAAGTTTTCAGTGAGATTGAAGTCTCGATATTGTCTGTCGTCCCGGTTCAGCCCTATGTTTACTTTCCTATATTCAGGATCATATCTATGCTAGTACAAGCAATATCCTTAAAGAAAAATAACTGTTGCAATCCTCTTCCTCAAGGGTCCAAGTTTCAAGATCTGCCAATCAATTTCTGAGATCTCAAACCACAAAAGGTTTTTTCTGGCGGTCACTCACTAAAAAAATAATCGCCCAGCAGGGTTGCTTTATGTGAAAAAATAAGATCCACATGTCATGAGAAGAATTAATTTTTGAATAAGAAAATGATTCAATACTTAATGAAGTCTTTCAAAGTCCAGACAGTTATTTTAGTTTCACTGAAGGTGTCTGTCATAATTTCTATTTCACAGTTTTCTTAGGAAACGAAATATGTTGAGACAGATTTGTAAAATAAGCACAAAATATCTAAAATTAAATTTTTTAAGCACCTTTTTACACTATACAAGTTTTATGCGGAGTCTTCGCTAAAGTCAACTCCCAAGTCGATTTGAACACAATAAAAAACAAGGTCCTGTTATAGTCTTACTGACGAAAATCACGTTAGGCGTGACATCTCTTCGAGCTATATAGAATTGATAATAAATGTAAAATCATTCCCTAATATTAATCCAATGACGACCGCTTAGGGCGTATAAAAAGGGAATAAAAAATTAAACAAACATACTCTTATGAGTAAAAATATTTTTGTTCCCCGTTAACTAGGACCTTTAGCGATTACTGATTTTCACCAATAAGTTTTGAAATTGTTTATTTAAGTGTAAGCTGAAATTAGTGAAAATTTAGTTGAAACTTGCACAGCTTAATTCAGGATTTAGAAACTCAACAACGACTTACTCTGGAGTCCAGTTTAATTTTCAAAATATTTTTATTCAAAGTCATTAAAAACTCATAGATATTCACATAGAATATATTATTTATGATAAAAGCAGAGAATATTAAATTGTTAGATCAATTTAAAAAAAAAATATCAATCAGAAAAGTGGAATTTCTGATTGTTTTCTCAAGCCATTAACTAATTTAGTATTTAAATGACATTTTCATGATATATAATTATATTATATTCCTATACCCTTAACAGGTAGATATAGACCTACAAACGAATTTTCAGAGAAATTTCGGATGAGATATATCTTTTTACTTTTTTGAATTAGTGTGATATATGACATACAGCCCGAGAACAAACCAGTAGGCCCATGCCTTAATATAGATTTATTGGTTTCATATAGAATCTCAAAATGTGGATTTTTAGTAAAATTATGGAGGTCATTCCATTACTTCCATTTATAAGTACTTTTAGGGAATAAAATCCTGATCTTCAAATCCCACTGTTAAAATATTTCTAAATACTCGTAGTCCGCCTATAGAGAGAATTCTCAACTCTTTTTCTATTATTCCTATTCATAATAATAATAATAATCCTTTATTCGTCTCTTTCTTTCTAATTCTAGCATTAGGGATGATAAGCATGGAAGGTATTTTCATTATTTATTTCCTTAAGAAAGCATCAAGGCGCGTCGGATCAGCCGAGAGGGAAAAAGCAGCTGGGGGGATTACAATTTTGAATTAGTAATTTTTCTCTTTAATTCAGTATCTACACCTGGAGATAGATAATAAAACAATTTGGAATAAATAAATGTTACAGCAAATCATACTCTATCTTATTTATTATATATTTTAAGGCATGGCTTAAATTTATAAATGGTAGACGCATATATAATATTTATAAGGATTATAAATAAGCATGGTAGGCATATAGTACTAGTACTTCATTTGAAATAAACAAGAGGATTTCAACTTATTATATTAACATAATTATTAGTCAGCTTTCTCTAATCGTGCTCCTAGCATCCTATACTTAAAAAGATTCTTCTAGTATTATATTAATTCAAGGACTGCCGCCAAGTTTACCACCGTTAAATCCGCCACTGCATAAAACGCTATAAAAACTTACTAGAATCGAATGTGATAAAAAGAAGGAAAGATGAACGTCCGAAGCTAGCAATTTTCAGCTGGTTATTTGAAAATATTTAATAAATAAAATAAATTAATTACAAAATGATGATAATTAAAATATATACCTACTATATTAAAAATTAAAATTACAATTTACAATAAATTTTAAACATAAATTTAATAATCATTTTCTAATGGGTTTTTATTAACTTTGTAAATTGGAATTTATTATAGAATACTCGTATATCATGGCATTTCATTTAAATTTTTAAAAAGCCAATTATTAAACGGTGTATCGTGATACGCGTAAGCTACACCAACATTCCAAATCAAAAAAGATGACGTCACTCACCCGAATCTGTTGCACCATCTGTGTGACTTTGGCGGCTGATTGGCTTGCTTTGTGGGGGTTTCGAGGACCAATAGGAGGGGCGATTTTTTTAGCAAGGTGTGCTTCGAATTGGCAACCCTCTTCAAACGATCTAAAATAAAAAAAAATAATAAAATCAGAATAGAAAAAAAAAACTAATTCAAAGATAACTTTTCAATTTTAATTTTTTTATTGTTCTTTTTGTTCGGAAAAAGTGAATAGATCGAGAGATAATTAACTTATGTATCAGGATTCGGATGATCTTTAAGGTTTTTACGAGGATATTAGAGACCTATTTGGAGAAAAAAGTAAAAACTTTTTTATGACTTGAAACGCTTTCCGCAGAGTTCTGTTTAGTGACCTATGCTTGTGTGCCAAATTTCAACTTATTATCGATAAAATTTGGATAGCTCTCTAATCTCTATAAGACAATCTATTTTTCCTGATTGTCTGTATTTTTAGCTATACAATAAAATATATTTTCTAGAATAAAATTCGATTTGGGCTTTGTACAATGTTTAGGTTAATTGAAATCAAATAAAAAATAAAAATTATATTTTTAATTGTTACTGATTAATCCCATTTCTGATTGTAATCTCCTTTGTGTTTTATACATAATTATAAAGGGATTAATGAGCACCTCCAAATAAAGACTGATGTTTTCTTTTAATCTATAAATTTATAATTTTTCTCATTAATATATCAAAGAATAATTGATATATCAACGAGAATTATTTTTAGCTATTGAAAAAGATATTTATCGCAAGACTACTGCGGAAGACGCTATTGGAGTCCGGACCAGGAGAGAAAAAGATGTGATCCATTTAGCTACAATCCAACGTCATTTCACGTATAGCCCGCATGACATTCAGATGGATCACCAAATGAATTTGAAATCTCAGATGTTATATATTCGATCTCCCAGTCCAGAGGGCTTGATCTATTAGCATGTATGTTAGATGCTTGCCATTAATTAATCGAATGTTTTCTACTTATTTTAATCTATAGTTTTAGCCTGTAGAGTAGGCAACTGAAAGTGAAGAAGAGATCGCGCATAAGGAAGGAATGAGACTGCGCTGAGTGAAAGCTATAAGATAGCATTTAAATAAATCTTATGATTACTATCATAAATTTTTCCTAATATACATCCTTATGTTTATCGTTATCAAATAAAATAAAGAAGCATACCTATGCTACAAATAAAAATATTTAAAATCCCGAATAAAAAAAAAACTAAAAAAAACAAACAAACTAAAAATTAGAATGTTTATTAGTAATGAAGTTGTTGACGCTTTTATCTTTATGATTAATTTGATTAGAATTTGTATTTTTTAGTGAAATCACACTTAATTAATTATAATTATTTATTGAACAAGAACAGATTTCTAATATGAAATTTGTAGTTGTGTAGTATTGTTCAATAAATAATTATAATTAATTATGTGTGATTTCACTAAAAATTTAAATTTTAACTAAAAATTAAATATAATAATAATATATTTAAAAATAACATAAAATAAATATATATCTAACACCTCCAAAAAAATAAAGTCTCTGGAGTGTGATTTTTTATGTGGGGTAAACTTTTTAGCAGTCATATACAATAATATCTACGGGTAAAGAAGTTTCACTTCTCCAGTGAGCTTATGTGGCTCATACATCTTTATTTTTGATTAAATCTTGCGAGATTTTAAACAAACTATTTTATTGTATTCTGCATGGAAAAAAGTGATTCTAGAAAAGCTATTTTTTTCTCTCAAAAGCCCATTTGGAAATTAAGAAAATAATATCTAATAGTCATGTCAATAGACATGTTTGAACTTGTATTTGGACAGATTTGAACTTGTTTTTGGTATCCTTGCAATGCCTTCTCAACTCTAAAGAAAGAGAGATCATTCTATCCTCGCTCTTTGTAGTTATTTTCATCGATCAGATTCTAATGAAAGAATCGCTCACCCGCACATTAAATACTAAAAAAGTGAAAACTAGACTCGGTACTCTAATGACGCCCTATTAATTTATAATAAACTTGAATATAAATTGTTCATTTATGGATATATTATAACATCCTTTTAAAATCACAATAGAATAATTCAAAAAATATTTTCTGCCTTTTGAACGAGATACATAATCCAAAATATAATCAGTACTATGTATTGATACTTACTTATCAAATTCTTATCTTTTTATTTATAATTTTCATAAAAATAAGAAATATGAAAGTGTATTCAAAAACAAAATTTAATCATTCTCTTTGTTTTTTGCATTAGCACAGAAGGTGGTGAGGGTAGGTTTCGTCTATCTCTCGTTTACTTCATACATATCGGACGATGCTAATGCCAGTTGCTTGGCTGCTGGCAGGGTGGTTTGCAGGGGGATTTCCCTCACAATTGCCTACGACTTTTTGTCAGCCAAAATGCATATTGGCCATCTGTTACTTTGGACTTGATTTCCATAATTCCACCACCACCCCCATCCCAAATGTTACCAGCACACTTCCAAAACCACTACCAATGGAGGAGATTTGTTTCCTACATTTCAGTCACAGGTTTTCTTCCTTCCGTTCACCTCTTGTTCCTAACATACATACATTTCTAGATTGCGAACGACAATGGTTAAAAACATTTAGAATATAACAACATACAATCTACCTCTACTTTATTTAAATAAACATTTTTAACTTTTCAAATGAGAAATTAAATATTATCTTGCTAGGGAAAGGAAATTTTCTTTGATTTAAAAAATATAAATAAAAACAACTCTTTTAAATTTCAAAAAATAAATAATTTATAGCACATGATGAACTCACGGATTAAAAAAAATCATTACAGCCGTTTTTAAAGAATCCCAAAAACTAAAAAAAGTCTAGAGTAAAATAATATTTTTCTTTTTTTCCCGAGTTGAACTAAAAACTTGCTGTACTCGTTCTAGTTCTTATCTTACTTTTCAAATTACTTAGTACTTACCATAGCTGAAATCAAAATAGGTAGGTACGTACACACCCCGAATGGATTTTTTGGACACTAATTTGGGCTCCGGGGACCATTATACTCGTTTTTTATTTATTTATATAATTTATATCTATTATCGTTTACTTTCGCCTAAAATGAGAAAATAAAAACTAATATAAGCTTGGATTACCTCAAATTGTGAAGACTTTGGGAGAGCTATACATTATTTGTGCCTATATAAATTTAATATAGCTAGGTACTATATTTTTTTAAGTATATGGAAAAAAATATAATTGAATTTTATTTAATCAGGAAATAGAGAAGAAGAAATTATAAAACATTTAATATTGATATTCAATTTTTCAAACTAATTTCAAATTCTGACACCTTACAACCTTTATATAATAAATTATGAAACTTTTTACTTTATTTATAAAAAAAGGAAATGGCTAACCTTTTTTCATCTGCCTCTCCAAATAAAAACTAATTCATTCAAAGACTGATTAGGTCTTTTTAATTCAATTATTCAATTTTTAAATTATTTTATAACTGTGAGGTTTTGTTCAAATGTCTCTCAAAAACTTTATTAATAAAACATTACGACTCTAGAATTCTATTATTGCTCTAGGACTTTATTTTTTCTGAACTCTCCTTATTTTGCTCATTTAACCATGTTATGTAGAAGTGAATCGCTTATTGTCTATTATTTATTTGAAATTGAATAGTGATGTGGAGCCGCCATATTTGAAAAGGGCAAACTTACATTATAAGTATTTGTAAAGAAGAATATTTTTCTAGTTATTTTATCTATTAACATATTTCTATTGAAAATTACTAGAGAAAAGCTTTATGAATTTATAACAATTTAGTTGCTCTCTAGTTAAGCCCAACGTTTTGAACTTCATATAGGTGAGATTAATATCATGTATCTGATTTATTTAAGGGAAAAGTAGAGAACCTAAATCATCTGTATCTTGAAAGTGATCTAAATATCTCTTTTTCCCTTAATTTCTGTTAATTTAGTTATGATAAGAGGTTGAATAATCGTATTGTTATACAGAGTATTTATAATACACTTAGTGACATCTTTTTGTAATTATAGGTATGTTTTGCGAATTTTCGAATTATCAACTTCACAATTTCCACCGAAACAGTAAACTTATCATATTAATTGTTACTGAATTGTTTTTAGTTCAAGTTTTTAAGTTTATAAATCATTCGAATGTTATTGTTATAGTTGAAATGATGGCCGTTGTTTCGTTAACCCTCAGGGATTAGTTGAGAGAGAGAGATAGAAAGTCATTGCGATTATCAGCTTGGAAGGAGTTGACTCTGCGAGTCGCACCATTAATTGTTGCACCAGGAAGCAAAGTGAGAGCTGAAACGTATCAGAGCCAGGCCATCAGGTGAGGGGGCTGAAGTCGGTGGTGCCTTTGTGCCCGGAGCCATTTGTCATGATAAGCGGACCACAATGGGACATTATGTCCATCCAGGTAGATAATACAGACATCAACCAACAGTGAAGGGGTGGATATTTTTCATTCCTCTTGAGAATATCAACACCTCGCTCTCACTCTATCCTGCATTCCTACCAACCCTTATTGCAGCAACTCTGCATTTTTAGGGTTCTACATTGTCTGTCTGTCTGTCTGGTTGTCTGCCAGAGCATTGTAGCTCGTAAACTAACTAAAATACAAATTTGATATTTACAATTTATATGTATTTATTCCTCCCCCCCGAATAGAAAATCGTATTAAAATTAGTACAACGATTACACTACTCAACAAAAATTTCTCCTCGTAAACCTAACAATGGATTCTAGCAGAATTTTATACGATGATTATCATGCAATTTCCCGATATTCAGGCCTTTATTCATCGGTCAAAAACCGATTTAGGTATCTAACTTGTGAACAGAACAAAAATTACAGTGCTCAACAAAAATAAAACAAAAATTTATTCCCGAAAATCTAACAATGGATTCTAATAGAGTTTTATACGCTGATTATCATGCAATTTCCCGATTTTTTACAACACGTCAGAGTTTTGAGATATTATCGGTCAAAATGACGAAAAAGGCCATTTTGATCTATTTTCGAGTCTCTTCTTCTTTTTAAATAAAAGTAGAAGAAATTTGTTTATATTTAATTTACTTTAAAATGACCGTGTGAGAAGACTTCAAAGCTGCCATTTTTAGTGTGAACGTTCAGAAATGGCTTAACTTAAAATTATTAAAAATCTCACAAAGTACCCTTTCTTTCCAGATATAGAACTCTCCTATGCGAGTCCAACTCGCTTTTAATAGTTTATTTAATATAGATACTATAACTCTCATTGAGAGTACTAGAAGAGCTTGTGAGTGTTACGATGCGAGTGAGGGAAAAAATTCAATTTATTTTCTCTAATGTAATATACTTACATAGATTGAAAAAAAATATTAAATAATTCAACACATAATGAAAAATTATTATTCATTACTCGGTACAGTGTGGGGAGGGGTGCTGTTGTATATAATTTTCTCATTTTTTTTTTACTTATTCATGTTTAAAATTTCTGAAACGTGGAAAATGAATTTTCTGACTATATATGACTGCTTTCTAGCTTAAACCATTCGTTGATAAAAATCGCTGAATTCCTAAAACTTGCAGAAAGCGTATCGGGTCTTGTTAAAATTTTCACTTTTTTTCTCCAATATTTATCGAACCTCTTTTCCAGAATTTAAAAAAGATGATGCATGGATAAGAGATCCTTTCCAATATCAATACAGTAACATCCATGCCTGAGAATCTAGAAGGGAGAATAGCAAGAAATTATTTTTATTGACCTTCTTACTTTATTGAGCTTAGAACGCATTCGCTTCCACCATAATCACTGATCACAATCTTGTTTACAGAAATGAGAGACTACAATGGTGCTGCCCTGCTTTCTTACATCGTCATAATTAAAAATATTCAAAATAAATACACTAGTTAGTAGCTCGAATTCATTTTATTTCGCTTGAAGCTGGATTACTAATATTCTTCTTTTTGTTTAAGAACCAGGTCTCTTTCATACAATAGCCTTTTAAGTCGACCATTGATATTAAGTATTTTTTCTGATTTCATTTCTCAGTTGTCGTTGAATTGTACAACAGATGATGCATAATTTATTATTTTTTAGCAAAGCATTAGAATCTCTAACCATATTAATTTAATTTCATCAACAGAAATACAAAATTACTATATTTATGAATTCACTTAACAGAGATCTTCCTCCTTGTGGTATCTTTTTCCAATTTAATCAGAAACAGCTGCCCTGCACTAGGATGGTTTCATATTCATAAACATATCTTTAACCTAAATAATTATACTAGCTGAGAAGTATAATTTAATTTTAAATATTTTTTGTTGGTATTTTCTTTGAAACCATCCTAATTAACGAGACTCATTTAAATGGCGGAGCTGCTTTGGCTACAATATCTGACTTTGCAATTTGACCTGGAAGAGAGAGGGCGTATTCCACCAGCCCATCTGTTTCTTCAGCTCCAATTTCGGCTGCAGAATAACGAACTAAACCTAAACCCGCTGCTGCCGCCTCTCGGGTCCAATTAACGCCCTCAATCATCCGCCAAATGGCCGAGAAAACGACTCATCAGCCGGCAATCGTTTCTACCATATCTCCCTCGCACTTTTTAAGTCGACTCTTCTTTCCACAAGTGGCTTATCTCTTGGACAGAGCAATAAGGAGGCCAGATTATTATTACCATCCTTTGATAAAAAAAAAAAAAAAAAAAAAACATTTAATAAAAAGGGAGAGAGGAAATCCAATTTTTTTCACTTGTGATTAAAAATAAAAATATACATTTTAATGAATGCGATCCACAAAGTTTTGGAGATATATAAGGTGAAAATTTCAAAAGAAAACGATATATCAAAGTATATAATATTTTTTAATTTTATTTTGCATTAATTAATATTATACATAATTATATAATGATTTTTATTAATTAACTATATAAAAACTCGCATAATTAAGAATAAATCTATCGAATATTAACTTTTAATGGAAAAAAATTGTCATTGAAAAAGAATTTATAAAAACAAGTGAAATGTAATGGTGACTTGTGACACGAAGGTGTCATAATATTAGATTAGATTTGAATGATCAGCTGTGTCTTTTATCCTTATTCTATGTGGTTTTTAGATTAAAATGTATTTATTCATTGTTTCAAGTTAAATGTTTAATATAATCAGTCAATATTCATTTGTACAAATAAGCTTAAAATGATTTGAAATATGAAGTCTGAATTATTAATTGAATTAATACATAATTATAGGACATTGATTTATTTTCATACAGACATAACAAAATTGAATTCAGTGTCTAGATAAAGCGACCAGGCTTTTATTTTTATGAATGGTTTTTTGGGTACTTGGGAAAAATTGTTTTCGTACTTTTTAGTGTATTTTGAAATAAATGCTTTTTTTCTATTATTTTCTCAATATATTTTTTGTCTTTCGGAATTCCAGGCTGTCTTCTAGAACTCGCTATACTAAAATTTTCTAAGTATATAATGTTTTTAAAATGAATATCTGATCCGTGTCTTCATCTTCCTTTACTCTATTAAAAGTTTTTAATTTAGTTCTAATTAGATTTCCTAAAGAATCGAATTAATGTCAAAAGTTTAAATTTAAATAAAAGTTTTTTAATAAACAAAAGTCTTCTCTTTCACCAATATATATCTATATTTAATTTGAACGAGAAAGCGAGAATCAGTTGTTTTAATAGAGATTACAATTAAAAAAGATCCTTCAATCCCAGTTGATATTTAAGAATTTTAATTAAATTCTGGCTAAAATAGAGTTAGCTGTAATCGTTGAGATGCTTAAAATAATATGGGTATATAGAAGTTATAGGATATACTATATTCTTCTTGTTTTTCGGAAAGACGATATCGAAGTTTTAGTTAAAAAATGCCGAACCAAAATATTTAACAAGAAATTATTTATACGAGGCTTCCAGTGTTAGTTCAATAATTATAAAAATAAGTTTACCATAACTTTCTTATAGGAAAATATTCCAGTTTGTTTAGTACCTACACCATATGTCTTTCCCTTGCCTCATATTAATAACGTTCAAATTAAAATAATTAGAAACAATTAAATTAAAATTAAATTTATCTCATATTAGAAACAAATTCTTGCTGGAAAATATCAATCCCATTTGATGAAGCAGCATCTCTCTATAATGGAAAGAAACAATTTTCAAATAAAAGAGTAGTTTTCATCTTTTTAAAAACGTATGTTTCAGAGTTTTAGCTCTTCTTCAGTGTTTAAAATGGTCAATGAAAGAAGCATATAATCTCCTCTACCAGCGTTTATATCTTGCTATTACTAGAGCAATAGAATTTATAATTATTATTATTATTTTAATCCTGAAAACCTCTTTCCAATCAAAGTTTTTTTTTTAATTGTTTCTTTTCCTTGTTCTGGACGACCGTCATATTTCTCTAAATTTATTCATTTGCATTTTTTACAGTGGCATATTAAAGAAATGTAGTATCCAGAATCATAACTCATTAAGTTCCTTAATTTTTACTTACGTTTATATAAGAAGGGAATCGGATTAGCCGAGAGCTTAAGACACTAGCCTTCTAAGCAGGAGTCCCGGGTTCGAGTCCGAGTCCCTCCATTGATATTTGACCGGCTATAATCTGATTCCTAGTCCCCAATCCGTCTGGCAAGCGTGGTGACTTAATGCCAACCCCTTCCATTTGATGGAAGAGGCCTATATTCAGGAGTGGATTGTCGCTATCGACAGGCTAATGATGATATAAGAAGGAATTTTGATATAAGTAGAACTTATCTGGCCTTGACAAAGTCTATGTTTTCAAAGTTATAGATACTATTTTATTCAACATAATCACCTTTTACATTTATACAAATAAGGGATCAATCAAAAATCAATTCTAATTCTTTAGAAAAAAAATGATTGTTCCGATAACCACAAACAACTCTCAACTAGACAAATCTGTCTTGTCGACCATCCACCATGATTTGGCTCCATTTGATTATTATTTCATTAGAAAATTAAAAAATAATCGACAGGACAAAAAGTAGTTGGTTGATTGATGAGATTATGTAAGTGGTTTTATAGAGTAATTATATGTTCAATGTTACAATATTAAATGATTTTAAATAATTTTCTAAAATTAGAAAAATATTTTTAGCCCCCACGAGAGAGATTTTATTTAAATTCGAGTGGTTTTCAAAATTTTTTGAAATATCTATACATCGTTTTTAGGGAGAAATATATATAAAATTTCATTTTAAACATCAAACATTAATTCTTAAATCATAATTTTATTAAAAACGGCAAAGAGCCGACATTATATATGCAGATATTGTAACTATAAAAGGTTTCTGATGTTTTATCATGAAGGTATAGGTTTTTAATATATTTTCAAAAGTTATGCTTTTCATACAATATTCAATTCAATATGTATAATATACCATGTGACGTGTAGCTAAACCAAAAATAAACTATTCCAAACATGAGAACGAAAGTTTAACTTTCTATCTCTATATTACTCGTGCTTATTAAAAAGTTTATTTCAAATCTAGGTATAAACATTTATATATATAAGTATATGTATAATGTATATTTAAAAGAGGGAGAGTTCAAGTTGCGCATTCTGCAAATTCAAATATCCTTTTCGTAATGGCTACCCTTTCTCTCTCCCTCTCGCTTTCTCAGTCGACATCACCTGCAGCCGCCCATTTTACTCCTACTAAATACTTTCTATTCAAAATTCACTTGTTGCTGCTTTTAATACCCGGTGGTGAGTTTTGGCCAAACTTGCAACTTGAAGTTAACTAGTTACATTAGAATATGGATGTGTGAGAGTAGAAGGTGTACAAGTGGCCTAAATATTAGATTGCGTTTTGATTGGTCGGCGAGCCACCGCCGTTGTTGTTTATGCATGAGGCTTGAGGGTTTCCAGGGGTGCAAAGGGAGTGTGCAAAGATGCCGGTTCATCATCGCCTCCAAAGGGGGTGAGCATGTTCTCGCACCCCGGTAAGTGTAGCATATGTAATGTAAGCATCTGCCAGCTCTCTTTTCAAACAACTGGTTCAAAACAACACCCTAGATCTCACGGGTGTAATGAATGAATCACTAGGAAAGTAGTTATAAGTGGGATAGAACACTTATCTTATTAGGCGGCATAATTTTGGGTATGATATGGATGGTTTTGAATTGGGGATTCTTGTATTCTTTTAATTTAAAGGATTATTTGTCACACAATTGAGTGGTTTTTGTTCCCAAGCCACGACTAAATGGCTTTTTCAAATTTTTCAGGTCACATGAAAAACGTTTATAAAAACATTCTGATTCAATATTTTTTCTAAAAATGCAGAAAATTCTCCCTCTTGTTTAATTATATTAATTTTTTAATACCTATGTCTTACATATACAGAGTACATAGGGGAATGTAACATGGATTTCCTTCACCCACCTTTCAAGCTCCTGAAGAAGGAGGGAATAAGCCCCCGAAACGTCAGTTTATGAATAAAAAGGTAGTTTAAATTATCTTCTTTTTTTGAATTTTGGACTGCCTTGTCAATATCCATAATATATACAGTAATTAATTTCATTAGGGCAGATTTTGGAACTAAAAGGTAGATTGGGCGTTTTTGGAAGGAAGAGAAAGAAAGAAATTATTTTTTCTTTGTCATATGGTGGTAGAGAAAATTCTATAATGCAACTACATATAATTAGAAAGTTGAATACAGTGAAAAATGAGATAATTCTACTGTTTTATAACCGTTACTTCACCCGACTTCTAAAAAAAGGAGGAGGTTCTCAATTCGTCGGCATTTCTTATTTTTTATGTATGTTCAGCGATAATTGCTTAGCACGTGGACCGATTTTGATGATTGTTTTTTATTGGGAAGGGGGTGCCCTAGGGATAGTCCTATATTATTTTGGTCAAGTTCTGTTTATTTGATCAATGACAAAATACGGAAATCTTCAATTCTTATGAGCACATAAATGATACTCGAGAGCAATTTAAGTCGTTTTTTAAATTATAAATTATTAGAGTATTAAACAGCTATAATAGCGCGAATCCATTGTATTTGGACATATTTTGGTTGTGGTACGGTAATAACGCAATGTATGTCGGGTATCCATAATTATGGGAGACTAGTTTTCGTTTTTCTATTATTGATATTAGATTAATATATGTTAAAGTGAAAATTATTTTGAAAATTAAGTACCTTATAATTTTAAAAAAGTTGCAGGTATTTTAGTTTAAAAAAAGGAAAAAAGAGAAGTAATTATCAATTGATGTAAAAAAAGAGCCAGAACACCTTCATCATTTGTGCGAAATGATTAATTAAATGTCCCGCTTATCATTTTTTTTATCTTCTTTAGAAAAATATTAATGCCGTAACTTATTACATAAATGTATTTTGGATTTTAATTTTGAAAGAAAATGATATATGATGTAAAGTAGAAGAGAATTTTCTTTACGAATTTTTATCTGAAAAAAATTAAGTACCTACTTTAATTAAACTAAATGATAAGTAAAGATGATGATAAAATTATAAAATATTATTAATGATACTTCTGCTTGGTAATGGATGCCTTACTTAATTACATATATCTATATTGAAATGTCATTTGCTTTTGGTAGATGATGTGAAGAGGATAAGGAAGTTTAAATGAGAAGAAAAAAATTAAGAAAATTAGAGATTTTTTTAAAAAGATACGGACCTTTTAAAAGTCTTTTATACTTTAGAAGGAAGGTCTTATTTCAAATTTCAAAGTGGATTTTAATTCCCTACGAAACACAGCATCATGGTTCCTTTTATCTTATCAAGACTTAAATACTTTGAAAGTTACAAAATATAAATATTTTTACAAAGGCTGTCACAGAATTTTTTAACTATAGTAGCATAATCGAATTAACTTTGGCTTGATATTTAAATGAACCTCGACAGAATGGTAGATTACCTGGGGCCCAGGGTTAAAACTTATTACTATGTAAGGTAAAAAATAAAAATACTAATTATTTACAGAGATACAGCCCCCTGCTTCCTCCATCGACACCTCTCGAAATCTTCGAGCTGCCTCTAAATGTAAATGAAAACCACGAAAATCTACACGTAAAATGAATTTCAAAACTTTAAATGACATCTTTTATCAGAATATCTTAATGTTAATAAATACCTATATTATTTTTTAGAAAAGATAATATCCTTTTTTTAAATTTGGATTAATACCTAAGTATATTTCTGGCACCAATATTTTCTGTCACTTAATCGGTTTGTCTTGAATACAAATCTGCACAATAGCTAGTGGGAAAGGTATAAATTTTTATGGGGGGGGGGGGGGGGGCTGAGCAAACTCACCCCGGCATAGGCAAAACAAAATTGAAATGCTTTTCTAATATATGGTATATACATAATTTATACACCGTTTTGTTGTAATAAGATGTGGTTCGAAAAAGGAAATCAATATAAAAATTAAATTATCACATGTATGGGGGAGAGGGGGGGGGGGTTGAACCCTTGTACCCCCTTACAAAACGTTCTTGACAAAATATAAAGAATGTATAGAAAATCACTAAAGATTGTCAACTATTACCACAAGAACAGTGTTCGGATTATATTATTGTCATTCGGGTTTTAATTTCGGAGGGGTGAATACAACTCTTTTGACATAAATATAAGAGTTTTCAAAACATATATGGTATTTGTTTTATTTGTGATACCTACCTTGAAATTTTTTATTTACTTATTATATAAATATAAGAAAAATTAGCCATTACATCTCGGATTTATTAGTTGACAACCTCTCGCGATTTTATCTAAAAAATTTAGCTCTACTTCCATCTTAAATAAATACATTTCTGCTATAAAAACAATCTCAAAACGTTTATTAAAATTCAAAACGTTTCAGGAGAAATTCTATCTTTATCATTGAAAAATTTGAATTGGTAGCTGCTTTAAGTAAGAATTATAAAGTAGCTTTAAACAAGAGTATGTCATCCACTTAGATCCGATATGGAATGGAATATTTAAAATTAGGTATGTGGTAGAATAAAGGATTATTTTTACCTCCTCAGAAATCAAACCCAAGAGCCAAAATTAGAAATCCGGGCCAATTGGCTACCCTGCGGGAAACCCCCTTTTATATTTAGGTATGTAAAAACAACCCTTCTGACCTATAAATAATCCATTCCATGTCGAACCTCTTGTGATTTTTTTAAAAATTTTAAGTCTTTTTCTATTGGCAATATGAGCTCTTATATCCAACTATAACATATAAATATTAAAAAAAATGATCTTATACTATCGGTAATTTTGATTTTTATAAAGTTAAAAATGAATTGCTGTGTTTTCTAAAAAGAATAAATAATTAGATTTTGAGTTCCATAAAAATTTGGTCTTTATATGAAGAGTTGAAGAGTTCATAACCAGTGGTAGTTATCAAATTGAAATTCGACATAGAAGTTATTAATAAAGTGCATCTTTACGAAAATGTTTAACTTTTTATTTCAAACCGTTTGCTTGCGAAAAATTGCCGAATCTCCTGAATGCGCTAAGAGATTTTTGCTTTAAATATTTGTTGAAATATAATAAACTTCAAATTTATTTATTTACTTTTTAATAATTATTGGCTTACAATAAATTTAAGATAAATACCAATTATTTTATAAAACAATCTCAAAACGTTTATTAGAAATCCAAACGTTTCGGGAGAAATTCTCACTTTATCAATTTAATTCGCAGTTGCTTTAAAAAGACAATAATGAAACAACTATAAACAAATAAATATTTTGAAAATAAATAATGAAACTGATTGTTTGGAGAATTAAATTAACTTGAATAAAAATAAAAAAATATAAATATTTAATAAAAAATATTATTTTCTAAAAATTCTTGATAAATATTCGAAAAACAGTCCATATCTAACCCTTTTGTTAATTGAATTCCATCAATCATAACGTTTTTCAAAATAAATTTAAGCTTTTGATTCGCTTTTGGTCGACTAGAATTTTTTTTTCCATCAAAAATAAAAATGGAACATAAAAGAAAATGCAATATAAAAAAAAAGAAAAAAAAAGAATTAATGCTGAACCGAAATAAATCCGAGCATTTGACTAAATTGGCTCAGGTGAGGTTTTGGCGGTCGGATTTGAGCCCGCAAATCGAACTTGTTGAGCCAATCTGATGCGGTGTTTCCTGCTTTGTGTCCGTCTGTCTGTCCTCGCTTGTATTTGTATTTGTATTTGTGCCAACGGGGCTTGTTTATAGATCTCTCGCCTGGCACTGATCACTCCCCACAACACAATACGGCCCTTTGTGTACAGACAATGCGTCCAGTTGAGGGTGGTAGTCTGTCTGCACGGGGGAAGAGGAGGCCAACGGGCTGGCCAGATATACAAGATTTTCATTTAAAAGTGCAAAGTGTTGTCCAGATGAGCAGGGTTATTTTTTAAACTAGATCCCTTCATGTTCCAAATTCTAGGATTTATTGCTATAAATCAATCCCCCCTCTCCATCAGCCCACTACAATAGCTCTTCCATATACAACCACTCAGTACGGAAATTATAATTTATTATTCTGTCTAAAATATAGAGAGAATAATAAATATAATATATTATATTATTAGTAGTATTTTGGCTAGTTCGCCTGAATTTAGGCATTACTTAATACACAAAATGAATAATGGAACTGATTGAGAGTCCATGTTAATTTAAAATGAAATTGAAAACTTTTAAAGACTGAGTGAGCTCTTTGGAAATTTTGGAAATTTTTATTCAACTATGCTTTAAACTAAAAAGCCTAAACTTGGCACAAAGTACAGATTTATATTGAAAAGATTTTGTTTTGAGAATAGCAGAGTTGTTGATTCATAAAGAGAAAACAATAAGGTTGTCCTCTGCTTTCTATAAATTATAACGAATATATGTATGTGCCAGTGGCGGTTGGTGACTTTTAAACCAGGGGATGCGCTGTCCAAAAAAGTAACCCTCATTTTCTAAAATTTTATTTTAATCTTAGCTTTTTTCAAAAATTTCATCGAATACGGCACCATTTTTGTTATTTTTCAAATTTAACATTAGATTTTTAAAATATATTTTGGGACCTTTGCCCCAAACAGATACTTATTTGTGTGAGTGAGGGTGGAGAGTCAGAAATTAATTCTTGTGACTTAAACTTCTCAGTCCCTCAGATAGAAATCGACCATCTTCCACAATGAATCAGCCTGTCCTATAAGAAAATCTTAAATTTCTCCTAATTCTATTGCTTTAATCAAGCTATGACTTATCTAAGCACTCTTAGTTATTGCGGATCTTCTATATTGAGAGTTCATAGAAATGTATTAGTCCAAAAATTCTCGAATCATCTTTATTTATTCCTTTTTTGTATTATTACTATTTTAATATTTCTTCGGCTAGAACAATTTTTAATCGACTAAAACTCGTCTGAACTTGTCTTTGACATGCTTGAACTGGAAGATATACCAGGCAGGGATTTCAAACTTTCTATCCGCATTCATTTTAATTGCCCCTTGAAACTATGCAGCAATTTTATTTCATTTCGAGAACCAAATACTTTTCAAAACAAAAAATGTTTTTTATAGAAACATTTCAAATAACGTATAATAATAATTTGAAAATTTAAAGATCCTGAATTTTCGAAGTCGAAATTTATGAAAATATTCTAAATTCTAAATGTTTGAAATTTTACTGATTCGCCGCATCCACAGCATCCATGGACCGCACGCCACTGGTATGTTCGTATATAATTTATTTGTTAGAAGCTATAGTTTCGAAGGTATGACTTTCATCATCATTCTTTTTAATTACAAATATTTTATCTATTTAAAATTTTATCTATTATTTCTTATGGGCATTCGTTTATTATATGTTACCAACTCGATATTATAACAAAATGAATTTTACCTACATCCAATCAGGTAATCGAACTTATAATATAAAATATTTAATAATGAAGCTCAAGCCTTTGAAACTATAGTCTCTAATAAATAAATTAAAAATTATAAATATAAGATATTGATATTCTTTATCTTCAATCTTCAGTGATTTCTCTTTACCTATGCAGTTTTATAATTCAAACTTTTCTGCCTAATTTCAGCTCTTCAAGTGCTTTCCATTAAAATTGCGTAACATGCAAGTTAAGTATTGCATTTATTTTCGGGAGGTTTAATTTTCAAAGTCTTCTATCTCATAAAATATAAAAAATAATTTCCCTCGGACGTGATAGTATGCGATAGTATTCGATGCACTTAAGATATCAAAATTTAGTTTAGAAATTTTTTTAATTATTTTTTTATTTATTTAATGTAACCGGGAACAAAGCCCATTTAGGCAGCACATAAGTAGAGTGTTAGTAGGGTAAGTGAGGGAGCCGAGTTTTCAGCCGGTAGAAATTTTTATTTGCCAGCTAGGATCGAACCGCATGACCTCCAGTCCAACATCGTGATAATCGATCGATGCCGAACCGAGGCCAGTGCGTTAGCTGACTGAGGTACCCGACTCCCCAGTTTAGAAAAATATAATTTATTAAATATAAAACAGCTTGATTTTTACAATTTTTATATAATAATCATTTACGATACATTCCCGGATAGAGGAATAAGTAGGTAAATTCAAGTATCGATTGCTATTTTTCACCCCATCAACTAAAATCATTTCACTTTTATTGTACTTTTTTATTCCTCTTTTTTCATCTCGCTGTTTTATTTTAAATTTGTTTCTTTAAGTATTCTTAATAGTCTATTTAGAATAAAATAAAATTTTATTAGAAAATCTTTTTTAAATTAAATGAAAAAAAATTAAATCCCTGTTTATATGTAGTGGAGAATGCTTTTTAAAAACGCGATAATAATCGTAAAAAAACACATCAATTTTGATCAAAAAATCTCGAGGCCTTTATGAGGTTGTTGTCCTGGAAATTCAATTTACAGATAAATTATGAATGTTTAACATATATATTTAGATTGTGGATTAATAAATGGAGACCTTTCATTAAGATTAGAATTTGTAGAGAAAGATGAAAATGTGTAAATGTTGAAAGCAGACGGAAGTAGCCGGTAGAGCGACGAAGAGGAGAAGTGAAGATGTAGATTAAACATCTCCATCCGTTCTTCTTTTAAAGAATCCCATTCAGAGAGGTTCAAAAGGATTATCTTTAGGTCTATATACCCAGAGGAGGCAATTCAGTGGCCCTGAGAGAGAATGAGATGAAAAAGGATCAATAAGAAGCATTTTCTCTTGTGATTATCATATTCAATAATGCGAATTCCCAAAAATTCCTTAAAGGGAAATCAATGAGGACATCCTCTATGTATATATCAGCAGCCAGAGGATGCTATCCAAAATATAATTCTTCAATTTTTAAAATTCTATTTTTCGCTATGCATGGGGATTTCGAAACGAACTAAAGAGAGGAGAGATTTGAATTGGTTGAATTAAAAAAAATTTTAAGAAAAAAATAAAACCGACTTCAAAAAATTAAATGCAACAAATAAAATACACTAAAAGGTATAAAATAATTATCAACTTATTTAGTTACAACTAAACTACGAAATATTATCATGAAATCACTTTTTGATGTCGGTGCCAAACAAATTATACCTATAAGCGAGCGTACCAACCATACGTACTAAGTAAGATCCGTCGAGTGCGATTCATAAAAGGTATATGTTTGGCACCGACTTAAAAAAGTAATTTCATGTTAATATTTCGTAGTTTAGTTGTAACTAAATAAGTTAATAATTATTTTATAACTTTTAGTGTATTTTATTTGTTGCATTTAATTTTTTTGAAGTCGGTTTTATTTTTTCCTTAAAATTATTTTTATTTTTCTCTTTTTAGTGATGTTATTAATAGTGATCATATGATCAGAACTTGACCAAATTAATATGACACCATCCCTAAGATACCCTCTTTCCAATAAAAAAAGAATCATCGAAATCGGTTCATAAACAAAGAAGTTAGGCATGAGCAAACCTAACAAAAAAGGTCTAATACCTATGAAAAAAAATGGGACCAATCGGAAGGTAGACCGAACCCAATGCAAAATTTTTTTTCAAAATCGGTTCACAATTGGCGGAGATATGAGGTAACATAGGCACAAAAAAAAAATCAGTCGAATAGAGAACCTCCTCCTTTTTTGAAGTCGGTTAATAAAATTACGATGGGACACCGATTATTTACAACATGTAACTTATACCTAGTCTTTTGAAATACAGCTTAAGTTTTAAGGTCCAAGCTCGATGGTATGTCTGCTTAAAAAAGAAACCCTATCCACATAAGCGAACCCTACCATACAGCTTTCCAAGATTCTCACCCGTATCAACCGACTACTAGGGTCATACGACTTGTATTATCGGTTTACAAATTAAAGACTTATGTAATTGTCTTTCGACAAATTAAAAAAATCAGACACACATACACATGGTATATCTTTTCTTTTGAAATACAACTTAAGTTATTAGGTTCCACGGTATGTCTGCTGAAAAAATTTTTAAGAAAAAAATAAAAACCGACTTCAAAAAATTAAGTGCAACAAATATAAAAATACACTAAAAGGTATAAAATAATTATTATCTTATTTAGTTACAACTAAACGACGAAATATTAACACGAAATTACTTTTTAAAGTCGGTGCCAAACAAACTATACCTATAAGCGAGCGTACCCGCCAAACGTACTAAGTAAGATCCGTCGAGTGCGATTCATAAAAGGTATATGTTTGGCACCAACTTCAAAAAGCAATTTCGTGTTAATATTTCGTCGTTTAGTTGTAACTAAATAAGATAATAATTATTTTATACCTTTTAGTGTATTTTTATATTTGTTGCACTTAATTTTTTGAAGTCGGCTTTTATTTTTTTCTTAAAAATTTTTATTTTTCTCTTTTTAGTGATGTTATTAATAGTGATTATATCATCAGAACTTGACCAAATTAATATGACACCATCCCTAAGACACCCCTTTTCGGATAAAAAAAGAACCATCGATATCGGTTCATAAACAAAGAGGTTAGGTCTAAACAAACCTAAACAAACCTAATAAAAAAGGTCTAATACCTATGAAAAAAAATCGAAAAAAAATGGGACCAATCGGAAGCTAGACTGGACCCAATGCAAAAAAAAATTTCAAAATCGGTTGACAATTGGCGGAGATATGAGGTAACATAGGCACAAAAAAAAAAAAAAATTCAATCGAATAGAGAACCTCCTCCTTTTTTGAAGTCGGTTAAAAAAGAAACGCTATCGACATAAGCGAACCCTACCATACAACTTTCCAAGATTCTCACCCTTATCAGCCGACTAGGATCATATGACTTGTATTATTGGTTTACAAATTAAAGACTTTTGTAATTGTCTTTCGACAAATAAAAAAATCACACACACACACACATGGTATACCTAGTCTTTTAAAATACAACTTAAGTTATAAGGCTCCACGGTATGTCTGCTGAAAAAAAGAAACCCTATCGGGATAAGCGAACCATACCATAGAACTTTCCAAGATTCTCACCCGTAACAGCCGACTAGGATCATATATGACTTGTATTATCGGTTTCCAAATTAAAAATTGTCTTTCGACAAATAGAAAAATTACACACCCACAATTTTTTGTAAAATTCATTAATAAACGCAGTGTTATTTTTCAAATTTAACATTAGATTTTTTGTAATACAGTATTAAAATACACTTGACGTTTGGAAATTTTGGGGATGCGCAGCATCCATGGACCGCACAACACACAGATATATATATCAGTGGAGGTTGGTGACTTTTCAACCAGGGGATACTGTCCAAAAAAGAACCCTTTATTTTTTGAAATTTTATTTTAATCTTAGCTTTTTTTTGCAAATTTCAACGAATACAGCATCATTTTTGTTATTTTTCAAATTTAACATTAGATTTTTAAAAATATATTTTGGGACCTTCGCTCTAAACGGATAGTGCTTATTTGTGTGAGTGAGGGTAGGCGTCAGAAATTAATTCTTGTGCCGTAAACTCAGTAAAAACAGTCCCTGAGATGGAAATCGACCACCTTCCACAATGAATCAGCTTGTCCTATAAGAAAATCTTAAATGTCTCCTAATTCTATTGCTTTAACCAAGCTATGACTTTTTATTGCACTCTTAGTTATTTTGGATCTTATATATTGAGAGTTCATAGAAAATGGAATAGTCCAAAAATTATCGAATCATCTTTATTTATTCCTTTTGTGTATTCTTATTATTTTAATAGTTCCGCAGCGAGAACAATTTTTATTCGAGTAAACTCGTCTGGACTTGTCTTTGACATGCTTGAACTGGAAGATATATCTACCAGGCAGGGACTTCAAAACTTCTATCGGCACCCTTTTCGGAAAAATCATTCATTTTAATTGCCCCTTGAAACTATGCAATAATTTTATTTCATTTCAAGAGCCAATATACTTTTCGTTTTTTATAGAAATATTTAAAATAACAGATAATAATTTGAAAATTTAAAGATCCTCCTGAAATTTTGAAGTCGACCTTATATATTTGTGAAAATACTCGAAATGTTTGAAATTGTAGGGATGCGCCGCACCCACAGAATTCCATGGACTGCACGCCACTGATATATATATATATATATATATATATATATATATTGAGTGTTTTAAAATGGGGTGTTTTCAGTATATGAGGCTTTAGGGAGTTTAATATTTTCATCTCAGAACAAATATCATTGATGTATCTAAAACGTACGATTCTATTTTGAACTTTATTATTTGTATAGCCAGAACCAATAGATACGAATTTGTTTAGCAACATAAATTAAATAAATACTAAAAAAAGGATGCTAGATATTAAAAAATAAGTCCAGATTAAAAACGAAAAAAAACCCCAACCATATACACAACAAAAACAACATTGCAGTGTTTGTACTCTCGACTACTCTTATTTCTAAACCCATTATTCCACTTAAACGTCGTTCGCACCCCTTACCTTTAATTTCACATCCGAGAGGTAGTTATTAAATTTACAAAAGCAACCGTGAATATAAATTTATTACTTTTATTAAAAATAAACATATATGGCTATATATATAATTTAATTAAATAGCTAGCTGAATCGCTTGGCCAGATGCGTGACTGGGTGCTTGATATTAATTTAAAGCTAATTTCTCGCTTTTTCTCCCTTTCTACTGTTTAGTCAACGTCTATTCATTGCGGGGATAAATAAATGAATTTGTTGATTCGTAAATAATATTAAATATTATATGGGTATTTAAAAAAAAAAAAAGGAAATTAAATTTTGTTAATAAAATATTCACAAAGAAATGCAGAAGGATAAAAAAAGAACAAAAATAATTCTTTCTAGATTTTTCCATTTTAAGATAAGTATTAAGCTAAATAAGATCATGCTAAGATTTGTTTGCTTTGAAATATATATATAATAGTTGAATCGATTTTTGTTAAATTAAACAAAGTGGCAGAAGTGAATATTTGAGAATTGTATATAAAATTACAAAGATGTTTTCTTGCCGAGAATAGTAAAGTTATTGAATCCCGACGGGTGAACCGCGACCTAATATGCTGTACACCTACTTCCACTTGTACTTCCAAATATTTCCAAGTATTCCAAATAATATTTTCAAGTATTTCAAATATTTCCAAGTAATTCCAAATATTTCCAAGTACTTCCAAATATTTCCAGGTAATTCCAAACATTTCCAAATATTTCCAAGTACTTCCAAATATTTCCAAGTATTCCAGATATTTCCAAGTATTCCAAACATTTCCAAGTAATTCCAAATATTTCCAAGTACTTCAAATATTTCCAAGTACTTCCAAACATTTCCAATCACTTCCAAATATTTCGAAGTACTTCCAAATATTCCCAAGTACTTTCAAATATTTCCAAGGACTTTCAAATATTTCCAAGTACTTCCAAATATTTCCAAGTACTTCCAAATATTTCCAAGTACTTCCAAATATTTCCAAGTACTTCCAAACATTTCCAATCACTTCCAAATATTTCCAAGTACTTCCAAATATTCCCAAGTACTTTCAAATATTCCAAGTACTTCCAAATATTTCCAAGTACTTCCAAATATATCCAAGTACTTCCAAATATTCCCAAGTACTTTCAAATATTCCAAGTACTTCCAAATATTTCCAAGTACTTCTAAATATTTCCAATCACTTCCAAATATTTCGAAGTACTTCCAAATATTCCCAAGTACTTTCAAATATTCCAAGTACTTCCAAATATTTCCAAGTACTTTCAAATATTTCCAAGTACTTCCAAATATTTCCAAGTATTCCAAATATTTCCAAGTACTTCCAAATATTTCCAAGTACTTCCAAATATTTCCAAGTACTTCCAAATATTCCCAAGTACTTTCAAATATTCCAAGTACTTCCAAATATTTCCAAGTACTTCTAAATATTTCCAAGTACTTCCAAATATTTCCTTTGTAAGTTCGAGACTAGTTTAGAAAATTTGACCTTTATTATCAGTCGTTTTAATTAGAAATACTAATCTGTTTTTCTCATGGATTCAAATACCCTATTAGATGTAAATAAATTGGTATTAATTATAAGATGGATATTTTCTAAACGGATACTTGTTAGTATATAGAATACTCGTTAGTAAACATTGAGAAAATGACCAGCTTATTAACAAGGCGAATTTACTAATTGGGTATTTAGACCCATGAGAAACTCGCATAGAGTATTTCTAATTATAAAGACTGATAATGAAGGTTAGACCTTGGAAAGTATAGTATTATTATATGTACACATTCTATAGTGTACACTCATTTTATATTCACTTATATATAAATAGATATATATTTAATTGCATAAAGCAGTAAGACAATCTCATTGATTTTTCCTTAAGAAATTTATATATCTTTTTAAAAAATCAACCAAAAGCAAATTGACCTGATTAAGACCAAAAAGTTGTATACAAGAGACCAACTTTTTTATTCCTTTTCATTTGTCTATGATATAAAAAATTAATTTTTAAAGAAGGATGAATAAAAAATATCATTGTATTTCGATGAGTTCAGACTTCGTTAAAACATTGAATGTCAATAAATATTAATAAGTTGTTGTAGGGAAATAAGGACAATAGCTTATGCAAATATTTTTTTATTTTATGCCAACGTTTCGTCAACTTTGTTGGGTTCCTCAGAGCTCAAACAAATTAACTTCTTTGCATATTTGTCATTTTATAAATATTCATTCTTAGCAAACACATATAGGCCAGTCATCGAACAGATTGAAAACTTTTCAGAAAATACTGGAAAGAAGAAATTGAATTTTATTCATCCATTCATCCTTCTTTAAAAATTAACATATCCAGTACGCCCCAAAAGCCTTTAAATTTCATATTAATAAAAAATTAAAAACTGAATTTTCGGGAGTTCACTTAAAGTTAGAAAATGCAATGAGAATTTCTTCGATATAGGTTTTTAACTTCAAATTCGGACTTTTCCATATCAAATCCAGGATTTTTAAAAATCAAATGGAGAGTTTTCCATATCAAATTCAGGATTTTAAAAATCGAATGGGGACTTTTCCATATCAAATTCAGGATTTTAAAAATCAAAATCAGACATTTTTCAAATCAAATTCAAAATTTCTATAAAACTATCCATATTTTACATATTAAATTCATAGCTTGTTTTCTTTACCTGAAAACGTTTCACTGAGAGTACAAAATGCTAATCTTGAAAGGTTTTAGTTGATGAGCTGAAAATTGGTAGGCAGCTATCATTCAATGCACCAAATTTTAGCTTTTTACCTGAAAACATTTCCTGAGAGTTAACATTAAATTAAAACTCTTCTTAACTAAACATTTTTTCTATTTGCTCAACTGTTTATGAATAAATTCTGAATTTGGTTTGAAAAAGTCTGATTTTGATTTTAAAATCTGAAATTTGATATGGAGAAGTCCGCATTTGATTTTTAAATCATGAATTTGATATGGAAAAGTCCGCAATTTGAATTTAAAATCCTGAATTTGACATGGAAAAATCCGAATTTGAAGTTAAAGCGCATGCACATGCACATGAAAAATTAAGGTTTTGAAATGGGGGTCGAGGGGGAGGTTAATTGAATATTTTACAATTAGGGCTGTCAAACGACTAAAAGAATTGAGAAACGAGGGTATCTGAAGCTGGTCAATTATATACATTTTTAATCCTTTGACTCATTTCTAAAATTGTTTTCTCTGCAAACAAAAATCCATGCGATTCCTTTCAACGGATATTAGAATATTTCAAATATCAAGATCATATCTATTTACTTAATAATCCTTGTACTAATAATAATTTCACTTGATTCGTATATTATTTGAGATTATTTCTCGCTCTTTTAGATTTGATCCCTCGTTTTGTAACTAATAGATTGAAACGTACGAAAAGAGAAATAATATAGAAGCGAAAGAGAAAGGAATGTTTTAACTCTTCAAATGAAAATCTTTCTTAAGCGTTTATTAAAGTTTCTGCAATGTTCAGTTTACATTATTTGAATTCATTTCTAGTTATATTTTTTGTACATTCTAGAGAAAGCTATTTGGAATTTGAACTACTGGAATTTCATGAGATCTTTAGAAAGCTTATTGGATAGTTAAAATGTGAAAAACTTATTAAACAAAATAGTTTTTATAAATAAATATATACAGTCGACTCTCGATAATTCGAACTCTTCAGCTGTTAACTTCGGTAAATCGAAAAAATGCTGTGTATTTTGATACGCTTGATAACTCGAAATCCTTTTTGTATCAAGAGGGGGAGAGAACGTTCTATAATTCGAACTAGGCCACTTCCCCTCTTTATAATTCGATTTTTTTTAATTAGGTATGTTATTATCTATTGCAATGTTAATACATATGTAATTTTTTGTTCTTTTTTGTCGTTTTCATTATTTTTACTTTTTTTCTTGAGGCTATATATAAAATTTATGTAAGCTCATAGATATTTTCAAAAATATAATAAAAGCTCTTAATTGAAGGAAACAATAAAAGAGTGTGTCTTCTGCTGGAATTATAAATTTTATTTATTTATAACGAGACTATAGTTTCGAGGGCTTTGCCCTCTTCATCAGTCTATTACAATGGATTCACAGGAATTAATTTATGAATATTTAATTTATAATTCCAGCAGAAAACACACTCTTTTATTGTCTCCTTCAATATATAAAAATTCTGCTACTCTCGGCAAAAACTTTCATTTTAAAGCTCTTAATAATTCGAATTTTTTTTCTTTCCTCTTGATAATTCAAACTTCTTGATTATTCGAAGTCTCGATAATTCGAATTTTTCTTGTAATCCCTTGGATTTCGAATTATCGAGAGTCGACTGTATTTATCTTCAATTATGAGTTAGCAGATCATGGAACAATCCAAAGCAAAATGAAATTAGTTTACCAACTTACCATAAGTATATCGAAAGAAAAGTTTCAGCTTAAATCAGCTAGAAATCGCAGAAAGAAGAGCACTTCAGAATGCACGACGTTTCGATACTTACTTTTAGAGTCGTTTCTATTTCTCAATTTCTTCTTTTTGTGTCGATGGCAACAATTAAATTATTTCTCAACTGCCGTGAGTAAAGTCTAGTCACTCTATCACAATGCTTCCCTAAAGTATTTGAAAAAGACTACAGAAATGGGTGTCGAAACGTCGGTCATTCTGAGAGTCCTCCTTAAAAATATGCAATCTAAGTGGTCTAATCCCAAACTTTTCTTTCGATAAACAACTCAAGCATAAAAGTATCAAATCTGCAATTACAGGTTGCCTTTAAATTTAAAAATTTGGATATTTTTTATTTTTATCAAAGATGTTATAATTAAATTCTTTCAATGTTATAATATATCATAGAACTGGATATTCGACTTGAGTTTTCAAAACAAATCATAACCATCTTTGTTTAGGGCAAAATATTTTAAGTGACATATCATTTAGTTGTTTTTATATTTTTTTATCATTTTACTATTTATATTTATATTTGTAAATAAAATTTGAAGAAAAATTTCCAAGTAAGTAAGTATAGTATGTTTTTTGTTTATAAGCCCGATAACTCGAAAATGAAAGATTGTCAATGTTCGTTCTACAAAATGTTTAGATTTCAAATATAAAAGTTGTATAGATTTTGAGTTTCAGAATTTCCAGATGAAAAATTAGATACCTATAAGTCAGAAAATAATGGACTAGTTAAGTTTCTTGGACGTCTTTAGCTAATTATTAGGAGAGGATCAGAGATGGATTAATATGTTGCATCTTTGGGCCAAGTTTCAGCTTTCTAGCTCAAGCCATTCACTGACAAAACATGTATAAATCACTAAAATGTAATGGGGAGTTGGCTTTCGAGTCTTAAAAAAGTTTTCATCTTTTCCTTAATTTATTAAGTTATGAAAAAAAAATATATTTGAGTAGGCAGGTGTAGAGTTAATACAGGTTATATATATTTTTTTTTTTAATAAAATGAATATATGTAGCCTTAGATACGCCTATTGGGAGACTGACAAGCGATGCGGGTTCAAGCCCCTACCGGAGGCTTATAATTGTCTCTATTTTTTTACCAAAAATATTTTTTTTCAAGATATGTAGAATTAACTATCTAAATTATCTTAAGATTTTAAATATTTTCAAAGAAGCAGCACTTTTTGATACCCGTTAATTTATTCTAAGAACAGTTATGTTTTTGTTGGGACAAGTGAATAAGAAAGGAAGTAAAATATTCTTAGCAGTCAGTCATGGGTGCTGGGGTTGTATTAAGAGCAAAAGTGAGGGTGCTGAACACTGTAGAGTGCGGAATTGATTTGAAAACTTTAAGCTTCAGTAAACAAAGAGTCTTAAGTTGTTCTCTCTTTCTCTTTCGCCTGTCTTAATGAACATCCCCTAGTGATTATTTTCTTAACAACCATCTCTTATCTATCCGCATACATGCATATATATGTATTCTAAAGTTCGAAATAATTATAATTGTCCCCACTGGATGGGTTAGTTCATTTGCAATTAAAATAATGCATCAACGAGTTGGAAAATTGCAAATAATTTCAAAGAAGTCGAATGAGAACGTTGAACATTCAACATTATTTGCATTTGAAAACATTTTTAATTTGAACTATATATTTAAGAGAGAGAGAAATTAACGCAATGCATGAACAAATTTTGGAAATGATGTAATGTCAAAAATTTGATATATACACAATACACATATATAGAGGTTAGTTTTGTATTCGGTACTTAAATGCAATTTCTGATTGGCCATAGTACTCTCCACTCCTGATAATTTGTTGCAGTTTTAGCAATGACCACATGATCAGCATCCCGTATGAATTCAGTTTAGTCTCTTCCGGGTAGAGTTCCAGTTTTGAGCACTAACATTGTTCTCTATAATTTGTAATTGTGTATTTATTAAAGCGTATTAAAATATAAATTTTCCTATCGGTGAATCACCCCCACACACAAGCTAAATGAAAAAGTATTAGTTGTTTTACAATTTTTTGAAAAAAATTCCATCTGTTTAAATTTGTTATTATTATTATTATTTAAGGACTGTTTCATGTAAAAAAAGATTTTGCAAGGAAGATTTCTTCAGTGAAGTGCTTATTATTATATTATAATTATCCAAAAATTTTTTGACGAAGTACTACGATTGAGGGGTGAACCGCGATTGAAATTAGGTTTATACGTCTTTAGAATTATTCGGAATTATTTAGATAATGCCCCCTCATCTATTGTCTTCTACTTGAAAATAAAAGTGGAAGTGGTAGTGGGTGTACACGATATTAGGTAGCAATTCACCCCTCTATTAAACCGATTATAATTTCATTAAATGTTGTTTAGTTCTACCAGAAAAAATTCTTAAATATTGAAATTAAAAATCCTTTCCTAGCTACTAAAATATTGATCTGAGCTAATTATATATAATGACCATTATTTTAGGATATAAAATTATCAAAATGATACTTCCTGAGAGTTTTTTTATAGGTTGAATATCTATAGCGATAGACCAGTGTTTCTCTAACTTTCTCTAACTTTCCACATAAATTTCACCAATACGGCCTAACCCTGTGAGTTACACAAATTGATATAATAGTTAAATATAATAGTTAAATTCCAAAACAAAAGTTAATGTGAGTGAAAAGTCTAAAATCAATAGTTTACGAGTTAAAAGATATTCCAATATTGTATGTAGAGTGAATGGACACAATAACAAATGTATTCTCTGATGGCGGCAATGCTCTCGGTATATCAGACCAAAAGAATATAAATGAGAAAAAAATCTTATTTTATAGATTTCATCTATCTGAATGTTCACCGTATGTCTATTATATAAGAAAATAGGATTTTGATTAAGAATTTTGTAGTTTAAATGAAATTGTATGAAAAGATTTAATTTCATCTCTCCGGGAGCGAATCAACTAGAAATGGCAACAAGTTTTATTTTTTTTCTCATTAGATATTTATTCAAATCTATTGAAATTTCATAACTGAGTGTTATTGTCATTTATCTTTTATGTCAAATAATCATTATTAGGAAATTTGCATTTTAAAGGGTAGTTTATTTGAGATCAAATTTGAATAAACGCTAATAACTGCAATGAAATAATTTTTAAAAATATGAAATTAATTAGATATTATAAAACAATTAATTATTAATAATTTACTTCAATTTTGAACGAAATCGATTCAGTACTTTTTGAGAAAATCGCCAAAAACCCAAAAAATCGTCTATGAAAGGCCGTTTTAGAAACATTTTAAAATTCACCTCCATGTCACAAGTCAATGTTTCGTTTCATATGACTTTTTTAACTTTTTTCAAAGGCATCTTGTGCTTTCAAAAAACATCGTTTGTTTGACGGTTCAGATGGTTTTTGACCATTTTCTCAAAAAGTACTGAATCAATTTCGTTCAAAATTAAATTAAATTATTAATAATTGATTGTTTTATATTATCTAATAATTTCATAATTTTTAAAAAATTTTCAATTGAGTTATTAGTGTTTTTTAAAAAATTGGACTTCAAATAAACTACCCTTTAAAATGCACATTTTCTAATAATAATTATATGTTATAAAAGATAAATTAAAATAACAGACAGATACGAAATATCAATAGATTTGAATAAATATCTAATGAGATAAAAAATAAAAACTTGTTGCCATTTCTAGTTGAATCACTCCCGGAGAGAGGAAATTGAATCTTTTCATACAATTTCTTTCAAACTACAAAATTCTTAATCAAAATGGTATTTTCTTATATAATAGACATATTCTTATATCAATCAGATAGATAAATTCAATAAAATAAGACCGTTTTCTATTTCATTTATAATTATTTTAGACAGTTTTATCAAGATTCTGGGTCGCAAGGTCACCCCCGGCATCAGCTAGTCATTTGTTACTGTTTTCTAGCTTTTTACTAATTTCTTGAAAACTAATAAATCAATTTCGTTTAAAATTGAATATAATTATTAATCGATTGTTTTATAATATTTATTAATTTGATATTTTTAAAAATTATTTCAAAGTATTAATGGGAGACACATTATTTATTATGAATTCATCAAACCCATTCACTTTACTCTATTGAAATATCTTTTAACATATTAAAATTTAATTCTTTTAAGTGTTCGATTATATAATATATTAAAAATATATAAAATAATTTAAATATACGATTATACCATCAACAGCAATAAGCTTGGCGTCCACGAGAACAGTCAGAGATCAGTGCTAACAAGTTAAATAATTATTTTATTAGGTCGAGGTAGCCCCTCGACTACGATTAACTTACTGGGCAACTTACGCCCTATTGTTTGTAACAAAAATAGAGCCCTATTAAATCTCTATATCGTAAAAAATGCATGCCAAATTGTAATCATTGATTAAGCAAGCAATTGTTTACTACATGAAATCTGATTCAAAATGATTATATCGTGTATAGGTCCGTGTTGGTTAAAACAAATCGACTAACCATACTAGAATAGCTTATTTCAAGTTTCCGACCTAACAGTTTAGCTTAAACGCAGAAGTGAGCGTAGCTTATCTTTTTGACATTATTTATTACATAGTTTTGAAATCGATAAGAAAATTGTGAAATCACGTTATTCCTAGTCTACGGTCTACTTTTACAGTCTCATTGTTTCTATTAAGAATCATGAAGTCTGAATTACAATTGGCAAGTCTGTGGGATTATAAATTTTGTATTTTAGAATTAGGCTTGACAACAAAAAAATGTACTTCTGGGATTTCTCGAATGAAAATGCCCCACTCACATTGTCCACTGGACGTAGGTTCGTAGGTATATGTAAAGATGTTTAAATTTATATATATATATATATATATATATATATATATATATATATATATATATATATCTATATATCCTTTGAAGGCTAATACTATTATCTTCTAAATCAATAGTAATGAGAATAGAATCAAAATGCATTCGTTATCGAATCATGACTTGATTAACGAATCAGAACTAGTTAACAAACAATGTCAATAATAATTTCAGCGGCGGTCTTTGGTTGGGTAAAAATCAGCATTAACTACGGCATGAATATTAAAATTCGCTCTCGTCAAGTGCATCGATTCAGATGGAGATGAACGAATTGAGGTCATCATCTCTGTAGCCACTCTTAATGAGCATCCAATAACATTTTTAGGGTTCTGTTTAAAAAGCAAACCGGGACTCTATTGGTATCGCAATACTGTCTGTTTGTCGATCTGCCTGTCCATCAGAGCATTGTAGCTTTTAAACTAAATTGGATAGAAACTTTAAAGTTAGCAGTTAAATGTTTCATTTTTCCGCAAATCAAAAATCATATTAAAATTATTTTAATCGAATGATAATTTAGGACGGGGTCGAATTTCAAAAATAAAAAAAAATAAAAATTTTATTATACATATATTGTGGGGGCAAAAATTTATAGATCTTTTTAAGTAGAATTAAATTAAATTTTTTTTTATTTCTATTTAAAATGACAGTATGAGAGAGTTCTAAAGTGTTTTTTTAGGTGATTATGGTACCTGTTGTTAAGACACGGTTAAACTTAAAATTCTAAAAGCATTCCATATATTCACTAATTCCCACTTTATCAACGACAAATAATAACGAATTTGATTTTATTGTAGACCGAAATGCCGTGAATTCGTTTAATTTTTTATCAACATATTTGTAGCCACTTTTGAGATATTTCGAAAATACGAAGCAAAAAATCCGCCATACCTAACACGTTTCGTAATGGTTTATTTAATTAAGTCAATTTTCATTTAGGATAATTCTTTTAGCATCAATTGATAAAATCTTTACCTTAATTTGCGGACCTCTTGATGAACAATATTTCTCTTCTATTTTTTGTTCTTTAAATTCCTCCTAAAATATAGAAAAGAAAAAAATAATTAAGAAATTAAGAAATAAATATCGAAGTAAAATATTATTAAATAGAAAATAAGCTAATGTGGCTATCCAAATGACTTTACCATACACCTAGCCTCTCTCTTATATTTAAAATTTATCTTAAATTTAATAATTTAAATTCTAATAATTTATAAAAGAACCTCCCTCCCCCCAACTTAATTTTGACCCCATTGGCAATTAATAATATCGCCTTTTAATACGAGACTATTCTATTAGAAATTCAACTTTCTTCGATTTTTGTTTGAAAATAATATTTTTGAATCCCCCCCCTCCTCTTTTTGGTTACTAACAATTTCATATAGTGAGTCATTTTCATAAGGTCCTACAGGTTGCATATGTGAAATTTCGTTTTGATATTGATTCTAGTTTTGGAGGGTACACAAAATTTGCTAAGGTACTAACTAACTGACATTTTGACAAAATATTTAATTTCTCGTAAAATATAATTTTTGGATGTTTACTCATAAAGGCTTTTTTGTAGACCAAAATTTCATGGATCCGCTCAATTTTTTTTAGCAAAATACTTACAGCCGTTTTTGAGATATTTCGAAAAAACGAAGCAAAAAAAACCCCACTTTTTTCATGCACGATTACAATACTTGAACATGTCCTGTATTGTAAAGTAAAAAAAAAATACAAATAACACTATCCATCCATGATATTATTATAGAATACTACATCATATCCCGTGTATAAAAGTAAAATTAAAAAATAAATAAATATATTAAATTTATATAAAATTCGAATACCTATCCAAATTGTAAATAAATATAATTATTTAATAAAAGAAAAAAATATTTAGTTAAAAGAAATTTAAATTTACAACATAAGTGAAAATCATGTATGATACACACATTTTTTATATATTTATGTAATTCACTTCTATGTACTCTGTAATCCGCGAAAACAGATAACGGAATAAATAATGGGTAAGTATATCTATATCTTTTTCAAAGCGTCTTTTTTTCCTAAGAATATGATAAATCCATTTTTCTGAATAATTATTTTCGATGTTTTTAATACTAGTAGTACTCTTTTCACTTGCAATGCTTTTTTATTTATTTCAAATTCATTTCTTTTCGAGACTCAAGAGCGTCCACTTGTCCAGTGCGTGATTATTATCTATTGTCGTGGTTTAGTTCTCTGTTTTGTTACTGATTTTGTTAACGGAGTATGTTTAGGATTATTATGCCTTCAAATACTCAAGGTAAACACACTCTTATTTATTTAAATGTTATTTTAATTATTAATTTTATATTTCAAAAATAAATTTAATATATAATTTTACATAGGAATTATTTAACCGATTATAGTGGTGTTTCACAAAGTGGAAATAAAATTAAAAAATTAAAAAATCTTTTGAATTATTTTTTTATTTATCTTATACATATTTTCGGGCTATGAACCCTTCATCAGGAGCTTTAACAGAAAACTGAATATAAAATTTTATATTCAGTTTTCTGTTAAACCTCCTGATGAAGGGTTCATAGCCCGAAATATGTATAGAGATAAATAAAAAAATCTCCAAAATAATTTAAAAGAATTTTTAATTTTATAATTTTATTTCCACTTTGTGAAACACCACTATAATCCGTTAAATAATTCCTGTGTTTAATATGTTTCACTACAAACCAACACCGCTTTCCTTAAACTATATATATATAATTTACACTTGCTTCATCTTGTGTATTAAATAATTTATTAAAAAGAAATGTTTCGGTTTAAACTGCATATATTTTCTCATTAATTCTGTGTGATTTAAGTGGTTGTCTCTCAACCAATAAAATAGCAAATCTGCTATTTATAGTACTATATATATATCGCTCATTTGCTTGCAACACTGACGTATGATTATTATGATAGTTAGTATTAACTCATAAGCTGATGTGGCCATCCACATGACTTTACCATACACCTGGCCTCTATATTATATTTAATACTAGCTGACGACTCTCCCAACACCCATTTTGGGTTGTTTTTTTTTGAATTTTTAGTCTTCTGGGAGCCCACAGATTATGTATTCAAAATTTGGTGCAAAGTTTAGTCCAGACTGGTGAGTCTATTTTATTAGAAATATCAACTTTCTTCGATTTTTGTTTACAAAATTTTTTAACTCCACCCCCTCCCCTCTCTCTCTTTTTGGTCACTATAAATTTGACATAGTGAGTCATTTTCATAAGGTCGTATAGGTGCAAATGCGGAATTTCGTACAGATCGAATAAAGGGTCTAGAATTTATATTGATAGTTCTATTTTTTAACCCCCCCCCCTCCCCAATATTGGCCCTATAAAAAATAATAACTCTCTTTTTTTATATTATAGGTTTATTTTATAGTACATTTCATTTTTTTATTTTGATTAGTTTGATAATTGGATAATTTTAATTTTTAACCCCCCCCTTCCCTTAATTTTTGGTTCCATTTCAACCAAAATCTAATCAGCTCTTAATTCACAAAAGCTACATATGAAATTTCTTTTTGATATTCACAATAGTTTTTGAGCTAAAGAGTACCTACACATAATTATCATTGTTAACGTACGTTCTAACAGACATTTTGGCAAAATAGTTAATATCTATCTGGAAAAATATAATTTTTTCGATGTTTTCTCATTAGGGATTTTTTGTAGAACAAAATTCAAATTTCAAATAGTTTCAGACGTTTTTGAGATATTTCGAAAAAAATCAATCAAAAAACAATTTTTGTAATGCTCTGTATGGTAAAGTAATATTTGAAATTGAATTAAATTAATGTCTTTCATTTTCATTTTAATTAAAAGAAAATATTGTGGTAATTCGTTAGTGAAAATTGAACTGAACAAAGATTGTCTAATGTAATGGATGAAAAAAGGCAAATGCTATGTTCAGATTGACTTTGTCGATAATAAGTTAATCATACAATTCAATTCATGAGTTTTAATTTTATCCGAGTTTGCTGTGTTTGTAGAGGTAGGAATGGATATTTATGATACTATATTTCGATAATGAAACAAGATAATTAAATGAATTTGGCATACGAATTTTCAATATTGTATTTAGCTCAGTCGTTTATACGGGAACGATTTCATGAAAAATATGCTTTTAGTTATAATGAAGTTGTTTTAAGGGTACAATAATGAAAAAATATAGCCTTATTTTATGTTAATGGGATTTATTCATTTACACCATGAAATAAAAAATTATTTTGCTGCTAGCAGTCCAGAAGGCACCTCGTAACTTGCTGCCTGTTAAGTCTATAGCGAGATGCCTTCTGAACTGCTAGCACTCATCAGGCTGGGTTGCCTAATTCTTCGCCTGAATCTTTAGCCTTGAAGAACGACCTGCTCGACATGCAATTAACTTTGCTTTTCCACATAAATGAAGGAAGTTTTTAAAAATAAATTGAAGAAAAAATTGAAAACTTTTTAAGATCCGGTACACTTTCTGGAATTTCTTATGTTGATTTGGCGATTTTTTTTTTCAACAAATAGTTTGAGCTAGAAATGTAAAAGAGAAATGATTAATTCAAACTTGTTTTGAAACTACAGCTCATTAGTTGGTCTTTCGATAGCTTACATACTTATAACAATTAATTTTTTTCCGATTTTCCTCATTTTCAATCGGATGTTAGTTTTTAAGTTAAAAAGCTCAAATTCTAAGTACATCGTCGCTTTGAAAATACAAATATTTTTCCATTAGAAAAAACTTTCTTATAATTAATATCGCTCGTGAATAATTGTGTTTCTTTTACAAAAATTGCATAATAATAGAAATTTGTAGAGATTGTACCGTGTTTTTGGTTTAGGTCATCTTTATTTGAAAAATTTCATTATATTTTTATAGGTATCTATTTTGTAGACAGGTGAGATCTATCTGGAATTATTTACCCTCATACCCGGTCCCATTTCACGGTACAAAACATTCTCTCTATTAATATATAGAATTATATAAAAGATATTTAAGTTGTATTTTACTCTCCTACCCTTTATCTCCTTTATTCATCAGCTGTAATTGGATCTTTTTTGAAATTACTTTTGAATTGTGCTACTAAAATTCAACCACCCTTAACAATCTCTCAATTAACACGGAAATGATTTACTTATTGAAACTAGATGTGCCTCTCTTCTATTATTATTATTTTTTTAATAAATCGTTCAATTGAGAACAGAGAGAGGGGTATATGTGTTCAGCGGATCGTATCAATGGGGGGTGGTTTTTGGACATTTTAATAACAGCCCTGCGAATTCGATAAAAAAGGGTTGAATCAAAGTATTTGTCATTCTGAGAGGGTGTACGAGTGGCTGGTTGTCTAAATTTAGAGTCACAAGGACAAGGGTGTGATTGGGGGTGAAATACTCTGCAAATGTCAAGAAGTGACCCAGTGATCCCTAAGTTTCAACAGGACTTTTGTTTCGAGAAAGGTCAGGGTGTAGATCCAGTCGGAAATAAAAATAAAATAAAATAAAAAAATCACCCCTTGCGACATTTCAGTCACGTGCCCTGAAAGAATGCAACATTGATTAAATTCTCCGACCCTTGAAATTAGAAAAGGGTGGTTTGGTTGGGCTGTCGCGCGGTGAAGTCAAAACAGACGACGCACAAAGAACTCCGGGACGGACCGGCAGACAGGGTGGCAGCTGCCCTCACGCCCTATTTCAATATTGTTAAACGGGGGATGGTTGAAAATTTTTCCTTACGCTAAACAAATATTTCTTTAAAGATCTTTTAGGAGTCTCGGAGACATTAATTTAACACGAAAGGGCTAAAAATAAAAACAATTAAGACAAAGTGACATTCCGGCGGAAGAGACTAGCGCAATCTATCTTAATTACTTCTTGCATGCTTAAAAAGCATCAGCGTTTCTTTATAAATTAATAATTGAATTAAATATTATCTATTTAAATAATTTACTAAGAAAAAAATTAGTTTCTATTTAAGTTTCTAAGTTAAGAGAATTCAAAAATAAGCCCAAACAGTTAATTCTACAGATTAGTTAATTAATTAATTTAAATTATAATTGGACTTTGGAATTTTTTAACTCTTGGCATGGCTTATGCAAATTTTAACTATTTGATTATTTTTTTTAACAGCCAAATGGTTTGAGTTAAAAATAAAAATTGCCATTGATTAATAATATACTATATACTTAGTGATAAACTTCAGCTCATCATCTAGAATCGATTTTTCTGATTAAAAATCAGTTAAAAATAAATAAATAAAATATAAAAAATAAAAAAAAAAAAAATAAAAATAACAGAACCGGAGTAAAAAAAAGCAAAAAATATATTCCTACGCTCAACAGTCTGGCAAATGGAGGATGGAAGGAAATATAGTTCGGATCAGTTTGACCTCATGTACCTACTCTTTTAATAATTTATTATTATTGAAATTTTCGGAATATAAGAGGACAAATTTTCAATTTTTACCCTTCATCATTATTGAGTACATATGGTAGTCCTAAGACTGGTTTGACATAGCCACCCGTCTCCGTTCGGCTCTGTCCCATGCCAGCTCTTTGACCCCTCTAAGGGCCGGTTGTGTGTCGCAAAGTAAATGCTTTTTACCACTAACCAAGGGTGTTAGTAAATGGAGGGGCTGGGATGGCTAATCAGATGACAGGAACTTTCAGTGCCTGTCATCTGATTGGCCATCCCAGTCCCTCCATTTACCATCTACCCTGGGTTAGTGGTAAAAAGCATTTACTTTGCGACATACAACCGGGCCTAAATGACTCACATCCCATATCCCCAATTATTTGGTCGACATATTATAATCTGAACCTTCCCCTTCCCCTTTTCTTTTTACACTTAAACTTTACAATTTTATAATTCTCGATTTTTGATATACCTACATAATGTATTTGACTGGAATTATATAAATTTGAAGTCCTGTGGATATTCAAGAAGTTGGTTTTGATTTTCATTCCCACGAATTCTTTCTTTTAAGTTATATACGAGAATGTAAATATATGCTACATGTGTTTAATATAGTGTATATATTGTTTATGTGAAACTGCATTTTGTACATTTTCAAATGGGAGACATAACTGATATCTGAGGTCATAATATTGTTTCTTGAATTTTAATATTTGATCAATTATAACTTTTTTAATATCCAACATTTTTGAGCCTAAATTATACGTACAGTGAAACCCCTCAAATCCGAACTAATTTCAATTTGTTCGGATTAGCCGAAATATGGTTTTGGCGCGCATTTCTGTTCCTTTTGCGTTATTATTATTGAGTTTTTAATTAAGTGAACGGTGTTGATTAATGTTTTGATTTTAAATTATGGCAAGCAAACGAAAATACAGTTCTTATACCGTAGAACAAGAACTGAAAGCTTTAAAGCGTCTGGACGCTTGGGAAAGTTTGAAGAAGTTGGTTGGCGGGTTTGGTGTTGATAAAACAACAATCAGAGACTGGAAAAAAACTAATGTCAAAATTGAACAGTTTTGTAATGTAACAAGTGATAAAACCTTAAATTTTTCAAAAAAACTCGTTTGGATTTCCCGGGATTTCAGATTTCCGGTGTTCGGAATTGAAGGGTTTCACTGTATTCAGTATTTTAAATTAAACAATCGATTAATATTAAAAGTTTTAGATAATGCACAAATCCTATAACAAAAGTCTTTATTGGCTTAATTATGATTATTTTTATATGGCCCTTAAAAGTTGAGTAAAATTATTTCATTTTCTATTTTTACAACTTTCCAAGTTTTTGTGACAAAACAGACAACTATTTTCTCTTTCCTGGGAAAACTTTTATTGAGCTTATTGTTTTTTTTTGTTGAAAATTCAAATTGCTCTCTGATTTTGGAAAAGAAAAATGAATAGAAAAAGGGGTAGGTTTTTTGCTTGTTTTCATTTGAAATTATGTTGGAAAACAACAATGAAAACACAACAACAGATTGTATAAAAGTGAAATTGGTAGATATTAAGATTACATCCTGGTCAAGGCACTAGGGAAACACACGTACACATTTATAGACACACACATAGAAATTAACATAAAATTGGGTATAGAAAAAAAACGAAAAAAATAAGGACCGAGGAGTTGAATTTTATTCGATCCCTTGGAGGTCATATTCCCTTCCATGAATTTATGATTTTATTATCCAGAAGGCAATTTCCAGGAGATGGCCAGCCAGCAGCAGCAGGGGGGCCTCCGGAGAAAGATTAAAGGCCAGTGTCGCTATTACCCCCATCCTCCGTTTGTCCACCCCCGCTCCACCACATGACAGTCTATGTAATTCGGGGGTGGATTAAATTTTTTTCTTCCCCAACTCCTCGTCTTTTTCTTTTCCGCTTGTTTCGTTCGAAAAGATTAAAACAAGCAGAAGAGAAACAGAGAGCGGAGTTTGGTGAAAAAATTGGTGCTTGATTACGATGGCAAACAGGGTTACCAACATTTGCTACAACCCCTACATCTAATCTTCTTTTTACTTCTTTTACACCCCTTCTAACTACCTCTCACTTTAATTACGAGGGGAAAAAAAATTTTCTTATGAATTTTAAATTCGAAACCCGCAAATTCTATTTATTTACTTTTAAACTTTGAAAAAAGTTCAAAGATCTTATTAATTATTTATTAATAAAAAAAATTCATTATAAAATATAGATAATTGATACCAGAGATGGGATGAATATTTTATTATAATTGTTTGTAGAATAAGATTTTATTTATTAATTAAATAAATTATTAGAATTTTAAGTATATAAAAGTTCTTTTAGCCGATTGTAATAGAATTAGATTCTTTAGAAAATCACGACGGTGCCTTTTAGTGAATTTAAGCTGGTATGAATTATTTTTATTACAAGGTAGAAGAAAATATAATCCTTCGGACATCTCGTGATTTTCGAAAAATATATCAAAATTAAAATGAAAGTTTCTTTTTGCCGAGAGTATCAGAATTTTTATGAGAAGAGATATGAAGGAGACAATAAAAGAGTGTGACTTCTGGTGGAATTATAAATTTTTAATTTATTTATAACGAGACTATAGTTTCGAGAGCTATGCCCTCTTCATCAGTCTATTACAACTGATTCACAGGAATTAAAAATTTATTTATTTTTTCAATAATAATTTCAATAAAAAATATTGTTAGACTGAGAAAAAAATCACTTAAAAATACATCGATACAAAGTTTTTTATGTAAGACATGGTGATAAAAAATTTCCAAAATTTTACAGTCATCTTACTGATTCTTTGCTAAGTTTACTTTTTTCTTCAGTTTCTTTAAATACAATAAATCGATTTGAAGACATTGTGTTCTTTGCATTACGAAAAAAATAAAATACATATTTTAAAATTATTTTGATTAAATAATTTACTAATCGTATTTTACAAAATTTTCATCTTGACATAATAAGTGAAAACAAAACATTAAGTAATAAAAATAGGATTAATTTTATACATTATCGGTCACTATTTGGTGTTTTTTTTTATATATAAAAGCACAAAAGCCAAATAGTTTGTTTCAAATCTCATCTATCGATTTTGTAAAAAACGCATTAAAGTTCCCACTCGACATGTCGAACTTTTTTTTTATTTGTTGACATAGACACTTTTGATATAAAAAAACAAAAAAAAAAACTAAAAGCTAAAGTCTTTTTTTAAGGCCGGCACTCAATTTTAAAAGAGATTTGCATTTCTACTATATATAGAAAGAAAAAAAAAGATGGATCGGTTCCAATCATTCCCACGTGAAATACTTATTTAATTCCCTGCATAAGGGCAGAATGGGCGTTTAGGTGGAGTAGGGCAGGACTGACTGATATCGAGGGGTTGGATCAATCCGTCTTTGCTTTTTTCAAAATGCACCTTCACGTACGTCTGCGTTTGAAATGCATCTTTCTCTGTCAAGTTTCTTTTTGAATAGAATTTGAGTGGCGGGGTTAGGTGGAAGGGTAGAAAAGAGTCATGAGTATTTAGTGCATACCACTTTACTTTCACTTAGCAACAAAAAAACGATTTAAATTAAAATTAATAACATATCTCGAGTAAATTGAAAACAATTACTTATTTTAAGATTCAGATTTTAAGAAAAATCCAGTGTCAGATATCTGAATGGCCTTTGGGTTTCTAAATATTTTCGAACTATATCTAACTTTTCTCAGAGATATTTGATTTTAGTAAAAAATTATAGACAGCATAGAACATGTGGATATTGATAATAATGAAAATTAAAAATTCTCGGTATAGCCGTTTTTCAAAAAGAGTTAGTTAGAATAAAGGGGTAGTTTTATGATTGTTCGATTTAAAGGAAAACTTTGTAAGACATCCCGAGATTATAACTAACTTTAAGATTTGGTTTTTCCATCTTGAAAATTACTGTTTTTGATCTATAGTGATAACCTGATAACATACATACAGATCTCCTAATTGACTGAAGATGGCCAAATAAAATTCAGGCCGAAACGTCTCATTAAAGGTGTTTTATTGAACCCAGTGATTCCATCTTTGGCTGATACCTCTTCCTTCATCTAGTACAGTTTCATCACAGCCACGAACTCTTACAATATACATACAGATCAATCACTTTTGGGGGAACTTTTTGAGCCCTGCAGACATTGATATTCAAATTATTGCTGAAAACTTCCACTCTCACTACATAATATTGTTAACCTATACTTACATCCGTTGACTATTCAATTAGGTATAGGTATTGAAAATGAAATCGAAGTAAAATTATTTACAAGAATCGGTACACTTTCCATAAATTTTAGAGATTTTGCAATTTTTTTGTCAGTGTGTCGTTTTGAAGTAGAAAGTTGGAACTTTTGGCTCATAAGCTTATTAATATAATAACATGTATACCAAATCTTTATAGCTACAACCATTTTATAGTTTTCTCTGTGACTTTTCTTATTTTCGGCATTTTTAAACCAGAATTTCAGAAGTTAGAAGCAAACAAATTCTTTGTTTTAAAAATACAAATATTTTGGCCCTAGAATTAGCTTTCTACAATTTCTATTCTTAGTTATCTAGATAGATTCATAGACAGAGACATAAACACTATTATTATTGAAATTAAAATACTTTGAAAAGTACCAGAGATGCAATTCCAATATTATATTTACAATGATTCTCACGTGAAATACTTATTTAATTTTCTGAATACAAAGGGATAGAAGTTTCTGTGAAGGGCAGTAAGACTGACTTACATTGATGGGTTGGATCAATCCGTCTTTGCTTTTTTCGAAATGTCCCTCCACATACGTCTTCGGGGTGGAAATGCATCTCTTTCTGTCACGTTTCGTTTTGAATAGAATTTGAGTGGAGGTGTTAGGTGGAAGGGTAGAAGGGTAGATAAGGGCGGCTCGCCCCTTTACAATCCAGCAGGTGCTGATCAAATATGCCGACAAAGAAATGACAAGGGTAACTTTTAGACAGTTACTTTTAGAAAATGTGTCAAACAAACGGTCACTATGTTTTTTTAAAGGGAATTTAATTCCATTGTATTTTTATCCCTTGATAACATTCCATTAAAATCTTTTTTTTTCAGATTTATATATTTAACTTTTTGTTTTGTGTTTTTGATGTAACCGGCCAATATTAGAAGCCTACAATCTTTTAGGGGAATCTCCGAAATCACTATGTAATCCCTCTATCTATCTAGAAATTTATTCAGATCACGTATCGCCACATAATGTTCTGGTTTTTCACATATACATAATACTCTAAATGAAGCCATAAAAGAATTAAGAAATTTCACCCATGATTTTTTTTGTTTTATATTTCTCAGAATTTTTTTTCTTTATTTTTATAATGGCTTCTCTCTTTTGAGAATTTACCCATAGTGTTGTATTTCGATCAGGTCTCGGATTGGAGAAAGTCAAATCGAAGTGTTACACTTTGTGAAATTATTTGACGATATTGTTTCAGTTCATGACACTAAAATTTCTTAATAATGTAATAAGTACCTAGGTACATGAATCAGATTTTTTTTTATTTTTATTTTTTATTTTCTGTATTAGCAAAATTGTAAATATGATGTTCAATCTATGTAAATGATGGCCAACATGAAACATCTGATTTCGAAGGCCAAAAATTTTAAATAAATAAATAAATACATACATCATGTATCAGAGGTAGAAAGCCAAATTGAAAAAAAATTGAATCATTTCATTTTACCCTCACCCCTGATACATGTAGGTATTTATTAAAAGAAAAAGCCCCACTGAATAAAGATTTATCGATTTTTATGGAGAAATCACGACGGTGTCCTCAGATTGATGCAAATAATACCTATATACTTCTATACTTATATGAAGGGTTAGGGGGGAAAACGACATAGTCATATTTTTTAATTTGGCATAAAACGAAATTTAAACTGGATTTTAGCTACTCTTCCCCCTTATCACAGTTTTAGAAACTGTGTTTTTAGTATGAAATCAGTGTTTTTTACGTCGCTTTTTGCCCCTGACCCTTTATACACAATGTATAATGTATTTGTAATTTGAAGGAGATAATAAAAGACTGTGTCTTCTGCTGGAATTATAAATTTTATTTATAACGAGACTATAGTTTCCATTTATACATTAATTTCTGTGAATCAATTGTAATAGACTGATGACGAGGGCAAAGCCCTCGAAACTATATAGTCTCGTTATAAATAAAATTTATAATTCCACTACTGAGAGGATACTTTACATAGTAATTGTCAACGCCCAGAATCGAGTATAAAATAATATGAAGAAGAAAGAGGATGGAATAGTTGTAGTTAAGTAACTGAAATTCGGTAAACAAGTGGGTTTTAATAAACTGTACATCTAAGAAAATCACAAGAGGTTGTCATTATTTGATCCAAGATAGATGAATTAGTTTTAATAATAACTCAGAAGAGTTGTTTTTACCCTCTCGGGAATTGAACGCCGAGTGCCAAAATTAGCAAACCGGATCAATTGGCTTCCCTGTGAGGTGAATTCTTCTGACATATAATGTATCGGGGTAAATATTTCACTTAAAGATTTTAATCTTGATTTGTAAAGTTTTTGCAGTGAAATGATTCTAAATTTAAACATATAGCCATGCCATATAGTTTAGCGCGATATATGTAACAGAGAGGTTCATCTTACAGGATAACCAATTGGCCTGGATTGCTAACTTTGGACTCCTATTCGATTCCCGAGTGAAAGAAAACAACCCTTCAGGCATGTAATTAAAAATAATTCATTCCATCATAGATGCCAATAGATGCCAGCCTTCTTGTGATTTTCTGAGAAATTTAAAATCTTGTTCTATCGGCACCTTGAAGTCTTGTAAATTGCATATTTCTACAAAGTTTCAGCTTTTTTTTCTTTAAACGTTCACTGTCGAAAAATTGCCCAATCACTAAAATTTACGAAAAGTGTAACTAGTTTTTCCTCCAATTTTTTATTAACAAGCCATCCGATAATTAACGTATTTCGGCTATTTCCTGAAGAGTTGAAATATCCGTTTCATTTCTCTCTCGGTGTGTTGTGCAGACATCTCTCCTGTCTTCTGTAAACATTTCCCTGGATCCATCTTCGTCATATTTATATTTAGTAAATTGAAATACACTCACAAGAATTCATTTATTTATTGGCTTTAATTATTCAATATTGATCGATGGACTTTAACATTCCGATTTTTTTTTAAATTATTTTAGATAGGTAATAGAATAATATTGATTAATTTTCATTTTATTTTATAATTCTAGTTACTCTCCCTGTCTATATCATATTATATTTATTTTTTTGACCGTCTGTCCATCATTACTTTCATTAGTCATTAGTTAACATTTAACGACACCTCTATGAAGGGAGAGACGGACAGACGTACTCTCTGTTTGAATGGACTACATCCAACGGCTGTCCAGCTGGGTCCAACCTGAACCGGCTAATTTGCTCTTCTATTTATAGAGAGCACGTCAATTTAAATAAAGTTTTTCCAGCTTTTTTATTATAGACATTATGTCATATATATATAATCGAAAAAACATACTAAAAGAGGGAATCGTTAATTTTTCCAAACACCTGTGTTGACTTTTAAAAGAGTAAATAGAATATCTGACTGGGTCAAACCGATGAAAAGAAAAAGAGTTGTCCGAACATACACACATTAAAATGACTTAAAATAAATAAACGATTGGAGGAAATACTAAACTTTTTTAAGATTCGGTATGCTCTTTGTTAAATTTTATAACTTTTAACTTATGGAAGTGAATTTATGTCTGTATTTTAATTGTCATTTTTTCTCAGCTAAATCACCAAACGTTTATTGAAATATTTTTTTTAATCAATAGATAGCTTATGTTTGAAAAAGTTTATTTACTTCTTTTTAGAAATTTTTCAAAAAAAACGGCTCTAACGATTTTTTTAATCGGTCTACTTATCAAATGACATAATATGTAGCTACTTCTATGGGTATGAATTTTATTCTGATTAAAGTCAGGGAGGGAATTTGAATAGGCATGCCGCAAAAAATACTTGAGTTTCTTTTAATTCAAAATTAGTCTCTAGAGGAAATAATTTGGAGTATCTCAAAAATATTTGAAACGACTATATCTCGGAAATATAATACTAAGTCGCAAAGCACTGAGATTTGATTATATTGGTATTAATTTATATTTAAGATATAACCAATTTTGTTTCGAAGTAAAGTACATTTTCGCTTGAGCAATTACTTTGTACGGACTGCTTATCGGGCGGACCCAAGTATTAATTTCATTCGATTTTTTTTTGCTTATTAAAAACGTCTAAACGTGGAGAAAAATTATTTTCATCCATTATTTTTTTACTTCACCATACAGGGTATAGTCAAGTATTGTAATTTCTACATGTCTGGATTTCATTATCCACTATAGCTCAAGAACAGAAAGTCATACAAAGTTCCTTCTGGGGAAAAATCTTTATAATAACGAAACAAAGAAGTGTTTAGATTTTGGACTTTCTTGGTTCATAGCCTCAACCCTTCTCGAACGACTGTAGCTAATAAGCTGATATTTAGTGATCAAGTTTGAAATATTAGGCTGCATCTTTGTACCAAATTTCAGATTTCTAGCTAATACCATTTTCTGATAAGAATAGCCAAATAATCATGTATAAAAGGGAGGTTTCATACAGCTTAATTCTATCCCTATCTATGGAATTAATGAAGAACTAGTATCTTGTTAGATAATAAATTGAATTAGTTTGCCAGATTAGCATTTGGAGAAATGTTTAAAATCAAGGACTAAATAAGATAAAAAAAAGCATTAGTCAAAAGTATCAGTTTTTGTCAGATCGTTCTGGTGAGAACATCCAAACAAATATTACTTGTTACGCCCAGCAGGAAGGCTTGTCTTGACTTGAATTTGACATTCTTGCAACTTGAAATGTCTTAGCTCTAAAGTTTAAAGGAAGAGATTTTACCCGCATGAATTTTTAATTAAATTAAGTATTTTATTTAAATAAAAATCATTAACACCATAATGGCAAAGTTACTTAAATCAGAAAACAAATATATAAATAAATACATTTGCTGAAATTTTAACATTTGCCTCTTTACAAAATTTATAGTTTAACTAAGTCACTTTTTCAAAAAAAAAAAAAATCCTGAACGCCCTTATACAAAACTTGATTTGAGTTTATTCACATTATATTATTGCTTTTTTTTGACATTTCTAAATCTAAGGCAATTTTTCATTAAAAAGTTACTCTAACCCCTTAAAATTATGCAATGATAAGTTTAAAATTATTTTTTTGAAATATAAAAACAAAATTATTTTATAATTGTTTTGTTTATTGATTTTTTAATAATTTATGCCACTATCGATAAATACGTCTCCTCTTAATCTTTTTAAGAAAAACCACACTCAGCCTCTCCCTCTCTCGACAGGCCTAATAATAATTGATTATTTACAAGCCCCAAAAGAGAAACTACAAAAAGTGTCAAAAATATTTACAAAAAAGATTATATTATTGTTTATGGGTGATAAATAAATAATTAAATAAAATTACTTATCATTTTACTCTCGAATCTTGAGATTCATTCATCTAAATTCCTCCTTCCTACTTCCCTGTAAAAAATATTAAGGATCGCAAATCATTTGAAAAATTACATTAATAAATGGAAATTTTATTCCAATCTAAAAGTCTTACTAATAACTGAGAAAAACTTCTTTTTGTCTCTCCGTTTTAATTTAAACAGAGAAAAATTAAATCTGTGAATTCCATCAGAGAGAAGATACGAAGTAAAAGGGGAGAGAAAGCCAGTAATCAATAAATGGGATAAAAAATTATATCAATTAAAAAAAGTCTGAATTAAAATTGTAATTTGCATTCCAAAAATGCTGGTGACTTCTATGTTTAATTTATAAAAATAATTAATTTAGATGTAATCATGTCAAGTTTAAGTGAGCCACGTTTTGATGAATATACAAAAGGCTATCTCTGCAGATCATTGAACCATTTATACCTTTGAAATTCTGTTATAAGTTAAATATCTGGCATTTTGTGTGTATCTATCTTTGAAAAATTTTCAAGTTATTTATTTATATCTTTGTCTTTTTCCTAAATAAAGAAAATATATGTCTTTTTGATCGATTTAAAATAAGTGGTTCGTTCCTGTACAGTGCCAAAGCAGCTAATAAAAAAAAAACTATATCAAACATTATATTCAGTACCTGGCAGACTGAGCTTGACTAGCTAATTTATTTATTTTTAATTAATGTTTATTTAATCAACCATGTGTTTTTTTGTTTTGATTTAACCACCAGTTAATAATTAGGTTAATAAAATATAAAATAAAATAAGTGGTTCGTTCCTGTACAGTGCCAAAGCAGATAATAAAAAAAAAACTATATCATACATTATATTCAGTACCTGGCAGACTGAGCTTGACTAACTAATTTATTTCTTTTTAATTAATGTTTATTTAATCAACCATGTGTTTTTTGTTTTGATTCAACCACCAGTTAATAATTAGTTTAAGAAAATAAGAAAAATAGAAGCTAATGTTTGTTTTCTTATAACGCTTTAACTCTTCGCCTCTTAGGGTCAGTTGTATGTCGGTTGGTAAACTCTTTTTAAACGTTGGCAAAGGGTAAAACCTTAAAATTCACCTTGCGCCGCGCCGGGTGGAATGACCAATCAGATGACAGACACTTTCATCTGATTGGCCATCCCAGTCCCTCCATTTATCATCTACCTTTTGTCACTTGTAAAAAGTATTTACTTAGCGACATACAGCTGGCCCTTAGACTCTCTGCTCTCCTCCCATCAACCCTATCATCGCCCCCTGGAGACTGATTGAAAAAAATGAAATTATATTGACCTAACCACCTGTGAAAAATTATTTGAATTAATAAAAAACCTATTCTAATGAAGTCTTTAGAATAATCAAACAGTGAAATAATTTTGAGGAAGTTTACAGTGCTCTTAAGCTCAGAGCTAACACAAACATGTCAGAACAATCTATTCGACCAAATATACTTTAACAAAATTACTACTGTTGTTGGTCAGAGTATGCATCTAATGTTACCAGATCCAAAGTCTTAATCAGAAATTAATTCCAGTTTTTGTTCTTAATCTAATATCTTTTTAAAACTCATTAGGGGAGAGCAACTGAGTTTCTGACTCAGTTTTGTCTTTTTAAATCTTTTTGTAAATAAAGTTTTCTTGTTACTTTTTGGAAAATCCCTTTTGAAGAAGTCGACTATTTGGAATCCCGGTATTATAGTATATAATTAAATGTATAAACATGTTTGATCTGGGGTATTAAAGAAAATTCGTTTGACAACTGATTCATTTCTATAATCTCAAGCTTTTCCGCTCTAAACGATCGAAATTGGAACGTTGTAAGAAAATTAACAATCTAACAAAAATAAAATCCCTGAGATTACTATCTAAATCCTGTAATCATTTGTGTTGATTAGTCACGAATAAGAATGTCTTTGGCAATAGGGGAAAAATAAAGAAGGGCAAGAGAGAGAAAGTTCCCGGGGGAGGCTACCGGAAGAGGAGTCAGTGATGGATCCGACCATGGCGTGTGGGATTTGAGCCTCACCCCTGCCCCCAAAACCACCCCCGCCATTCCCTTATTCAAAATCGAGTTGCCAATCCATGTGATTGATGAGCCAACTAAAACCTCTAGGAGGAAGAATTTTAACAGAGAGTAAGTGAGAGCGAGAGAGAGATGTCGAGGTGGTGGTCTTTGGGGGTAGAGGGTTGAGGGATGTTGCGGGGTTACCAAGAACTCATCTTCTTCTTCTTCGTCTGCTGTGAACATAATTAGTGTTCCAAAAACGTTCCATCAGTTTAAACCGGTGACTGACAAGGGCTAAAAGTACATTTTATTAACGAAAATAGCTGCTTATTAACGAAATCAATCTGAATAATTGGCGTAGGAAAATTTCATAAAGACTAGCTGCTGTCTGGAATAAATCGGGCTGCTTTTACTGACACTTGAGAATTTTACTAAACCTTCAATTTTTCAAATATTTACTAATCATAGACTATTCAATGAAATCATTTAAAATAATCACTCTTAAATATTATTTTGAGCAAATGAGCGCTTTACATTTTACGATAAGGTCGGTGAACTGTGAACTATATAGAGCGTAAATTGTTCGTTAATTATTTTGTAATATTATTAAGTACATTAAAGTGTCATAAACTAATATATTTTTTTTTAATGTCCCCAACAATTCATAAAATTAGATCATTTAATTTATTCATCCAAAACTTAAGTGACTAACTGAAAATTTGGCATTATAGAGCCCTATCCACAGAATGTATCTATTAATTAATAGCATACACTCTTGTAAAGTAAATAATTAAATTTTTTATTTTAATTATAATATTTACTTACTTTTCATATAAATTTGTTTGTAGAATTAATCCATACTTTGTGAGGATATGCCCCAAATTTAAATATATAAGGATATATCTCATTCCATTAAGATTATTATCAATCAAGCAAAAATTAAGCAATTAAATTGCATGTAATCAAAATTATTTATTTCATTAGTTATTCCGTCTGAATTATTGAGGAACGGTAGATCTATTTGAAATTGGAACTTTGAGCCTTTGCGCACCTCAGTTTTTAGAAACTAATAATGTCTCTGTTTTCCAACATCAACCTGGAGGTGTAGTATTAATTGTCAGCGATTCAAACTGACCCAAAAGACATTGATCCAGCTCCAATATTCTTTCGAAGACAAAATACTAATGTAGTAACCTCGTATTACAGTAGACTCCCGTATAACGCGGGGAAACGTTCCGGCCAATAGAAAATCGCGTTATTCGTGACATATACATTAACAGACCAATTTATGAAACTTCAAACACAGCTTACGCATTATACGAGAGTGTTTATAGCTCCAAATGAAAACTAGTCGCAATTTTTTCGCCGCGGTATACGAATTTGCGTTATACGGGAGTCTACTGTATATCATACTGTGTCTTCGATATATAGGAATTACAATGCATTATACCGAAAATCTTTATTAAAGATTTGTGGGGATCTGAAATATTTCAGTTGACATTTTATAGGTGTTTTAGAATTCTTCTTATAATTCCCCGGGCTCAGCGGGACAATTGTCAAGGAAAATAATGATTGATGTTGAATCGTGAGCTCTAATTTTAATGTTTCCCTTATTAGTGATATTTACAATTGATTTGCTAAATTATATTAAAAGGAATAAAAATCCGTTAAAATAAAATTAAAATAAATACCATATATCAATTTTTTCTAATTATTATTTCAATATTTACAGTTAAGTAACATGAAGTTGTTTCTTGTAACTTAATTCTGAAATTTTGTTTCGAGTTTCAGAATGTATCCCGAATCGGGCCATAGGATTTCTAGTTTAATGAAAATTTTTTACCCTAGTCGACTTGTAAATACCCAAATAGTCTATCTACATCCAGCTAAAGCTATGGTCAAGTCTTTCTCCAAGTTTTGAAATTGTAAGTATACTTAAGTGCGACTTGAGTGAAAACTTACATGAAACTTGAATAGTTCAATTTAGACATTTAGCAACAAGTTTCACGTTAGTGGCTGTAATTATTTAAATAATAATCATAAACAATTATATATATAAGAATTATTCGAATAAACAAAGCTAGTTTAATGCATTACACGTCCCTGCGTATTTCCTGACATTACACTTAGCCCTAGTTAAAAAACTTTGGTCTTTTTAATTTTCATTCATTTTTTTCTATTTTAATTCCTTCTCTCTTTCTCTTATTTATATTTGCCCATATATATAATTTAGAGTGATAAATTATTCAATAAAATAGGTGGGATAAAAAAGTAAAGAGTAAAAATGTAAAGAGGTAAAAAAAAATCTTAAGGAAAAAATATAATTTAATAAATCCATGTTTGAATAATAAATGAATTGTTGCTGAATCGATAACGACCGTGTTTTGCATAGTTAAGTAGTAGTGGTTGAGCAAATACAATGCTTTGGATTGGATCGTGTGCAGAGAAAGAGTTGATTTTTTTTTATTAAGAAAAGTGAAATGTAGTAGGATGTAATTGAATATTGAAGTTTCACTAGATGAAAGCGTAACAGAAAATCAATACATTTTAATCGATATCCAATAAACACATCTAATTTATACTTTATACTAGATAAATTTATGGATCTCCTGAGAGTAGGTAGATACTAAGGATTTTAATATTGTGTTCGCGTATTTTAAAACTATCACTAACAATAGCATACATTTTAGCTCTGGGGAGGATCATATTTTCTTATGTGTAATTTCTAAAAGTGAAATTTTTTTTAAGACACTGTACTTTCTCTGAGAATTTTAGTGATTTGGTAATTTTTCATTTCAATTTATTTTTCTTGCATTGCTTTGAGCTACAAACTCCAAAGATCGATTCCTTTTTTTTTATATTCTGTATTTCTTATAAAGAAGCTATTAACATAGAAAGGCAAAAATCTAATCAGTTCTTAGTTTTAGAAATAAGTACATTTTAAATTACAAATATTTATTTGAATCCAAGAAAAATAACGGAATATTTTAAATTAAAAAGACTGATGTTGAAGATCAAATCTTCGAAACTATAGTCTCTAACAAATAAATTATATCTGCATACAGCAGTGGAGTGCGGTCCATGGATGCTGTGGATGAGGCGCATCCCCCAAATTCCAAAATGTCACTAGTATTTTCATCCGTGTTATATTTGAAAATTTGTAAAATTATAAAAAACACTTTCAATAAATACTATATAACTAATTCATTTAAAGTTACATAAAATTTAAAATTTACGGAGCTTTTTAACGTTAGCAAATTTAAAGAATATGAATATAATATTCCAGAATTCTTATTTTAATCAATGGAAAATACTTTGATTTTATGAGGTTAAAAAGTGAATTAATTTAACATGAACTCGTCCCATGACTTTCATTTAAAATCTATAAATTGCATTAAAAAAATTAATTTTGAAAGATAAACTAAAAGATGTTTGGGCAAGTATTTATTTTAATGAAGTCCAATTGAATATCTCACTCTCTCTCTCTCAATAACGAGTATCGTTTTGGTTCAAGTGCAAAAGGCCATTCCAAGAATAATAGAAATTAAGAAATTAATCTCAAATCATCTGAAACAGGTTTGAACTTGTATTTGTATTTGGCATTCTTTCAATACATCTTTAAAGAAAGAGAGACTACTCTATCCGCGCTCTTTTTAGTTATTTTCATCGATCAGATTCTAATGAAAGAATCGCTCACCCGCACATTAAATAATAAAAAAGCAATTCCATAACATCCTCTTAAAATCTCAATAGAATAATTCAAAAAATATTTACTCCCTTTTGAAACAGATATTTCAAAATCTAATCAGAAGGTATACTTTGTATTGATACAAAATAACTTTTTGACTTTCCCTTCTTGGGTTATCGTGGGTATCAGAATTCAGACATACAAAGAGAAAAAAATCTGAAAATTTGTAAAATATCTTTCACCGCGTTTCAGATATTTTAAAGCACAATGAGCAAAGATTTATTTCTATGCATGATTAATATATTTAATTTACATTATGCCTTATACGACCTCGTTAGTCAGTTTTCAACTATAAAAAGTATTGAAACTTCACCAGAAGAAGATGAAGAGAATATATGGTAGATTATCCGCTCTGTTTAAATATCAATTAATAAAAAATCTAATGTTAAATATTAAAAAAAATTTCGAAAAATTCTATGATGCGATTGCAAAAAGGAGCGAAGAATAAAATAAAATTGGGGGGCTAGGCGGTAGCGTATCATCCTGCTAACCAAGTGGACCCGGGTTCGAGTCCGACTCGAGGCATCCGGCTAAAATCTGACCCCCGGGGTGGAGACAAATTTGAATAAAATAAATAGTATCGTAAATGGCTTATGACTAGAAAGGCTGAAAAGCCAAAAAAAAAATAAAAAAATAAAATAAAATTCAAAAAAATAAGGTCTCTATTTTGGACAGGATCCCCTGATTGAAAAGTCACCGCCCTCCACTGATATAGAGATATATTCACATATTTATAAATAAATACAAATTTTTTATAAAAAACGATGTTCAAACTTTTAATAGAAGCCCAAACGTTTAGGGAGAATTCCTCACTTTTGATTTCGTTATAAAGTCCAATTTAACTGGTCGATAGCCAGAAATTGTCCAATAATATAATCTTCATAGCTTTACCTGTTTGAAATGTTTATTTTTAGATTTGCTAGGAGATTCGACTTCTTGAAATCGTTAATGATCAATGCATTCCGTTTCTTCTAATCGTTAAAGACAAGTTGTCTTGAAACTTTCATTATCTCCAACAGATGAGAAAACTTTTCACCTCACTTTCAAAATATAATTGCTCTAAATTTAGTTAGATTAAGCCATTCAGAAACGATCTTACAAATATTAATTATCCTCATCAGAGTGGTAATAATAGTAATAAGTAGAAGATATAATCGCTGGTTTAGTTACAAGTTATAATTTAAGATAGTTCGATGGATGTTTCACTGCATTGCGTCAGTTCTATTTTGAAGATATATAGTAATTTTAAATCTTCCTAATGTTTTTTTTAATATTATAAATTCTCAATATTTGATTTTAAAATAAAAGAAATCGATATCTAATATATTCTATTGTTATGTTGTTATATTTTTTTATATAGGTAGTAATATAACTTCTTGTAGGAATCTTTTGAACTCATTTAAGAGGGAATCCACAGACTAAAAGACAAAAGCTTAGAACAAATTCATCCAGAATCGGTCTAAAAAACTTGTCTATCATATTATTTTTTTTATTTTCGTGATCAAACTTAGAGCTATCGTATATTAGTGTCAGCTGTTTTTCTTTGGGTTAATTTAACATTCGAGTTTAAAGACCAGCACATTTTGCATTCATTTTGATGTTGAAGCACTGATCTATCTTTTATTTATTTATTTTTTTAAATTTAATCAAACGAAGTATGTATATTTCGAGATGTGCAACATCTATAGGTCATGGAAGACCCTTGTATTCTCTAAATATTATCAAGAAAAGGAGTGGTCTCATGACCAGTGGTGTAACAATACACTTTGGGGACCATGATAAATTTATAGGGTGTGGCTCTCAGAAAATTAATCTCGTCTTTAATCCTAATTATAAAAGTGATTAAATTCTTTGAGAAGCACGACTCACTCCTTAAAATAGTGTTAGTTGATTTTGTGGGACCTTATAATTAGGTAGGAGTTTTAAAATAACAGCTTTCAGAAATTTTATCTTTTTTTTTTGTTTTTGTTTTTGGCTTTCTCGGCATTAACCATTAGCCATTTTAGGATACCATATATTAATTAATTTTTTCTCAATTATTATATGTAGGGATCAGATTAAAGTCGGATTGCAGCGAGTCGGGCCCGTTATCCATTCGACCAACCTGACCCCTTATATATTTTTTATCAAGAACAGTATTTGTTTTTTTTGTAAACATTTAGGTACAATATTAACAAATGAATTCGTTTAGTAGGGACTTTTCTAATTAATTTCAAATTGCTAAGAGTAAATCAAAAAGAGTGTCATTTGATTGATCCAACTAAAGATATACATAATTACATCTGTATATGTTGGAGTAAAAACCCGTTCTTAATAAAAATGAATTTTTACTACTAGTTAAAATGGGTTTCACTGAATACCTCTAAGGCAACTAGAATTTACTGATGTTGGTTGAGTTTGGTTCAAAGGTATAGAATCTTCATTTTTGACCTCCCGCTTCAGTTTGGGTGTTTATTTTCAAAAAATTTTTAACGAAAATGTCAAAAATTACATCCTCTACAGCTTTGCTTCTAATTTTTGACATTTTAGTTTAAAAATTTTTGAAAATAAACACCCAAACTGAAGCGGAAGGTCAAAAATGAAGATTTATACCTTTGAACCAAACTCAACCAACATCAGTAAATTCTAGTTGCCTTAAAGGTATTCAGTGAAACTCCGTCCGCTTCAGTTTGGGTGTTTATTTTCAAAATTTTTAAACGAAAATGTCAAAAATTACATCCTCTACAGCTTTGCTTATAATTTTTGACATTTTAGTTTAAAATTTTTTGAAAATAAAAACCCAAACTGAAGCGGAAGGTCAAAAATGAAGATTTTATACATTTGAACCAAACTCAACCAACATCAGTAAATTCTAGTTGTCACATTCAGTGAAACGCGTTTTAACTATTAAGAACCCGTTCTTACTAAAAATCGGGATTTTATTCCAACATATATGGTATACATTATGTATACAGAAATAAAAAAATGTTTTTTAGAGTTTTTATTTCGGGGACCTTCTAATAAGGAAAAAGGCAAGTCCTGCCACCCTGTATCTACGTGATTATTCATGAGGGTCTCAAAAGACTTAAAATTATAAGACAATGAAAAAAGGGTGGTGGAGAGAAAGTTCAAGTCTCCAGAAGTCATAGGGATAAAAGTGTGAGCGAATGAACTTGTTTTGTTCTTGTCTATTTTAACTTGAGGGCTCATCTTATGCTACAGAAAAGGCAAGATTTTGGAGGAAATTATGACTAGATTTTATCGGTGCACATGACATGCCTATTAAATAGGGGAGGCTCCTTCAATAGGCCAGTGAGTCAAGAGATTTAGTAGGGGTTGGGATATGTAATACTAATTCGATAGCTCGTTTCTCATTTGCATGCCACAATGGTTGGAGGTCGTTCTTTATAAACTTCATACTCCAAAGAATATTTTTTAGCTTTCAATAAAATTTGTGAAAAAATTGACAAATTGATCAGAAAATAAAGATTCGGAATGTATAAAAATGGAGACAAAAAGATCCAGCCCTCCGCTCTTTCTTTGCCACTCAGTGAATCTTTTACTTTAGCAAGCAGTCTCTGCCATTAAGGCACTTGGCTTCAATCACGATTGAATTCATCTTATCGAAATAGAAGAGAGAAAAAAAATCCTTGCGCTTCAACACGACTCGATAATCGTTTCTAAGAGTTATTTTTGTTCAATGAATTGTGTTTGACTTTCTCTCGAAATTCCATATTGGACGACGACGTCGCCGCCGCCGCCATCGATGTTGTCCCGATTGGTATTCCGAGAGACAATCGAAGAGGAAGGGAACAAGAGACCAGAGAGGACACTCACTGTCTGTCTGTCGTCTGTTCGCGAAGTTGACCTTCGATGAGGTGCATTGGACAGACATGCGATTCCCACGCAATCATTCTTTCTCGCTTCTATAGAATGGGATACGAATGACCTATGCAAAAAGAAAAGATGATCGAACCAAAGGAATACATTTTCTTCTAGGAGGGATAATACCCGCTTCAAAAATAAATGAATAATTGCGCTCTTAGTAAATATTTAAGTGTATTTTTACAACATGAAAAAAATAGCATCAAATATTTTTTTTCATGTTGTAAAAATACACTTTGGGGTGATCTGGTTCCACGTTCCACCACTCAAATGGTCTGGAGTGAATATATTATGTTTATAATTGACTACAAATTATAATTTTTATAATTTCATTGTGGGTCAAAAATATTTTTTAACACATATGTATTTTTTACCACACTCACACCATGCGCAGTACCTGGCCCACCTGCTACAGCCAGCCAGACTGGCCATTCCCTGTACAACAATCATAGACGGTACTATTACGCATTATTTCTAGTTGGGTCAAATCCGTAGTCAAAATGTGCCACCAGCTCTTGGACTAAAATATCAAAGTAGCTTTATAATTTTTAGGTTATGCAACTTTTATGTTTTGTTGCTGTTTTATAAGAGCTATTAGAAGAAAGAGTATAATATAGCTTGTATGATACAAACTTGAAATTTGAAGTTATATGTATTCATTTTTCCTAAAATCAAATATTGTATTACAATTTTAATCGAATGATTATTTTGACAAGGGTCGAATTTTATGCGGGGCCAAAAATGAAAAAACATTTTTTATCTTGGTGTATGAGGTATATGGTATACCTGAGAGGTGAACCGCGACCTAATATGCTGTACACCTACTTCCACTTCTACTTCCAAATATTTCCAAGTACTTCCAAATATTTCCATGTATTCCAAATATTTCCAAGTAATTCCAAAGATTTCCAAGTAATTCCAAATATTTCCAAGTAATTCCAAATATTTCCAACGAATTCCATATATTTCCAAGTACTTCCAAATATTTCCAAGCACTTCCAAATATTTCCAAGTACTTCCAAAATACTTCCAAAGAGGTGTACACCTACTTCCAATCGCGGATCACCTCCTAAAAAGATCTTCTTAAGAAGAACTTTTTCGAAATTTGATTATCTTTTAAATGATGAAATGAGAGTCCGAAAGCCGCCATTTTGGGGTGGATAACGATGGCACAGAATACCCTGAATATCCGAGATATTGTTGTATATAGTTCTATTTCCAACTGGCAAAGTAGATTTGTAATTTTAGGAAATGCAACTTTGCCAGTTGGAAATAGAACTGTATACAACAATACCTCGGATAGTCCGGATATTCTGTACCATCCTTATACAGTCGATGAGAAAAAAAATCACCCCAAAATGGCCGCTTTCGGACTCTCTCATATCATCATTTAAAAGGTAATCAATTTTCGAAAAAATTCTACTTAAGAAGATCTTTTAGGGATAGGTATACCTATAGATAAGCATATGCCTGGTATGGAATAGGTAAAACATTTTCATTCCATTTTCCAAGAACTTGAAAAATCGAGTTACCTAGTTCTTGCAATGGGGTGAAGATATTATCCTTCATTATCTAGGGAAAATACACCAATCTAGGTCTTACCTTTCCTCCTTTTCTCCTATCTCACCCTCTAAAATATCCCTAAGCAATTTCGTGGGGTGTCTTATCCAAATCTATCATTTTTTTAGATTTTATAAATTGATTATTATTATTAAATTTAATTTATATACGATCATATACATATATAAATTATGCAACTGATGATCCTAATTTTATAATTGGTGAAATTCAGCAGCCTCTGGAGGCGATCACTATCGGTGAAAATCAAACATATTCTTATGGAGGAAAGGGTGTTAATCACCGATAACTGTCTGCCTGGATAAACCAACACCACAATCTCTACTAATTATGTTTCCCTGGATGTCAATTGGGTGAATTTGGGCTATCTTATTAATTTTTATATTTTGATTAAATGCCACCCCTATCGTGATTTTTCTCAATATTTGAACATTTTACTAAGGCTCGAGCAGACAGAATCTGTCCTTCAATGAATACAATTATGATTATTGAACTAATCTTGATGATAATGATGAATGATAATTCTGATAATAAATAAATAAATATTTTAGTTTCTAATTCCACTCTCGTAACTTGGTTAACTATAATGCAGGCAAAACACGATTCTGCTATATCTAGGTGTGTCAATGGGAATCTAACAGATATTTCATTTTATTGAAATTTCTCTGAATTTTGAGATGGAAAATCTATTTAAGTGCCTGGGGACTAACCTCTCTTGGAAGAACCACACTACATTTATAACAAAATCTGCTGCATGTAAGGGGTGATGATATGGTAATTCATTATCCTGATTGATAAGCTAGAAATGTCTTTATTTTAATTTTAATTTTTTTTTTTTTTTTTTAGATTCTTCTAAAAATTAAATATTATTTTTGATGGGGCATAAAAAAAGGTAATAAAATAAGTCGACTCTTCTAATGTTCGTAATTTTCTATATTAATCTAACAGTGGAAATTTAAATTCAATTTCTTTACAAGATAAAATAATAAATCACTTTTGAATTTAAATTTCTGCTATTGAATTTTATACGTAGTTATGGTCGAAATGACCAATGCTAGAAAGAGATAGGACTAATTAAAAAGAATATCATTTGCATACAAATAAATTACTTAATCCAATGAAAAGACAATGTCGGAAAGTTCGTGTTGCTTGTTGAGTTTCCATTCAAAGGAATCAACCTCTCTCTCTTGTTCTATCTCTGGTAAAAGCCTCAACTGGGTTTCCATTTCGGATTCAAATTACAAATCGGGTGTAGATAATCCTCTATCATGATGAAACACACACTAAATGCATTCTCTCTTTCCCTCACATTTATCTAAAATAGCCAGAAAGGGATTCTATAATAGTATAAAGTGACCTGATTAAATTTAGAGTAAAAAATAGAAATTCAATTTTATGTATGCCTTATCTACATACATATTCTAGTAAGAGAGAATTTACCACTAATTTAGGAAATGATTATTAATTGATAAGATGATAATAATTATTCATTTAATTATTTATTATGTTAGTTCAAACATCAACCTAACTGTCAATCAATTTAAGCGTTTAATAACAAGTGTAGCACAATGTAAAAGTGAATTAAGTGAAAAATAAACTTTTTTTTAATTTAATATTCACTAACAAAATAATCAAATAAAAATAAGATTCAGGTGTTCGAAGAAGGCAGACTAAATTTCCAACAAAATTACGGGTCATTGAACAAAGTAGGTTATTGTTTAGATATGCTGTAGGAATTTCGTTATAAGCTGTATAACTTTTGAATTTTTTAAGTAACTTATTTCTCAGACCAGTGTTTGAAATTCTTTTAAAATGTTTTTTTTTAATGATATTGATGTGAGAAGGAGATACACCAGAAGGTCCATCCCCTAAAGGCCTGTATGGGATGGCCCCTCCATCGTGAAAAGAACAGAGTAGAAGGAAAAGAAGCCGGGATCACGAGCCAATCTCAGAAACTTAGATACAATTCAATAACCAATTTACTAAGGTTTTAGGGGCTTCGAGCAGTGGTGGATTCCCTCCTCGCGATAAATTAGGTTAAATTTATCTCCCACTTAATTTTTATTACCAGACCCTATGCTTACAGAAAAAATGTCTGGGTATAGCCGGAAATCGAACCCGAGACCTCCGGGTTGCCAGCCAGTTATGCTGACCATTACACCAGATAGGCGGACGAAATGTGTCTTTGTGTGTGTGTTTGTGTGTGCATTTCGGGCAAAAATGTTGAATAAATAATTAAGGCTATAAGTGGACTAACCCGAAAAATTATAATTTTGCTTTATCTGCTGAAATTAATTACTAATAGTGTTACCGACCAACTGCAAAGTGGACCATATCATCATTTGAAATCAAAAGCTGGTTTGGTCTACTTTGCAATTGGTCGGTAATAATATTAGTAATTCAATTTCCGCAGGTAAATCCAAAATTATAATTTTGTGGTTTAGTCCACTATTACGCTCATAGCCTCAATTATGAAATCTTGAATTTAGAATTTTTTTATTAAAAAGTAAAAAAAGTGATTTTAAAATTAATATTTTTTAGAGGATTATTTTACTTGATATTTTCGAAATTTTTCAAAAACCTATGATAAAATTATTTGAGTGTCACAGTGTTGCAAGGTCTATAAGAAACTTTTTGATAGCTTATTATTTTAATAAACGATATAAAAGTATTTTTCCTAAGATTTTAATTATTTTTCATTGAATTTATGAGAAAAGAGAACACTCTGGAACAATCTGAGGAAGAGAATAGCTCAGGTGTTAGGACACACTTTGTGATACGGGGTATTGCTAAGAAATATTTTAGGGATCAGCGAGAGAGAAAGAGACCTAGATTGGAGTATTTTACTGGGATGGATAACTTTAGAAAAATTGGCACGGGTTGAGACGGGTGGACGTGTCAAACCAGTCTTAGGACTATACATACCCGATGATGATGGTGATGAATTTTATTTAATTTTACATAAAATAAAGAATAAAGATATAAAATAAATAGGTAAATAAATAAAGGTATAATAAAAATCGTTCGAAATATATTTAAGAATTCATCTCTTGCTGGGGGATCTCCGGTTTATCCTATAAAAATTACCATATTTATTTCTACACGTTTTAACTTTATCTCTTGGGGGAGTCGGGTTGGCTCAGTCAGCTAACGCATTGGCCTCTGCTTCGGCATCGGTCCGGATTAAGACGATGTTGAAGTCGGAGCGCCGGGGTTCGATCCTAGCTGGCAAACCAAAATTTCTACCGGCTGAAAAACTCTGGCTCCCTCACTAACCCTACCAACACTTTACTTATGTGCTGTCTAAATGGGCTCTGACTTCCCGGTGACATTAAATAAATAAAAAAAAAATTGTCTCCTTCAAAAAAAAATATAGTGCTTGTTGCCAAACCATGGTACTATAGCTATCATAATTCCCCCCCCCCACCCAAAAAGAATTATATTTCTCATTGTATTGGACTAAATTAAAATTTTCAAAGCATAGGTATATATTGATTTTATATATAAATTTTTTGTCTAAATTAAGACAAGGTTAGCTACCTACAAAACAGAAGTTGCTAGAATTCGAGGAAAATCAAAAGAAGTGATTTCTTAAATAAACAAACTGCATTTAAACAAGCTCATTTAATATACAGAGTGAAATAGACTGAAATAGATGATATGAAATATTCAAGAATTGTGGAATAATTTAAATATTTATCTGTCTATCAAAATCGGGGAGCTCTTTCTCTCTCCCTCTTACAATATTTTGATAATAGGCAGAGCCAATTACCGACCTATTAGAGAATAAAAAATTCATCATCGAGATTTTTTTTCAAACATCAAAACTTTGGAAAATTAAAATGTTTTATTCACGATACTTTATCTCTTTTTCTCTTAATATTATTGGCCCTCTATTATTGGCAAAAGGGCTAGTATTTTCGTTTGGAGAAGCATTTCCCAATATTTTTATAAATGTGTACCACCGAAATCAATTTCAAAAAATACACTTTAGGCAGGTATCTCTAACAAAGAAATCACTGTTTCATATAAATAATTTCAGCCACTTTTCTTAATATAATTAATTATTTTATCTCAAAGGGAAGAAGAAAATATTATTTTTTTTTAATGTGTGAAAAATTAAAAAAAAATCAATTCTTTGATGATCGAAAAAAAAAATTCTTGATCAATTTGAAAAAAAAAATTGAACAAATAAAATACTATAAAAAACATACTTATTTATTCTTAAGTAATTCAGTACTGGAAAAACTCAAAACTCGGTTTTTTCTAGTCATTTTTTCTGTCAATTTTTACGAATAACCTCGGTAAAATCATCTTCAATTAAAAAAAAATAGTAATAATAATATTTCTTCTATAATCGAAATATTCACAGCATATTATATCTATCTCGTACTTTCGAATTGAAATATTTCTTTTCCCGAAAAAAGTAAATTCATTTGTAATCAAATAGTTATTAAATTTCCATTTGATTCCATTTATTTAAAGGTAAGATAAAGGCAGTTCTTTTGAAACTACCATACTTTCACAATTTTTTATTATTATTTCTACATTTTACATAGTTAAACTGTCTCAAAGGGCAATAAGCACATTTATTTGATAACAATAAAAAATGGCATGAAAATGGGATTTTAACTCAAATAAAAACTTTCACATTAATGTCTCAATAAAGATTCATTCGTGCTATTTATTTAATATGTAGAACCTCGCTATTCGTACGCAATTCGTTCTAGAAGGCTGTTCGAATGGCGATTTGTACTAATGGCGAATCATTTTTTCGCATAAGATATAATGTAAATTGCATTAATCGGTTCCAAACTCTTTATTTAATCTAATGAGTTGAACAGTAGAAGTAAAAAATGTACAATTGTAAAATTCTTTAATACGATGTTTATTATTTAAACTCTTTTTACATATTACAATTCCTCATTACTTTCTATATTAAAAACGTTAGATGATTTTCCCTTGATTCTTTTTTCTGTCTTTTTGATCCTTTACATATTGAAAAGATATCCAATCTTGATTGTTTTTGTCTTTTTTTTAGAATTCTCCTAAAACGCTCAATCACATTGTCGTTAAATAAGTTAACGCTCCTATTCGCCACAGCTGTGTTTGGATTCCATTTTTGGACAATGTGTTCTATATTTTCCCAATGGTGACACAATTCTTTAATTTCCTTACTTGAAATGTTTTCCTCTTCCTCTGAAGACACATCTTCAATCAGTTCCTGCTGTTCTCTCTGTAGTTCTTGAAGTTCTTCAGTTGTCAACTCATTTCGGTGATCTTCAATCAACTCCTCCACATCATCATTGTCTACATCCAAACCCATGGATTTTCCCAGGGACACAATTTCATTCACTACAACAGCTTCCGTGGCAGTATCTTCTAAGTCTTTCAGTGCCACACAGTCTGGCCACAGATTTCTCCAGGAGGATTTCAGTGTCCTCAAAGAAACTTCTTCCCAGGCTTTGTCTATTATTCTCAAGCAATGGAGGATATTAAAATGGTTCTTCCAAAAGTCTCTGAGGGTGAGTTCTGTGTCAGAGGTCACTTCGAAACATCTTTGAAACAGTGCTTTTGTATAAAGTTTTTTGAAGTTTGAAGTGACCTGCTGATCCATGGGCTGGATAAGTGGAGTGGTGTTAGGGGGCAAAAATCTCACTTGAATGAAACTGTATTCACCAGTCAGATCTTCCTCCAAACCTGGAGGGTGAGCAGGAGCGTTGTCCAGTACCGGTGCAAAGTTGCGCTCAGTGGCGCATTCGTGCACGCAGTCCGAATCGCGAAAAAGCGTACGAATGGCGATTTAAATTTTACTTGAAAAAGTTGTACGAATAATGAGTTGTACGAATAGAGAGGCGGACGAATAGCGGGGTTCCACTGTATGTACCTAGTTGTCATGAAAAATCTCTAGCGATCAAAATGAAAACATTAAATGGGCTTATAATTTTATTGAATTTAGGCCCTATCTTATTATAAAATTTAATATTCTAATCTTGTGATGTGCACGATACACTAGAATATTTTATTAAGTTCTAGTGCTGTCCAACATTTAATGTTGCCGAGAGAAATAACTTAATCGATTCAATCGAGCACTTCTTGATTAGAAATCAAGCGCTCTAGTAATTTATTAGGCTGGGTAGAAATGTCACAAAAAGGGCGCTTACCCTTTTATATAAAAAATGGCGCCAAAAATGCATTCCCTCTAGGTTTTGTCTATCTTATAAAGCAGGGTCTCCTAATTTAACCCCATTTGTGTTGAACTTCAGACAAGAGATTGTAGCGATTTAACCTACTTATGTTAAATCTGGGTGAGGCCCAATTTAGGATTTTATTGTGTAATGGTATTTTTAGCACTCTGGAATAAAAGATAGAAGTTTTGAAAGAAAAGATTTTAATTTATGTAAAGAAGAATAATCAATTTGTACAAAGTGTATTAATAGAATAATTATGTATATAAGTAAAGAAGACAATGAAAACAGCGATTGAAACAAGTTGAAACTGTGTGTGTGTAAAGTGACTGAATTTAATATAAGTTTAATTAACAAAGAAAGTGAACAATAATGGTGGACAGCGTGCATCAGCTGAGTCATAGAGTTTGTGTCCGCTAGCGTGCCTCCGGCTGACTGACTCCGCCAGTCGAGATAGCCTTCCACGCGCAACTCATGATAGCAACGGGGCGGGGAGCAATGACAGACTGCCAACTGCACCTACTAAAAGAAACAATAAAACAAACCTGGCAAGCTATATGCCGATTATGAATATAAGGGCCAAGGGGTGCTTATTTCATTACATCCCCCGGCCGGAAACATTAAAACTGGAGCCACTCACAGAATTAAGTAGCGACAATTTTAATGGCTTTAGTCAGCCTTCAGACAGCATTCAAATGCCTCCTTTCATGGAATAATATTGACACATAAGAAAATCTACTGTACTGAAGCTACGTTAAAATAACAAAAAAAATAACAATGAATGTATAGGTGTTGAATGGACATGACTGGTTTCAAATCGGAACGGAACTTTCCAGATCCACCAGTATGGGCCAGACGCACCACAACGAGCGCCCGCCACGGCCAAGACGTGGGAGCAAAGATTCATTGTCAAACAAAAAGGGAATTCGGGATGGCTGTTAAGAGCGCACAGCCCTACCCTGTGGTCTCTGAAGCCTACAGGGCGGACACTAGCATGTCCTCAAAACGAGCCGCTGCCAAATCAGAACCAGAGTGGATGCTAGACAGCTGGATACAGCTGTCGGGGTGGCCAACCACAACGCCTCCAATTGGGCACAAAATTTAATATAATTTACGAGGCTTTAAAGCCTCCTCCACTGCTCAGAGTGAATGGCCCGCCTCCCATTTCTCCAGAACTCGTCCCGGTGGGATTGCAGTCAGCTCATTCCTCAATAGGGTCTATGCCCTGCGGACTTAGCCGCCAATAACTAGGCTCTTAGGCCTTCTTCACTACACTCAATAGGGTCTATGCCCTGCGGACTTAGCCGCCAATAACTAGGCTCTTAGGCCTCTTTTCTCCATCTTCCACACAGCAAAAAAAAGGGGGGGGAATTGACAACAACGAATCTCCGGTCCCACACACACGCCAATGACCCACGACCATAGCGGAACGTCCTTTTAAACTGGCTTCAAATTCCAGTTCCACTCCAAAAATCACGCAGGATGAACACTCAACAGTGCTCTACATTCTTTAAACTGGACCATTAATGACCTTAACTGAAAACAAAAAAATTAAATATTTATAAAAAAACAATTATACTCAACTTACAATATTAAACCATTAAAGCATGGCAGAATTTAGACCGCCCGCTTCCACAACATCGACTCGCCAATAACCAGCAACCTCAACACATTATCTCACCTTTGCTCTTTCTCTTTGCGATTAATAAAATAAAAACTATAAAAAAATTAGTGAAAAATTAATGTAAAAATATTTAATCAAAATAATCATTAAATTAAAGAATTAAAATACGCGTAATTAATAGCGACCATCCGTCCTTGAATTCTTTGACTGATCAAAAATAATAAACAACACAACCATGGCTCTCAGATTATAGAGCCTTATAAAGTTTAGAGAACCTTCGTGAGGCTGCAAAACATTTCACTTCCCAACACAGATCTTTTATTCACAGTTAACAGGCCACAGGATTTAAATTATTTGATATGACTATTAACCCTTAGTTTACTTGTTCCTTTGGAACGAATGTCTAAATGCAGTTATACAAAAAGATTTTTTAAGAGACTTTCAATAAAATAGACTACTATAGAAAAAGGATTGCAAGAATGTTTGTTGACAAATGCATCTAATTTTGGCGGGATTTGAACCCGTACCAACTGCTTGGAAGGCAACTATGCTGACCTTGACTTGTTATGCATTCAATAAACAAATTGGACTTGTTTGGGAATATACCAAAACTGCCTATATAAACATAGAATAATGAGCGGGAAGTTATTTACTATCATAAATGCTCCTATATACTCGGAAATTCACGAAAATAGCTAGACTAGGCTGTTGTAGATTGCATTTGTTATTAATAGAATAATGTATTTAAGGTGGACGCATTGGATCATTTAATTATAAAATAATTTGTAGTTACAAAAAAATGCAATAGGAATTCTCAAATAAACTCTTGTAAGGAGATTTCTTTAATCAAAACTAAATGTTTTGAAATATTTTAACATCCATAAAAAAATTGTTGAACTATAGAAATTTAATATTGATTACTAATAGAATAATTGGCTAAAGGCGGATATCTAACCATTATCGTTTTAAACTTCAATTGTAAACAATTAAATAAAAAAATGTCCCTAACGGGATTCGACCCTTTATTTTTAGATAATGGAATTCAGACTTTATTAAAGAATTGTCCAATAAAAATTAGATGGGCATTCTTCATATAAAAAAATGAATGAACCTAATCATTCGATTAACACACCTTTGGTTTGTTTACTAACAGTAAATACTTCTGTTCAGTAGTTCACACAGCCTTACTACGGAACAATATTATGGTACCTTTGGATATAGTTAACTTCGATGTAAATAAAAAATTTTACTAGTATAAAATATACTAGTGGTCCCCATAGCAACTGACCAAATATTTTTTTTTTATATCATTTGATATCTGTTTTCAGAATTGAATAAATTTTACTTCGGCAATTGATTAATAAAGTAAATATAGAAATGAAAACATTTTGATAAAGTGCAGAACATTATCTATAGGCTTATTTTACTCCATGGGACTTTGCCCGCTTGCCTTCAGGCGACTCAAGGCTACAACCCCGTCGGATGGCCAATCAGCCTGCGAATTTGCTTGCAGAATACCCACACTGGACTGGCTAAGTTTTGTCGTCGGTAGACCGTGACTAGTTTGAATAAACAGCACCCATACCAAGCATAGAATAGATTAAGAATTATTCTCCATTGGAAAATTTACCCAGGTTTAACGTGAGTTAGAAAATGAGCGGAATATGGAATTAGCTACAAACGAATTTCATATTAACGGATCGAGCTTTTTATCACGCGAAAGAATGATTTGATAATTTAAAAGAATAATATGAGATAATTCAATTTTTGTGGACAGACTGACAGATTGTCAAAAAAATACAATTATAATTATTTGTAAGTAAAATGAAATTAACTAATTATAAATTTACATTAGAACCAATTCAATTGTTCTTTTAACTTGAAACTTTAATTATTCAAGGATTAGGCTTATCTCTTTATGACTAATTAACGAAAATTATCTGTTACTGATTAGGATTAAATTCATTATTATATTGAAATTTTTGGAATTATCCAAGACTTTATAGAATTTCAAAATATTATAGTAAAGATTATAATATTATTTTAAATTTTCCAACTAAGAAAACTTAAAAAAATTATTTTTGAAGGATAAAGAGATAATTACTTGAAATGTATTTTCCTTTAGGAAGAAAAATACGGACTTTTTTAAATCTTAATTATATTAAGGATTTTTCTTAATAGAATGAATTTTTAGAATTTCAATATTACATATAAAAAACGACTTGATGAAATTATAACACAATTCATCAATTTGACAGACAAAGAGATATTTATTCGAATTTTATTTTTCTTTAGAAAGAGACAGACTGACTTTTTAAATCTTAATTATATTAAAGATTTTTCTTTATAGAAAGAAAATTTTTAGAATTTCCTAATTTTAAACAAAAAAAGGACTTAATTAAATTTTAACAAAATTTATTAAGAGACAGACAGACTATTGAATTACCTCTAAAGTATAAGAGAATAAAAAAATATAAAATAAACAAAATTATTTACAAATTTTACAAATAATGAAAAATAGTGGGATTTTTAAAAAAAGAGGGGGGAAAAAGAAGAAAAAATAGAATTCATTAGAGCAAGCCCCCACACTGAATTAGCGTGTGGTTTGTAACCTTCTTTGAGGTTACTGCTCTGGGCGAGGGTAGAATCGTTTTAATAACCGGATATTGTAGACACCCTGCTTTTTACCACGGGTGGTCTCCAATACATACGTACCCCCGGGGCGTATTTCAGCCACTCGGAACGGGCCGTCATACAGTAGGAAGAACTTTTGACAAACTAAACGGATTTCGGAGAGGGGCTTGTAAAACCCAGGGGCAAAGTTCAATAGTCGTTGAATGGTAGAGAGATTTTCGTACCATGATGGATGGTTAAGGTGCACATTAGCACGAAAAAGCCGGTTTAGCTCTTTCATGGTACGCTCAGCCGGGTTGGCCTGTTGATTGCGGATTGCGACAAACCGCAATTCAGTGCCCACTTCACCAGTGAAATCATGACATTTCTTAGAGGTGAATTGAGTTCCGCGATCAGTTAGAAGGGTTATGGGAATCGGGTAGGTTTTGGCCTTGAAAGGAACTACATTAGTTAGTTCAATTACATGTTGGTAGCCCTTCTTACACCCAGGCTCGGGGGAAAATATATCCTGGAACTCATTTAAGAGTTCATGTAACTGTCGCCTCTCTAGAGAGGATGCGGGCTCAGGCACATCCTCCAGAGGCAGCAGTTGTTGGGATAGACTCTTTGTCCTGGTTTCACAAAGGGCCACCGCAAAAGACTCTTGAAAATGGACCGGGACCTCGGGAACACTATAATTTTGACCCTTTATCTCAATCGCTACAGCATGGGACTGAAAGGATAGTTTTACGAGGTCTTCCTTCATTTCAGTCTTTAAATCCGCCATGTTAATAATTGAAGTATTCATATTGCTATCCATTTTCTTTTCTAAATCGATTTTAAAGCAGTTTATTGAATTATTCATATCCATTATTCTACTCTCCAATCTGTTTATTGAACTATTCATGTTACCCTCTAAGCCCTTAAACAATGCCGTTATTTGTGCCATATCAATTTGTGTTTGTGGGAGACTAGGTTGTGAAAAATTCTGTGTAATATTGGGCTGTGAAATGCCCTGCAACTCACATGATATCGTCTCTATTTGGACCTGGTCTGGTTGGTTGTTGAGATTGTTTAACACCGACGAATGTGCCAACGGTTGTTGCTCTCCTTCTTCCAACAGTTCTGCGATTGACGGCATTGTTATTTCAGGACAGATGGTATCACTATTAAAAAAATAATTCAAATTAATTAGGCCTTTCACGCCAATTATATCACAAGATTTTGGACCAAAAAAATAAAATGATAATTAATTACAACAAACACACACAGGTTGAACTTGTTTCATTCGTCATATCGGTGCGGACCTCCATGTAGCGATTTAACCTACTTATGTTAAATCTGGGTGAGGCCCAATTTAGGATTTTATTGTGTAATGGTATATTTAGCACTCTGGAATAAAAGATAGAAGTTTTGAAAGAAAAGATTTTAATTTATGTAAAGAAGAATAATCAATTTGTACAAAGTGTATTAATAGAATAATTATGTATATAAGTAAAGAAGACAATGAAAACAGCGATTGAAACAAGTTGAAACTGTGTGTGTGTAAAGTGACTGAATTTAATATAAGTTTAATTAACAAAGAAAGTGAACAATAATGGTGGACAGCGTGCATCAGCTGAGTCATAGAGTTTGTGTCCGCTAGCGTGCCTCCGGCTGACTGACTCCGCCAGTCGAGATAGCCTTCCACGCGCAACTCATGATAGCAACGGGGCGGGGAGCAATGACAGACTGCCAACTGCACCTACTAAAAGAAACAATAAAACAAACCTGGCAAGCTATATGCCGATTATGAATATAAGGGCCAAGGGGTGCTTATTTCATTACAAGATATTCTTGTACATATAATCCCTTTCTCTTCTTCTATATGGTAGACAGACAGAGAGACATGGCAGGATAAAAATAACCTGGAGTGAGACGCATCGTAATGCAGTTGCACTTGCACTTTATAGTTTTGTAGCTGCTACTGCATTATTATTAGCTCAGCTGCATTTCTTGGAAAAAGAAACGATCGAAGAATTTTTTTTAATTCGTTCTCGTTTATCTCGATTGGTTTCTGTTTCCGAACCTCCAAGGCCCAAAACATTCGTGAAACAAAAGACTTTTAATGATGTTGCCATTGATTCGGCTTTTCTCTTATTCTAGATGCTTTTTAACTTGTACGATTTTTAAGATTTTTAATCCAAATACAAAAGGGGTTTTTTTTTTATTTTGAAATAAAACAAAGATTCTGAAAATTAATGGCTCCTTAGTAAAAAAGAAAAACACCAAAAACCTCTTTTATCTTTCCATTTAAACTATATTTATTTATTTAATTTAGGAAACAAGAATGTCCAATTTACAAAGTTCCAAGTATGGAACAAAGTACCTCTACTAAAATTATTAGAAGAAACAATGAGGTTGTCCTCTGCTTAATCTATGATAAATATGAGTACATCTATATTAGAAGGCTTGTCGTTTCCTAACATTTCGCAGCTGATTATATTATGTCAGAAAGGTATGTTTTAGAGAATTGCCAATGGCCCGAATAACTCTTTTGGTTCTTGGATTCGATTCCCGTGAGAATAATAACCTTTCTGAGATGTAATTAAATTTATTTATAACATTATGACTATCTATCCTTTAGTAGAATTTTTTAATAATAATACAAATTACCTTAAATGTATAGCCTTTGGATGGGCTCTAATACACAATATGCTAGCCAAATTATAACAAAAATACTAAATGCTTGAAAATTTTTAATTGATAAATAGCTATATCGCTTGATTTCTACTTAATAATTGCTCGATAAATTTGAGTCAGTAATTTCATCCACTAACATTATATGCCGATGTTAGACAACAATTGTTAGTGACAGACTGTGGAAACAAGTCGACTGTGAAATTATTAAGTGAAAAAAAATTTGCCACTATTCGATTCAATAAATTTCAAAATTTCTCTTTATAAATTTAAATAAGCCTCTGAAGTGAAAATCATATTTGCATACCGAGGATTGCTTTCATTATAATTCCATAATACTTGAAATAGCAATTTTATTTGTCATTAATAAGAAGAGAATAAGGAGGAATTTGTTTGAATCATTTTAAGTTTAGTTACTTCTGAACGCCAACAAGTAGAAAATATCCTAAAAACGGCTAGTTTTGAGACACTAATCTTCGAAACCAATATCGGATTATTAGTTGTATGTATTAAGATTTATTTTAAACAGTTAAGTAAAAGTTTTTCACTCTTCTCATACAACATCTATAGAATCTGTATAGTAATGAATTCATTTAAAGATATTTCACCCTAAATTAATTAGAATCAACGCTTGACATGATTTTACAACACATTGAATTTAAGTATGTGGCTGTTTATCAAAAATCGTTAACGTCAATATGGACCTCTTCATTTTAATTTCACTAAATATTAAAATTAGCTTTTTTATTACGTTTTGAATATAGATATAGATAAAACATTACTCTAATTAATTAATTAATTTTCTTATTACATAAATTTGATAAATATATTTGCTTTATTTAATACTAAATGGTTGGGTAGACTGTCTTAGTTTTGTTAGTGTGTGTACAATTGGGGGTATAATTGGTAAGAAAAACAACCAAGGCAGAGGTGGCTATGTATAGGTATCTAGTGAATTTCGATACAGAGACAAGTCCATTACAGCACGTAAACAAATGGCAACCCAATCGTAATCAGAAGGTGAGACGTGCCAGGAATCGGCGTATTACCTGAAAAGGGTAAAAGAGGGGGATAAACGAAGGTCACCAAAAACAATTAACACAACAAATAATACTCTAAACTAAGGACAAAAAGGAAAAATAAATTTGATCAATACAAGTTGTGGTTTGTTGGGTACAAAAAAAAAACACAAAAAAAAACAAGGGTGATCAAAACTCACAAGGGCTATCAAGTTATTTCATCTGATATTCAAAATAATTATTAAAATGTTTTTCTTGCTTAAAATAGTAGTTGTTGATTTTTTAAGAGTAAATTAAAGAGGGTCCTTTACTTATGTGCTGTCTAAATGGGCTTTTGTTCCCGGTGACATTAAATAAATAAAAAAAAATTAAAGAGGGTGGCTTTTGCTTGTGAAAATAAAAATATGCACATTACTCGTTGAAGTGACCTTTAATTAAATAAAGATACTAATTCATCATGCTCAAAAGAAAAAACTAAAAATAAGTCCAAGCCTTCGAAACTATAGTCTCTAATAATATTATAGTAATATTTATATTTGCATAGGTATATGTACATATTTATTTTTATATAATGTATAAATTTTCTCAAAATATTCAAAAATGATTGAAATTATACCGACATTATTGAATAACAGTACTTAAAAAAGGATCATTCGATGCTCAAATTTGTTAATAATCGTAATATAATTTAAATTTTGGAAATTAAAATTTTATTATAAAAAATATAAGTGAATGTGTGTGTATATTTATTTACACCAAACAAATGACGTCCTCTTTGAATTGCTCTCAAAATAATTATTTTGGTATTCAATTTTTGTCAAAAATACTCATAATAAACTATTTAATTACATAAATTTTTTGAGAAATCAAGTCAAAGTCTTCCAAAATTATAAAGGGGGTAAGGCATATTAAAACCCTCGAAAAATGGTCGTTAATTATTGAAAATAGAATATATGGCAGTGGTGGTGAAATGAATTTGATTGAGGATAATCTGAAGAATAAAACCAATTTTAATCAAAAAGTTAAATAAATAGAATTTATATTGACTAAATGTATATGGAACACCATGTGATTGGATGAAAATTGATGACCTGTAAAGATGAAGCCAATACATAAAATATTCTTGTATGGAAGGAATTTTTTTCATTCAAATATTTTCGATACGGCTGTCAATGATTGATTCACCAGCTAAGGGTATTTTATTGAAATATTAAAAATATTTATTTTTTATTTTTAGGACATAGAAGCGACTACCCTGGAGACCTCGGGCTACTATAAAGGAGATTCCCGCCATCTTGGTAAGTTAATTTTTTAATAATAATATTACAAAAAAGATTTTTTCGTCACACTACTCTATAAATAATAATAGATATAAATATATTTTTCACAATCTAAATTATTATCTAATTCACGAAATAATCAGAGAGTTTCTGTCACTTTCTATAATTGTACCAAAATAATGAATCATTTTAAAAAAGTTTTCACAAATTATTTTTTTCTGACTGTGACCCTGGATTCAAATACCCACGTTAATTCCAGAACGTCAAGACGTAGAAAGTAAGTTCTGATGCTACAATTTTTTTATTTTTAAAACCAAGAACTAATTAGATTTTGGTATTTATAGTGTCAGAACTTTTGGTTCGAAAATGGAGAAAATCACTAAAAAATATATTATATTATTATCATAAATGGGGAGAAATTTTTTTTTGCTTATGAGCTGAATTTCGGCTTGCTTGTTTATATTAAAAAACTGTGCCTCTGTGCCAAGTTTTAACTTTTTTGGCTCAAACTGTTTAATGAAAAAATCTTTTTTTTTTTATTTATTTAATGTCACCGGGAACAAAGCCCATTTAGACAGCACATAAGTAAAGTGTTAGTAGGGTTAGTGGGGAGCCGAGTTTTCAGCCGGTAGAAATTTTTATTCGTCAGCTAGGATCGAACCCCGGCCTCCCATTCCAACATCGTCATAATCGATCGATGTCGAAACGAGGCCAGTGCGTTAGCCAACTGAGCCAACCCTGCTCCCGAAAAAAATCTTAACAATCATAAAATTTATAAATATAAGGAACTTAAAAAATTTCACTTTTTGCTACAATTTCGGAAAAATCTCTTATCACCTACCTAATATTATTTTTTATTTTGTTTATTGGGCCTCCGAGGAGCGGGCCGCCTCTTACAAAGATAAAGTTCATTACACAACTTACACTTTCAGCTTCAGAACAAATAAATTCAGATTCAGAGCGGGTGGATGAGAGAGCCAGGATTAATCCTGACTCACATTTCACATTTCTTTTTTTTTTTTTTGTATTTACAATTAATAATCATACGCCACCCGCTCTATATGTTCTTCTGCTGAAAGTGTAAAAAATTAAGGAGAGATTCCCTCATCGCCCTATATGTCAAATTGTTTATTGTTTTTTGCGATATACCCAGGGCGATGAGGGACCCCACCGCTTTATGCCACCACACTCCCTTCCACGAGAGTGTGATGGCCTCGACCCTGACCGAGCCCGCCCCGACGCCAAATCGCTCCGCAATATTGTCCACCAGACTGGAGCTGCCACTATATTTTTCTATTTTGTTTCGGTGGGCAACACCCACTCCTGTAAGCGCGGAGACGATCTGGACGTCCATGGTAATCATTTATCGTTTAATATTCACTAAAATTTATCACTCTGGATGCTTCTAGACCTAGGTGATCATAATATTTACGAAAAAAAATTAATTTACACAAAAAATTTCTCTTTTCGAAAATTTAATAATATTTTTTGGAAAATAATTCTTTAAAAATGTTCTCATTGGGAATATAAGAAAAGTGAGCGAGTGCATAGGTACTATATTTGTTTTTACTTAATTATTTTACAAGTTTAGACCATTTTCCTCTACACGTTCTCTTTTGGTGATGAAAATGTTTATTAATTGAATAAATCTAACGAATATATATACATATATATATATCATTCAAAGTTAATCTAACTTGGAATATTGGCAACCGGAAATAGAGTTCATATGAATATAGGCACTGTATTTGAGCTGTACGCTAGGTTCCCATTGTAGAAAACTTGGAATTAATTTGTTTGTTTAATTGTCATACTTGCATTAACTTAAACTCGAGATAATTCCCTTAAAGACAATATTTTACCATTAAAATTTTGATTTTTTAAGTGAGTAAATCTAGCTAAATAAATTAAACAGCTTATATGTTAAATGAAGGCGAGCTGTACCAATGATTGCCTACATTACAGGCACCTCTATAGTTTGACTGTGCAATACATTAATCAGTTCAGAGTCGAACTTCTTCAAAATAGCGTTTGATAATGAAACATTTTATTTTTGAATAAATCTAAAGAATTAAATTAACTTTAATTTTTTTAAGCTGACATTTTAAAATACGACAACTAGCACCAGGTGTCGTTTTCATTGGCATTAGTTTAAGCTTATTGGGAGAGTGTTATACAAACAGTGGAGAATGTTTTGGCTTAGAGAAGAGAAAGAGATACTTTTGTCTAATGTCTCGTTAGTGAGGAAGTTTTACGCCATGCATTTACACGGGCCATTTCATGCTCAGAGCCAATGATGGGAGGCAATTTCAGCTAATCAAACCAAAAGAGGAGAGAGAAGGCTTGACAATTGACCATAGTATAGTTAACGATTGTTTTAAATTGTTTTCTGGAGAGATTTTATATATATAATAGAATACGAAAGGGAAAGAGAAAGTTTTAATAGAATCCAATAAAAGGGGAGAAAAGAATAGTTAAATGGAAATACCATTAGAGTCATTAGATAAAAGGAAAAAATGCATTTTATTTTGCCAATTTGATTGCATTTGGAGAACAAAATTGAGAAATAATTTTATTCAGGAAATATAAGAAGAATTAATACTATGCAAAACAAATTTTTGAAATCATGCATGAAAAATTTGTGGTCTTGATTGTTTTTTTGGAAATCTCAGTGTTCATTCCATTTTGAAAAAAAAATGAATATCCACGTAGGAATTAAGACATACAAAAAAGTGCTATACAGCAAAATTCTAAAATATTAATTAATATTGCCTGATAGTGTGCAGGTGTCTAAGCGGTCGAAATATTGTAGGAAATCAATCTAAAAAACTAAAAAAAAAAAATGTAAAACTAAATTTAATATTTATTTATTATATACTGAGATGAAGGACTCATTATATTGGTTGAATTCGGATTACGCAAACTGGATGTTCATTCTTGACGCTTTTGAAGTGAAAAAATTAAAATAATTAAATCTATGCAATGGCCTAAATTTTGTTTAGTGACTCTTTATGATCCTGCAAAACAAATTGGATAAAAATAATATACTCTAAATCGGGAGAAGGGATAAAAACTAATAAAATTAGATCCTTAGTCGATTTTAGCCAAATTTTGTACAGTGTTGTTCTTTAAGACCATACAGAATAAATTGAATAAAAATTAGAATTAGTTAGTGGACAGAGTGGAAGGTAGGGGGTATAAAATCAAAATAATTAATTTTTAGATGATTTGTACAATATTTTGCACAATTATTTTTTTAATTTCATGTGAAAAAGTTTTCTAAAATGAGAGGAGAGTGACAATAGAAACTCAATAAATAAATGACTTAAAAATCGGAAAAAGATTTAATTATTTGTTGTGTATTATTTTTTAAGAATAACTTTTTGGTGTACTAAAAATTTGGGGTGTCTTTACACTAGGTGATTTGACGAGGATAGAATTTTAAAATCACAAGGTCTATTTAAAACACGCCGAATTTTTACGTGGGTTTTCGTGATATTTTTCCTTATTTATTTTTGAATTTTTACAACAGATGGATTTTGTGGTAATTTTAGTCTAAACTCTGAAAAATGCGATTTTGATTCATTTTTGTGATGCCACAAATATGGAAGACTAGTATTTGAAATCAAGATATTTTGTTTTTTTAGTAAAAAAATTATTTTCAATTCACTGTTTGTTTTCATCTGGAAATTTATTCTAATTATTATTAATAATTTTTTGTTCTAAATGAATAACAATCTTACAATCTTCTATGAAAGAAGCGAAAATGTCGGGCGCCTAAGGAAATGATTTCCATTGCAAAATGTAGATTTTAAAGGCTTCTTTAAATTTCATTCGCTCCAAAAATTAAATGATCTCACGAAGTAAAGGTATAATTCAATTTGAAAACAAACGTATTTGTATGTTTAGTTGACAACCTCAAAAAGGCTTTGCATAAGTTGATTAATTTGACTGAAAATGAAAAAAAAAGGGTTTCAACTTAAATATTTTTTCATTTATTTTATTAATAATATTTTTTCTTTGTTAATTTATTTCTACAAAATTATTCCAGGATGATTTAAATAATACATCCAGAGGGTTAGAAATCTAATTTACAAAAACATTTTAATGTTTATTCATGATTCGTCTCGTAGTTTTGGTTTCAAGAGAGAGAAAGAGGGAAAGATCCCCTGGATATGATTTATTAGGATATAAATCTTACAACACCCAAAACCACCCTATATCATCCCTCTCAACCCTTTCTTTTGGATACTATTCCATTTCTACTTAAAAGCCTATTCTAGTTAGAATTTTCGATAAAACGATTTTACTTTCTATATTTTTTCTCTCTTCCATAATTTACAAATTCACAAATAAAGGAAATTAAAAGTTTTATTGAAATTTGAGTCGTCACGTCACATCCAAGAACGTAAATTCAAAAGCAAAAAACACAAAAGGATAAAATAATTTTCGTCACAAGTACTGATAATAATCTGTTAAAGTAAAATTTTTTGACATTTTCTTCTGGTGGTTTTGGTGATGAGAATATGTTTATATAGTAATGAAGCTGTTGAAGCTTTTATTTTTGTGATTAATTTTATTAAGAGTTGAAATTTTAGTAAAATCACACATAATTGATTATAATTATTTATTGAACACGAATAAATAATACTGAAGGAGACAATAAAAGAGTGTCTCTTCTGTTGGAATTATAAATTTTATTTATTTATAACGATAAATTATATTATAAATTATAATCAATATCCCTCTAAATAAAACAAGTTTCAATAAAGAATTAGAAATAATAAAACAAATAGCCGCCAAAAACGGTTACGAGAGACCCCTTATTGACAAACGATTAAAAAAGAAAATTGAAAAGTCAACTCAGGATCTGATTTATTCCCAACTGTCCGAGCCAGAATCAAAACCAAAACTAATAATCCCATACTATGGAAAAATTTCGGAAACTTTAAAATTAAAATCTTTAGGATATGAAACAATTTTCAAATCCTCTAGAACATTGGGATCTGAAATTAGCAAAAATAAGAAAGACAAAATTCAAAAAATGGACAAATCGTTATAAATAAATAAAATTTAAAATTGCAGCAGAAGACACACTCTTTTATTGTCTCCTTCAATATATAAAAATTCTTGAAGGAGACAATAGAAGAGTGTGTCTTCTGCTGGAAATATAAATTTACTATAGTTTCCTTCAATATATAAAAATTCTGCTACTTTCGGCAAAAAAACTTTCAATTTAATATAAAAATTATGATACTCTGGGCACAAAAAAATAATACAATAAACTACGACTTTTCGATCGCTTTATTCTGCAATCGTACTTAAGTATGAGCACCAACTCCGATTTTAGGTTGTGATTTTACTGAAATTTCAACTTTTAATATGTTTATATCTTTTCCATACAGAAAATCCCTGGAAAACTATTCGTAAGTGTTCAACATTTTGGAAATCCTCTAACATTTCATTTAATTGAAGAAAAAAATTGTGAACGGTTAGAGCTAAAAAGTCGAAACTTACTATAGCATAGTGATGCAGTTCGTTAATACAAACACAAAATATACCAAACTTCAGCTCATAATTACAACCATTCGATAGCTACTCATAAGACATACATACATACATTTTATTTTTTCTGATTTTGGATTTATTTAACCAGTACTTGTGAAGCTAAAAGCCCCAAAATATAATCAGTTTTACATTTAAGAAATTAATTTCCTACGACTTTCTTTTTTTGAACTATTATGAACAGAAAATAAATCATGTCAGACATTTCTAAACACAATAAACCAAGAAATATAATTCAATTAAATATTCAATAGATACTTCTTTGGCTTATCTGGGAGGCGGAATAGTGGATCCGCTCAACATTTTCCGCTTATTCACATATAAAAATGTCTGAAATGTGAAATAAAATGAATTTTTTCCGACCCTCTATCTGCGTATGTATGGATTACGATAGCTACAATAAGTGAAGAACGAATCTTATACCAAAATGTAAGTCTTTTTAAAATCAAGGAATTGATTATAATTTCGGATTTCTAGCTTCAGAATCTCCAATTGAAAAATGCAAAAATAAAAATCAAAATCAAATTTTCCTAAACGCTTGGACAACACGAGCTCGAACTAACAAAATAAGCTTGTTTTAATATGATTCTCCAATAAGATAAGTTCAATTTTGTAGCTGAAAATGTTCACTGTCGAAAAAATTAATAAATTCTTTTAATTTACAGAGAGGGTGCCGATTCTTGAAAAATATTTCTCTTTTTCTTCGAATTAATGATTTATACTGCTATTAAACTCCACCTCATTTAGACCGATATATCGTTCATTTCCTTTCACTATTTTTCATATTTTTGTTAATCCTGAAGATTAGGTTTCTGTTTGATTACCATTTCTAGAACCTATGATATTAATTAATCCAATAGTCTTTGTATTGTAACTTGTGGCACAGAGTCGAGGATGATTGTTTTGCTTTTAACCCTATAGTATTTTCTCGAATTTTTCTGATTTCGAAGGCCAAAAGTTGTAATAAATAAATAAATAAATAAATATTTTCTCGAATATGCAATCCCTTAATGCCTAGTGCGTACTCTCTACTCTGATCCTGTTTTAATACGCTATTTTGAATCAGATCGTAGAATGTAGAGCACACTCCTTGCCTATGGCTTTATTAGCTAATTGTCATTCGATATAAAATCTATACCACAATAAAGAAAGTAAAAACTTGAAATATATGTTACCTACGCTTTTAACAAATTTTATTGATTTCACAATAAAAAAAGAATAATTAAAATCGGTTCATAAACAAAGAAGTTATGCCTGAATAAACATATCAAAAAGGTCCAATACCAATGAAGCTAGACTGATCCCAATGCAAACAAAAATTATCAAAATCTGTTCACAATTGGCGGAGATATGAGTTAACATAGACACAAAAAAAAAATCAGTCGAATAGAGAACCTCCTCCTTTTTTGGAGTCGGTTAAAAATATATGTATTGTAATATAGCGTATATTCTAATGAATAAATTCATTAGAGCTCAACTTTTTTTTGTTCATTTAATCTCATTAAAAAATGGCTCCGACGATTTTCCGGCAGCTTACTTTAATTAAGACATCCCTCCTTTCTCTTCTCCACATACCCGCCTCGGATTCTTCACCCCGGGTGGGCGAAAGAGGAAGTGTCTTAATAGAGGCTGATTTTTTATTTTTTTCTTCGTATCAAACGTCACATTTTTTAAGTGGCATCTTGACAACTCATGTAGGCAGAAAAAAGATTGAACCCCCTACAGTAGTTAATTTTATATTCTTGGTGAATTTTTATGTAAATTTCCAACTCCAATCCGGGAGATAGTTACGTAGCGAAATATATAGTATATAGCGTGGGTGGGTGTGCAGGGGTGTTCAAAAGAATTTGCGGAATTCACCTTTGGGCAGAGTGCTAGAAGAAAACGGAAGAGATAGATAGATCGAAACACGGGCATTTGGAAGAAGAAGAAGTGGGGATGGAAAGAATCTTGATGGTTTGACTAGAAGGTTTTATTTAGATTTATGGGAGACGATATCTTTCAAGACGAATCTTGGCGAAAGCAAATATTGCTAGAGCATTTCACCCACCCACCCTCCGAAAGGGTTATTTAACTTCAGCCCTAGCAAAATATATACTCGAAATGATATCCATTAGTTACGCATAAAAAAGAAGGCCATCAATTCGTTTAAAGTCACTTTCTATTTATTACTGCTTTTTGAAAAACAATAATTTCAAACTTTAACATTATAACGACAGTAGCCAGAATTTTTTTCATGCCTTATAAACCCTGATTTGACTACTTCGTGTATTTTATTTATTTGATAATCTCTTAATAAATATATTTATACAAATATAGTCGAGTTTCGATAAGTAGAACCTCGATAATTCCATTTTTTCGATAATTCGAACTCTTCAGTTAACTAAATTTTAATTTTCCTCATTAATATATCAAAGAATAATTGATTTGAAAATCCCGTTAGGTACAAAAATTGTGTAAAAATGGGTATTTCGACGTTTTCAAACACCATCATTTTAATGTGAATTAGATTAAAAAAAAAGTATAATCCTACTTATTCTGAGATCTTTAAAGTCCCATGATAAAAATTTTAATACAATTTTTGTTATGGGGGAAATAAATATGTAAATTCATATAATATGTACATTGTACATTTAATATTATATCCACAATGCTCTAATAGATAAGCATTGTTGCGACACTAATAGGGTTTTGGTTTACTTTTATAAGGAACCACAAAAACGAAATAATAGAGAAATAGTGAGACTGAATTTTTAGTTATACCTATATATTTATCATATTTAGATTTTCATGACGTTTCGGTCACATTTCAATCTTTTTTCTACGGTATTAAATTTATATTAATTAATAAATATTAATTTTTTATAACTATGTGTGATTAATAATATAATTATTCTAAAAGAGAAACGTATATATACAATAATAAATAAGATTAACTTCATTAGTTGAGTTATGAAAATGAAAACAAATTTTTTGATAATGCCTATGTAATATTAATTACCTAATTATAAATTGTGTGTCAACATATCTCTATCTTCTCTCTATATATAAAAATGAATTGCTGTTCGTTAGTCTCGCTAAAACTCGAGAATGGCTGGACCGATTTGGCTAATTTTGGTCTTGAATTATTTGTGGAAGTCCAGAGAAGGTTTAAAAGGTGAAAAAATATGAAAATGCTCGGAATTAAATAAAAAAAAAAAAAAAATTCAAATTTCGTACCAACGACACCAGCGCTCTCTGGAGGTGGATAGACGAACGTTTTGGATTATAATTGTTATCTATATATATATATATATATATTATTGTGGCGGTACGTAAAGACACTCCAATTAACAACTAACATGCGAGTATTTTTGCAACAAGATGAAACTGCAATTGTGTTTGCGAAGCAGTTGTTAGACATTGGAAATAATAAAGTCGCAGTGGACACCTCGACCGGATTCATCACATTACCCATAGATTTCTGTCAATTCACAGACTCAAAAGAGGAGCTTATTCAGCGTGTTTTCCCATATATAGCGCAACAGTTCAATAACCATAATTGGCTGGGTGAACAATATTGGCGGCGAAAAATAAAGATGTCGAGGATCTCAATGCGACCATTCAGAATTTTCTTCCGGGACAGTTGGTTTCCTTCAAATCAGTCGACACCGTTATAAACCAGGATGACGTAGTCAACTATCCCACTGAGTTTTTAAATTCACTGGAATTGCCTGGATTACCACCTCACAATTTGCAGTTAAAAGTAGGATCAGTTGTCATCATGCTGCGTAACATTAATCAACCTCGACTGTGCAATGGAACAAGACTGGCTGTGAAAAAGGTGATGAATAACGTCATTGAGGCAACAATCATAAAGGGAAAATACAAAGGAGAGGATGTCTTGATCCCACGTATACCGATGATTCCAACGGATTTACCATTCGATTTTAAACGTTTACAATTTCCAGTACGACTGGCCTTTGCGATGACCATAAATAAATCGCAAGGCCAGTCGTTGGAAGTTTGCGGAATCAACTTGGAGTTTCCCTGTTTCGCGCATGGACAATTATACGTCGCGTGTTCGCGCGTCGGAAAACCGTCATCTTTGTTTATTTACGCACCACAAAACAAAACAAAAAATATTGTTTATCAGAAAGCTTTAAATTGATTATTAGACTGTATCATAACTGTGTGTGTCTGTCAATATCAAATTGAAACCTTATTATAAATAGCCAGTATTTCAGGAAAACTGTGTTTTGTAAGTAACCAACATCATGTGTAATTAATCAAAAATAATAATAAAACTTCATTCATACCGAGCATTTCTTTTTTAATAATTACGGATTCCTTTTGTTTGTTTTAATTTTATTTTATACAAAAGTTTAGGTCTTTTATTTATCGATTGAGGCAGTACGAAGTCTGCCGGGTCAACTATCTTATATATAAAATTTTCGTGTCTCAATGTTAGTTACCATGCTCCTCCGAAACGGCTTGACCGATTTTTATGAAATTTTATATGCATATTCAGTAGGTCTGAGAATCGGCTACTATCTATTTTTCATACCCCTAAGTGATAAGAGTTGTCCACCCCTAACATTCTTTTTTATTTTTTGGACAACATTTTTTTTTTTATATTGTGGCATTAAAAAATACATAAAACCCTAAATTTTTACACTTCCATCACCAACCCCTATTTTTTATAGTAATTTTAGTAATTTAATCATTTTTTATCCCGCTCGATAATTGATCCAAAAAAAAAAACAATTTACATAAAAGGTAGTCAATTTTGGAGACCTTATACTTCCATCCCGAGACGCTGCCCGCCAGGGCAACCAGACCGGAGGGCCTAGCTGGGACCGGCCTGCCGGAGGCACGCCAGGTTCAGCTAGTTTTAAATAAATTTTGATGATATAACATTTATTTTCAAAATATTTTTCTAATCTGGTCGTGAATATCATAAAAAACTCAAACAATAATAACCAATTGTCCAACCTGAAGCATTTTCGATGATACATGGGATCGATTCCCAAAAGTGTGGAAACTATACTGTCATACAATCAAACATATATCTAATGAGATCTTTGATTCAGCCTTTAAAATTTTTTGTTTTTAAAATACCATTAGCTTGTCGTATTTAGGTGGGCTTTAAATAATGAAATTTCAGGAAAATGTACATTTTCTCAATATTCAAAAAACCTATTTGTTTTTAATTTATTTATTCGAAATCGTTTCATCTATTTTGTCTCATTTAAAGGGTGAAATTAGAAAAATTTCCCAGCAAATAACTCCCACCCCTCATTCTCTCCTTGAAGATAAGATGAACAAAAGTTTAAACGTCAATTATTTAAGAAGAGATGAAGAGAAAGTAAAAAGAGGCTTACATTGGAATAATTCAGCAGGTGAATTTACCGATAAAGAAGACACGGCCGATGTTATACTCGTTTAACCCATCCAACACACACACTTTAGCAGCCATCCCAGAAAGCCTATCTTTTAAGAACTAAGTTTACGCACGTTTGACATATACACTCAATTTCTTATCTCTGTCTCTCTCTATCCTCATTCCGATTTTTCTTGAGCACTTTAAAAAAAAAACCCTGTGAAAAACTTTCCAAGTACCATATCTGTAGATATCCATCCGCTCACACACACTTATCCTCTTAGATATATATATATATATATTTTATTCCTTCTAAAATTTTATCTTTTTTATTTTTATAAAAAAATTCTAAAATCTTTATAGAAGACATTTGATACTCATCATCACTTTTCTCGAAATCAGATTGATATAGGTGAATCTACGTATCATATTTCTGTGTTGTACCTTGTCATATATTTGACAACATTGATGAAGTTTAGTCATTTTGGCTTTAGCGAGTTTAGATAGCATGGCACAGGTAATCGAAGACACCACAATAAATATATATATAAAGCCTAAATTAGAATGTATGGTGGCCCAGGACTGCAATGAATGCGACCCTACATAAAATCATAAACTTACTTAAAATATTGAAATTTATATGTAATGAGTGGAAAATGTACCTGATACAATTAGCCCTGATAATTTTTTTCTCTAAAATAAAAAATCTGAGAATCTTCTTAAAATTTTTCAAAAAATAAAAGTGCTAAATAATGAATTTGGAGCTAGATTTCAAGATTTACGCCAAAATAATCACCATTTCAGTCTATTTTCGACTCCATTTTAATTAAATATAAATTTTTTACTTGCATACTTTCTGATTGATTATAGGTATAAAACTAGAATTAGATACCGATCTGAAGAAAAATGTAATAATGTCTCTTTATTAGAATTTTATAATAATAATATCTACACAGAACCACAAATATTCCTGGCTTCGCAATATTCATAATATCACTTTTTGTAAGTATGTATGTGTTTACGTATACGAGAAGCTATTTTCAAGAATAAAATTTACGAAAAGTAAAATTAGAAGCTCACTCACTAAGATGTAAAAAAGTAATAAAGTTCTCATTTTTTAAATATCAATCTTCATTTCATATTTTCATTTTCTTCTTCTTCTTCTTCTTCTTCTTCTTCTTCTTATTTTTAAACCTATAGGTTTGTTTCTTCCAGAACGTCATACCATCTCTTCTTAGGACGACCTCTACTTCTTATTCCAACCGGCTTGTTTGTCATCACTTTCTTTATCAGTCGGTCTTCTGGCATTCTTCTCACATGCGCATACCATTCCGCTCTTCTTCTTTTAACCCATTCGCCCACCTTTTGTATTCCACATTTTTCTAATATCTTCACTCTTCATCCTATCGAGCCTGGTCACGTTCATTATCCTTCGTAATGTCTTCATTTCAGTCGTTTCCAATAATTGAGAAGTTTTTGCAGTATCGGGTCTTGTCTCTGCTGCGTAAGTTAATATTGGACGTACTACGGTTTTGTAGACTCGTACCTTGGCCTCCGTTCTTAAATATTGATTTGACCAGATTGCATTGTTAAGGCAACCCGATATTTTTGAGGCTCTTATTGCCTGATGTCTTACCTCTGTTTCTAGGTCTTGATGAGAGGTCATTTGGATGCCAAGGTATGTGAAGGACATGACTTGTTCGACAATGGTATCGTACAGTTGTAGTTTGCATCGGAGTGGTGATTTAGAGATTGTCAGTGTTTTGGTCTTCTTGGTTGACATTTTCATTTTCTAAAATATTTATTAATTAAAAAATTAAAAGTTCTTGATGTGCTTAATGATCTGAACAAATAGAAATCAAATATTATTATGCTATGCTATTTTTGCTTCTTTGCCTTGGTACCTAGATATCATTATAGTAAATTATTAACTATCTATCTTTTTTGATTAACAAAATCGGTAGAATTACTATATTAATTTATCTGAGGCCCGAGACATTTTTACTTTATCCAATGCGAATCATGGGAGAAAGTATTGGAATCGCTCTCGAGGCAAGCGCGACTTCAAAGGGTCCTCAGGTAAAGACTACGGAACCCATAGACTCAATTAAGGTCACAAATTGAAGTATTCAATGAGATTGAATTTTAGCACGTGACGGTTTTGCCAAAAATTACCTGGAATCTCGTCGAGAGGCCAAAAAGTGCCATTTTTTTGGAAGTGTGTGGGGATGGATGGATGTATGTATGTGTGTGTGTTATCGTTTATTTCGTCCACGATTTTTTCCACACCTTCGCGCTGATTGAAATGAAATTGAAAACCTACCATTAGTTTAACAAAATGAAGCGCTGATTTGTTTTTGGTACATATCGGCCCACAAACATTAGTACTTTATTTCAGTACTTTTTTAGTTTTTTCTAAATATCTTGAAAATGACTTAACCAATTTTGATGAAATTTAATATCCTAATTAAGTACCTTGGGGACCACAAAAAAGGCTAAATAAAGTTTTTAGTAAAATTATATTTTAATGTACTTTACTCAAGAACATATTAATATTTCAAATGAATTTGGATAAAGTTTAGCAACGATCCGTTGCAGTTTATTTTTTTCAAATGTGGCACGTGTAAGCCAAAGGTTTGACAACCCTCTGGTAGATGATCCGTACCGTTGGACAATCAAATTATATTATAAGTAAAATCACGTAGGTACATATAAACAAAGTATAAACCTAAAAAAATTTCACAAGCTTTATTGCAAGTTTCTAAATTAACTATTTGGGTGCATAGCAAGCCAACTTCCACTCGACTTGAGTGATCATATGCATGAAATTTATATAATTTTATTCAAACTTAAACCAAATATATTACAGAATACTACTAAAGTTATTGCGAAAAATGTTATATGTATACAGTAGTTCAGTGATTCTCAATCTTTTCCATATCGATTTCAGCTGTTGCCCCTTCATATCGATTTCAGCTGTTGCCCCTTTCACTACTAAAAATTTATAAAAATCATTATAAAAGATGCTTTCCTGCTAAGAATACAAGCCCAAGAGAGTTATTAGTTATTCAAATCATTTTAGCTTCTTGAATTCATTGAATAGATTTTAGGATACCGTGGGTACATACGTACGCACTGACCAATGGATTTTTGGCCCCTTTTTTGCCTCTGGGGACCACAATATCCGATTTTATGTCCCAAATCCGGTTTCCAACTATTAAGAGCATCGATTCCTTCCACGTAGAAGTTACAAAATGAAATTAACTTTTTTCATCTCTGAGATACAAGCTCTCAAAAAGTCAGGACTTAGACAGGGCATCGCAATACTTCCACATTATATTCTATCAATATAAATGTGAAAGTAAAAATATGGTATGAATAACCCTTTAAGAGTTTTATATAGGTATATTATAATTTTATGAATTCGAACTCGACGAAAAAAGAAGAAAAAAATTATCATTTTTAATGTAACTTTTTCGATTTCTTATTGAATGATTTATGAAGGACAGAGTAGGAAATAAAAACAACAACAGAGAGCGAGAGAGAAAGATTCCTGAAGCACAATAAATCGCGATTTATTCCTTCTTGAAATGGCGGTCACGAAGTGTCGAGTGTGAGAAGGTCTTTTTGCTCATTTGAATGCTTTGCAAATCGAGAACGAGAAGAAAAAATAAATAAATAAATAAAACGAATTGGACAAACATAAAGATATACATTATAGATATAGATATTCTTAGGTATGAATATCTTAAGTGTATTATTAGCATTACCATTGAAAATTTATTGGTTTTCAAATCATCAATTCAAGGCAGAAAATTGCAATCAATAGGAAATCGATCCAGAAGAAAAGTGATTAGCATAATAAAGAAAGTTAAAATGAGTTTGACTAAGGATATAGGTATAGTCGTATAGTGGAGAAAAAAGAAAGAAATTGGTTCAGTTACAAGGGGACAACCGAGGGGTGAACCGCGACCTAATATCGTGCACGCCTACTTCAACCTGCACTTTCATTTCCAAGTAGAAGACAATAGATGAAGGGGAAATATCTAATGAATTCCAAAATAATTCCACATAATTCCAAAGACATGTACACCTCATTCCAATCGCGGTTCACCCCCCGGGGACAATTAAAGAGAATATTTATCCAATAGGTCTCCAGGAGAGATGCATTAATAATCATTATTAAAAATAGGATAACTTGAAATATAGGTTGATTCTTAAGAAGAATAGAATGAGGTCGTCTACTACATGATGGAAATAAACGATACCTATTTATAAGAGGATATACTCAGGGCTAACCAAACCCGTGGCCCCCGGGCCGCATGCGGCCCAGCACTCCAATGAGTGTGGCCCAACATAAAATCATAAACTTCCTTAAAACATTGAGATTTTTATGTAGAGATATATTTATTCCCTTTTGTCGAAATATTAATGTACATTTGTACAATAAGTGAAGGTTTTTTCAAGAATAAAATTCACTAAAAGCAAATATATAAGCTCAACTACATAGGATAAAAAAAAAAAAAATAATGAAGTTTCGAATATTTAAAAATTCTTATTCTTCATCTCATATTTTCATTTCCTAAAATATTTATTATTTCAGTAATTGATATGCTACGCCACTAACCAAGTCTATAGAGTTATCATTTTATAACAAGGAGACACGGAATTGGGGTTTTCTAGAACAATCACAATTAATTGATAATTTCTCTCCTGGACTAAAACTTGTCAGGACTTGTCTTTTAGATCTTTGCACGTTCTCACATGTCAATAGATAATGGATAGACAGAATTTAATCAGAAGTTAATTAGCTCGAGAACGGAAGCTTGTTAAGTTTGTTCTGGAGTCATAATGTTTATATTTCCAAAACAAAAACTGTTATATTTTGGGCTTCCTAACTTAAAAACTTCTAGATGAAACATGAGATAAATCTGAAAAGCTCGTGAACAGTTTGTAGATAGTGAAATTAAATTCTTCACATGAATTTCTAATAATAAGACCACCCCCCTGTGCCAAGTTTAAAACCTAGAGCTCAAAAAAATGTTTATGATAATAATTAACAACTACTATTGCAGATGTTGATGTCTTCGGATTATGAATTAGCTTGTTAAATCTTTTTAGAAATCACGATCTAGCTATTGTTAACATTGGGTTCTTTCTAGCTAATGAGGAAAAACAGAAAACTCCATGAACAGGTAGTAACTTTCGAAATTATAGTTGACACTGGAATTTGTATTAATAATTCCCGTCCCCAGTGGCGTAGCCGGAAAATTTTCATTGGGGGGGGGGGGGGTCAATCCACAAAGCAAAATATTTAGTGCGAATTTTTTTTTTTATTACCATAAATCAAATATATACTTCAAGAAATTAATTAAACTTATGAAATATATTTACTTACGGTTAGTTTGCCATGAGAAACAGTTTGTCGTTGCCGTTATTCATCCCATGAGCCCTGACCTTGGGGGGAGGGGGGTTCTGACCTCCCATTCCCCCCGCGGCTACACCCCCTGCCCCTCCCAGTCGTCAAGTATAAAATTCAAAAAAATCCTGATAATAAATAACGCCTATTATTTGTTCATGTCTTTGGTTCAGGAAGTAGCTTGTTAAATCTTTTCTAGGAATTACGATATAGTTGTAGTTAATATCCCAACTCCTAAAAGCACTAAAATTAAAATTACATTTTAAGTAGATATAATAATTTATTTGAATATTTGTCCAATTTTCCCCCAAAGGGCGATTCAATGTACAACTTATGCCCTTATGCTCGGCGCCGGACTTGGATATAGTTATCCTATTCTCTACCGGTAGGAAGAAATTAACTGTGAATTTAACACCTCTAATTTCATTATATATCTAGTAGTATATAAAGGGAGTAGGTAGGATTTAGGACGTAGAATAAGAGGGAGACAGAGAATCGATTCATTTAGCCGATTAATTCTTATTCAAAGGGCGTTCGTTGGACCCGGAGAAACAGTTTTATTTGTTTCATCTCTATATTATTACGTATTTAATGAATCCCCTCGCGCTTTCCCCGCGAGGGAGTCTAACCCGTTGCCCTCTCACCTTCTCGCTGTATATAAAAGACTTAATTTTCAACTAAATAAATTAAATTCCAAAGTGGTGATTTGTTGTTGGTTGTTGTTAGTGAATGAGAATTTACATTACAAACTCGACTATATTAATTCAATCTGACAAACATCGTTTAGAACGAACAGTTAAACAATTCATTTTATGAGCGAAGCGAAAGTGATGTTAATTATAATTATTAGACGATTTATTTATTAATATAGTTATTCGATTGTTGGTAATCATTCACTTTGGAATGTTTTCCATTTTGAAAGAAATTTGATTTAATTCAATTGAGATTCTTATACAAATTATCGAGCAACAATTCATTTTCTAGATTCAATTTTACTTTCTGCGAAATGCCATATCAATTTTAATCTTTAGTTTAATAACTTGGGAAATTTTTTGTAAATCCTAGTACACCCTTATAGAGATTAAAATCTATAATTTTTAAGGAGATAGGTTTTGGTTCTAGGTGAAACATTTTTATATAATAATAAAAAATTGGGTAAAATTGCGAGGTGGGTTTCATAAAAATAAATGAAATAAAACAAAAATGAGTTTAGAATTCGATATATAGTATTTCGGGTTGTCAGCCCATCATCAGGAGTCAGAGAAAACTGAATATAACATATTTTCCAGCATCTGTTTCGAAAATTCACTTGTTTCATCTTTCGAAAATATTAATTCTCAGTACGTTTTCTCCTCTCCCTTAATTTTCGCTCACCATACCTCTTTCCAAAAAAAAAAAAATTATTATTTGTAAAATTTTTTCCAATTTATATTCAGTTTTTCTGACTCCTGATGATGGGCTGCGCAATTTTACCCAATTTTTGAAGCTTTGCTTCTTAAAGCGCGCTGGGCATGGCCTAAATAGGAAAAAAGCGACCCCCGTAAGATTCTCACTCAGCACGATTCTGGGCTGCTGGTAGGGGAAGTAAGAGAGGGCGGGTGAAGGGCAGGCCAGGTCAAGCGAGAGAGAGCACAATCACAAAGGGCTTTCAATTTTAACTTTCAACTGCCAGAGTATTAAATGTCTCAAAAATGATTTCACAGTTAGAGTTATTAGAAATATTAATGTACTACTACTAACTGAGACGTGGATGGGTAATGATGAACATTATGATGTACCTAATTTCGACTGCATTGTTCAATACAAACGAAGTGATGTTCGAGCAAGCGGAGTAGCAATTTACAAAAATTTAAATGATAAATTAAATATTATTACTCCGAATAATGAAACAACCATGTCGAATACTAATGATATATACGTTAGACGGACAATTATTGGAGATATCTGTGCATGTATGTGCTAAATGGACAATAACGTTGAAATAGTCATGGTAGTCATTTATATTTCACCGAATTCTAAATTGGAAGACATAGAATTTTTTCATTCATCGTGCACTTCTATAATATTCTAAAGATGGTTCTCTTTTACTTGGTAAAAATTTCCATCAGCTTCCACTAATTTTGGCGGGCGATTTCAATGTTAACTTTGCAGATCCAAAATCAGATATCTTAAAATTATTTCTATTGAATAAATTTGATTTAAAATTAAGCAATGACCCAGCAGCATCTACAACTAAATATGGAACCACCATTTATGCAGTTTTTTCAAGATATTCACAAAATATTGAATCACAAATTTACGTGTCTTATTTCAGTTATCACAAACCTATAGTTTCTATGATACAAACACAATAGATCTCAATTGTTTACATATTTTTCAATACATATTCTGTAAATTTTTTTATAATTTATTTATAAATTTATTATTTGAAAAAAATTTTGTTTCCGACATCTTCTTATTTCATTATTATAATTGATTTTTTTTATTCAATATTTTTTATTTATTATTATTTGTAATCAATTGACAATGCATATCAACGACGAAGAAGCAAAGCTTCTACCGCCAGTCCCACGACTGTCTTTATTATTTTTTATTATTATATTAAAATCTCTTCAACTGTGATAAAAGATTGTGAACTTACATGAACTTCCAACATGTATTGTGTAAATTTGTTAGTATTTTATTACTAATTATATTTAATTTTATTTATATGATTGGATTGTCTTCTAATGAATCCAAGATGCATGGATAATATTTATTGGCTATCAAAAGGGTTGTATTTACACTCCTTGGGAATTGAACGCAAATGTCAAAAAGTAATCTCGGCCGATGGTTGTCTTTAGAAGTGAAACCAGTCTGACAAATATTACACTTATAAAATTTTTTCCAAAACATAAATCTATATTTTGAAAAATTTCGCTATTTAAATTTAAAGATACAAAATTTCAAAATTAAAAAACCTTCGGCAATTTCTATTGAATATGGTTTGGATGTATGTTTAAATTTTGAAACACTTATTCGTAAATAAAAAAAATCAATAAGCATTAGAAAATACCCTCGTGATTTTTCGAACTAACCTTTTAAAGAAAAAATTTCTATTCTTTTTAATCTAAAGATGAAATATGAAAGTGTACCTTTCCTAAAATAATGCCGAAAATAAAATTTAATCTAAAATTTAATCAAATTAAATTTATACTTGAAACATTTTACAATACTTTTTAAGCAAAATTTTAATCGTAGACATTTACCAAATTAAATTTTTTCATTTATCTCGATAAAAGTATTGCCCAATGTTCCAGGTATAAGTTTTAAAAGTTTATTTCTAGAAGCATGAAAAATGTTGACATAAAAACTTCCTCACTACTAATCTAAAGATTAAAATATAGATGGCATTTTGTCGAATGTAGCACTTAATTATCCATTTATTTATGTGCTTAAATAAATGATTTAATCCTTATTAAGAGCAAGATAGGGATGTATTAATCGTCTTATATCTTTAGAAGCTTAGTCTGTATTCAGTATTATCATTAAATATAAACTAACAAATCCATTCTCTCGTGCTATCATCAAATGTTAATTTATTTACTCTAAATAATAAAATAACCATTACGAAATATATAAGACTTTATACCTAAAAGTATACATAGATATACATTACTGTGAAAATCTGATGCTAAAACCCGATTTGTTTCGCTAGAACAAGTTGCACAAAACTCTTATGTACTGATATTGACTAGTCAATTCTCAAATTCACTAAGAGACTTTAGAAAAAGCGTAATTGAGTGAAAGAATTGTTATAATTTCTATTATTTACATTTTTTTATTTAAAGTGGCAATAAAAACCTCTCATTCATCATTTCGTTTCAGAGGTTTTACACTTTCCATATACCTGGACATTCATACACCTGAATTTAATTTAATAATGACTTAAAATATATTTACGAGTTACAACTAGCTTTGACTAAAATATATTAATTAAGTCTTTTTGCATGTCCACCAGTACAGGGGTTCAATTTGTTGATTTTTTTTTCATAATAAGTCTATTCTAGAATTAAAGGCTGGTGTTGCCAGCCATTTTAGCAAGGAGTTTCTATGACGTCACTAGGGGCCACGTGACGTCACGGAAACTCGGCATTCTCTTTCTGGCTTATATCTTAAAAATTGTCGAATTCGAGCACCCGATCTTCAAGATAGCTTTTTTATTTTATTTATTGTCCCTGGGAACATAGCCCATTTAGATACCACATAAGTAATTTTTTTTTAATTTAGCATGATTTTAATTTTGTATTTCATGATAATTTTAATTATTTAATCAAATTATTTGATCTGTAGTTTTAGTCATATTTAGTTAGAGGTCTGATAGCTAAAATATGTTTCAAAATCTTATTTCTTTATTTCATTTTGTGATTTTCGAAGGAGAGTAAAATGTTCATGTTTGTGGGAAATGCCTCTTTGCTGATCTCCAAATATTCAAGATTTAAATTTTTTAATGAATGAAGACGATTATAAATTCAAATGGACTTTTATGTAGAAAAATCAAAATTTCCATTACTACTAATAGAAACACCCATTCTTTTTGTTGAGTAATGGAAGTAAAAAGAGAGGGAGTAGAACACGCAGGACATATTTTGAATCAGATATTTGATTTATTAATTCCAGAATTGAAGATTTTAGGTTTCAGAAAGGAGATCCAATTTCTAGAAGTCAGAAGGGCTCTCTCTGTTTCTAATTTGACCTCGATGGGATGTTAAATGTTTGATAATCTCCTATTTCGTTTTAATGAGATTTTGGAGGTTGATTATTGACTTTATCTCATTAAACCACATTACATGGTTGGTGGTATATACAATAAAAGCAAGAGGCTTCAATGGTAAATTATATTTAAATAAATTAAAAGAAAATATATTTAAATTTTGAAAATTAAATTTATTCAATTTTTAGATTTTTTTAACATTTATATTCACTCTGGGGTATGTAAAAAGAGCGTGCTCTAAATTTTCTGAAAGGATCCAAACTAATTGATCGATGATTTCATTTCTGTACGGGAGTAACTAGAGAGGGTTCTTTTCAGTCTAATCGTCATTTTTGAATGCAGGGACAAATATTCATTAAACATTTTTGCTTAAATGTATGCAAAAAGAATTCATTCCCGCATATATTTTTAAATTGCTAATTAATAATATTCTCTCTAACCTCCTAGATTGTTGAAAATGTGACAGCTCTAAACTCCACTTGCAAAAAAACTTTTATCATTCAAAATGTTAACCACCCGCGAACGGACATGGATTATTTAATTTTAATTCTTTTTTATTTTATTTTATCTATTCACTGTTCTTATTTGAAAATGTACAAGAAATAACGAGTTTGTCTGTTCGTAATGGGAAATATATGTGATGGCTGTATAGTTTAGATGGAAGAACGATCTCTCTCTCTCTCTCTCTGGTTTTATTTTGTAAAAAAGTTGCTATTTTATTTTCTCCCTCAATAAAATTCTATTTAGTTGTGAGCGAAATGTCTGTCTGGAATAGCAAATAAGCTGTTTTTCTTACTAACCTCTCCTCTCTTTTTCATGCCCTCTCATTGAGTTTTTCTTCTTTATTTGTTTCCATTGAGACTGTACGGATGATGATTATCAGATCAGGCAGACGTCTGCAAACTAGTCGTAAAGAAAAGGTCTACCGGTAGGTACTCAATATGTCTGACTAATCATACGAGATTTTATTTCTACCTAGGTATATAATATGTTTTAAAATCGAGAAAAGTCTCTACTGATGATGCTCATGTCAACTCAACTTCTTACAGTAGACAAGACTTAAATTGGCTCCTATCTCGAAAATGATTCGCATCTGTAGAGACAGGTCTTCAAGAATTATTTTGCCACGCTTGATGCAATTCAGAGGCGAGCTATCACACTAATAGGAGATCCAGCCTTAACGAGTTTACTCGATTTTTTGGACCATTTTAGAATCTTTTCGGCTCTTTCCTTTTTTAGGATTCTGTTAAAAAAAGCTGGTGTTGCTATAATATCTGTCGGCCAATCTGTTAGAGCATTGTAGCTTGCAAACCAAATAGGATAAAAACTTTTTAAATTTATATTTAAATTATGTGTATTTATTTTCACGCAAATCATAAAATCGTATCAGAATTTTAATGATTATAATGTATTTTGATGAGGCAGTCCATGGTTAAAAAAAGAGATAATTATAGCTATCTGTTTTATTCAAAATCCTGAAGAAGGTGGAAATAAACCTCCGAAACGTCGTCTTTGGATAAAAAAGATAGTTATCATTATCTCTCTTTTTGAACCTTGGAGTTCCTTATCAAAATCCATTAAGTTCACTAATCAGTCCGTCTACAAAAACTACTTCAATCGTATTTAATGATTATTTTGGAAGAATCGAATTTTATGTGGGTCAAAAATAAGAAAATATTTTTTTACCATAGAATGTGAAGTATTTCTGTAATATCTTTTTAAATCGAATAGGTTTAATGTTTGTTTTTTTATTTTTTATTTATTTTTGGTTGTAGAGTGGTTATAGGTGATTTTTTAACTTGTTGTTTTTTAGAAACATCTTAACTTAAAATTACGGAAAATCACTTATTCCCTTCTCATCAATGACAAATAAGAATTATAAGAATTATATGGTAGGCAGGGAAGTAGCTACGGGGGTCCCCCCCCCAAGGGCATGGCTCATGAGATGAGTGACTTCAACGACAAACCGTTTCTTATGGCAAACTAACCGTAATAAAAATATATTTCATATGTTTAATCAAGAATTATGTTCTTTTTTAATTTCTTGAAGTACCATTTGTTTTAATCAAAAAAATTTCCACTAAATATTTTGCTTTGTGAATTGACCCCCCCCCATTAAGATTTTCTGTCTGCGCCACTGATGTTAGAAACTTCTCGGTATGGACGAATCGCCGCCATTGATCGGCCTACTTGTAGATAATACTGTGGCGTTTTTTCTGACGGGATAAAAATCAACAATCCCCCTTAAGCCTCATTTGTGCCACACATAATTTTCAAACATTCATCACCCTTTGCGATTAAATTAATTACAAATCGAAAAAATACATTTGTCAACTCGTTTATCCTGAAGACCTTTATGGACATGAGTCTTTTTATGAATCCATCTTCCAGCGACATAAATAACACCGTCATTTTTCCAAGACCGGCATCTTCAGGTAACTCCAACGCAATCGCTGAGATTTTTTTCTATTCTCCTATTCTTTTCACGATGCAAGAAGGATCTGCAGTGTTGTACCTTCTTAGTGCAACACCTTCTGCACCAATAGCATAAAAAACAAATCATCATCTTAGTAGATGTAATTGCACAATGCACCTTCATTTAAAAAAAAATCACTTTTATTTTCATTTCCCTCTTTCTCTGTTTTTCTTGATCTAAACAAAAGAACGATATAAAAAATAATCCTCGCTGGCTTGATTTTAATTCAAATTGATTTACATTAAAATAAAATAAAAGAAAAAGACAGAGAAGCAATTCTTGTCTGTCTCCTTCGTTCAGACGAGTGGATTGCCATATAAAGGATATTAACGACCCTGGACCAAGTTTGGCATCATGTTTTTCTCAACTTATGGGCGATTCTAATACAGAAAGAGACACAACAATAACAACAACAACAAAGAAAAGTAAAAGTGAATTAAGCATTTTGCCATTCAACCAAAATGAGCTAGATCAGCAAGAGTACAAAATAGAATCTTAGTTGAAGGAGTCAATAAAGAGTGTGTCTTCTGCTGGAATTATACATTTTTAATTTATTTATAACGAGACTATAGTTAGTTTCGAGAGCTTTAGCCTCTTCATCAGTATATTACAATTGATTCACATAAATTCATGTAAATGTGAATCAATTGTTAGAGGGGCAAAGGTCTCGAAACTATAATCGTTATAAATAAATTAAAAATTTATAATTCCAACAGAAGACACACTCTTTTATTCTCTCCTTCAATTTATAAAAATTCTGCTACTCTCGGCAAAAACTTTTGATTTAGAATTTTAGTTATAATAAGGTGTAAAGAAGACCTTATCTAAATTAAAGCCGAAACGTTATCTATAATTGGGAGTTTTTTATTCGACAGAGGCTTCCCTCACTGGCTGAATTCCTCTCTTTTTATTTAAATTTATAAATTGTGGTCAGTCATCTCTCGCTTCATCAACGTTTTAAATTTTAGAATTATATTCCAAAATTTATTACCGTTTGCAAAAGTTGTGCTATTGGTTGCATAAGATTGTTATTGATAAAGTAAAGAAATTTTTTTAAATTTTAAATATAAAATACTATGTAGGTTTCAAAAAAATAAAAGATCAGATGCTTGTTTAGAACGACTCTATATATATTTCGGGGTATAAGCCCATATTCAGAAGTTCACAAAGGACATTGAATATAAACATATTTTTGTATTCAGTGTCCTTTGTGAACTCCTGAAGATGTGATTATACCCCGAAATACAGGGTGATTCACGGCCGATGGCACGTTGAAGTGTGAAAATTGATTATTCATACGAAGTTCTTATAATACAAAAATAAATAATTCCATAAGCACTTCCTCTGAATAATCAATATTTGCGGTCATTTTGGGAGATTTTTTTGAACACCTTCAATAAACTCTTTATAAGTTTCTTATAAATAGTCAACAAACTGCCATAAGGTTAATATTTCCTTGGTAAGTTGAAATTAAATTCATTAAAAAGTAATTGTTCACGAAAAAGCGCCTTTATTAAGATAACTTGATGTTTTAGGTATAGGGACATGATATATCGTCTTAAAGCATTTTTCTTCGTCTTTCAATTTATTGAGTAATATACGAGGGGTCTTATTTGAAAAAACGAACTTTTGACCCCTTTTATGAATAACGGAAATAATAGTATTCTTACCACGCTCTGTATAATATGGGGTCGATTTCCTGGAGCAAATTAAATACTTAGGGTCTGTCTAAACTATCACCAAAATATCAACTTTTAATGAATTCATATCACTAATTTATTTAAGTTTAATTAGGGCCATGCTTTGGATCATATTTATCACAAATTATTTATTAGCTCGAAAACCGATAGAGATAGGTATAGGACAAGATTAGCAAAAAATTATTTCAATAAAAGGGCCGTTCTAAAAATGTGTTAATATACGGGGTATCCTATTTAAAAAAATAAAGTTGGTACGATTTTTCGATGGAAGTCGAAACGTCGCAATGCTAAACATATTTTAGATCGATAGAACAGGTAAGAAAATGTAAGGTGATAAATTTTCAGAAAAATCATGCTTTATTTTAGTAATGAAGCTGTTGAAGCTCTTATTTTTGTGATTAATTTGATTAAAGTTTAAATTTTTATTTAAATCACACATGATTACTTTATAATTATTTATTGATTGGTATTAAAATTGTAATTATTTGTTTCAATAAATAATTATAAAGTAATCATGTGTGATTTAAATAAAAAAAAATTTAAACTTTACGCTTTATTTTTGTGAAACCTACCTAGTATTTTATGTTTTAAATTTTTCAAAATTTTCTTTACCTTATTTAAAATGTTTCACCAAGAACCCACACCATTCTCCCTTAACAAAAAAGATTGTTATCGATTGAAAACCCTATATTATGTTATTGGTAGAAAAAAATAAATTTTTACTTTTTTTTTATTTTAATGTTTATTTGTCCTCTTCTTGAGTAATTCGATCATAATTTTTGAAAATAAATCTATAAAGATTGAAAAGAAGAGGGAGATGTGAGAGAAAGATGTAAATTGAGCCTAGATAGGAAATGGACTCAGCAGTGGTGTTGTTTGTTTGTTTGTTTACATTCATATTTCAAACTTGACTAAAAGGGAAACCGAACCGCCTTTCTCGTGACGAATGACCTTAGAACACAAGTGGTTTGCCAACATCTCTCTATCTCTCTCAGCGATGACGTTTTTTTCTGATTTTCTTTCTTGCTTTCTTTGTTTTAATTTATTTTTAATGATGGATAGTTATGTGTAAGAAAATATAACACCTTTAAGGCTATGACTCAAGATTCTGACATTTATTAGATTATATATTACCAGCTGAGAAGCCCGCCTTGGGCTGGCATCTTGATGGCCAGGGGGCTATGTGGCCTGAACTACTCAGTGAGTTTTAAAATAATAATTTAAATTTGGAAAAATGTTTCCTTAGGAGAAATTTTTAATTGAAAATTAATGGAGGCAGCCCAAGGATTGTGAAGAAAAAAATTATACATTTCCAAATAAGATGTTTTTATTGGACTGTAATTATTTTTTCTCTCTTTCCTTTAAAAACCACATTTCGGAGGATTTTTCCCTCCTTCTTCAGAATTTCAATGAGTCTTGTTTGTTTCCTTCATTGACCCTTTGAAACCTTAAGAAGGAGGGAATAATCCTCCGAAACGTGGTTTTAAAGGAAATGGGAAAAAAGAATTACAGTCCAATAAATACATCTTATTTGTAAATGTAATAATTTTTCTTCACTATCAAAAAATCACGTCGTCGCAAGCCAATTATAATAAGTATAGAGATATATAGATAGATTCTTCTATCAATACATTAAAACATTAATGATCAACATGGAGTATAGAGTCCTAACTAAGACGCCAGCCTCCACCTAACTCTATCTCATATCAACTCCTGTTCGCCTATCTAAAAGCCCACATACCAATCTTTAATTATTTATGAAAGAATTAAAACAATAACTAATAATACTTTAGAAGTTTTCTTTGGAGACGGACTGAGTTTGAAATTTGATCCCTTAAGAAACAGCATAATATAATATATTTCTAATTAACTAGACTAATGATGAAGATCAAACCTTCGAAATTGTAGACTCTAATAAATAAATTTAATCACTTATAAATAGGTATATGATTATTTGAATCAAGCAGAGGACAACCTCATTGATTATTTTTCAGGTGCATGCACGATTCGAATTATATTTCAAACGAAATGTTTCTGTTTTGTATCCATAAGTACCTGCAACATACCGAATGCAAATACTTTAATAAATATATTCCATGTATATTATATCATTTGGTATTGTTGGGGTAGATATGACGAGGAGTGAGTGGTGTTTGATGGGAATTACTTGTGGTGGCTAGATATGAGTATTGTGCAGCTGTTTAGATTGAATTTGCATGACTCTAATGAGAAATAGTTTTGGGCCGCACTGGAGCGCCTGACAGATAGGCACAAAAACTACGCCAACTGACTGAGCGTCTGATAGGGATCTAACATCAAACAATGTAAATAGAAAATAACAATGACTCAGATTAAATTTAGGAGAGAATTTACTATTTAACTAGAATAATTTTATTTAAGAAATTAACAATTCTAATTAAAAATTTTTGAAGCTATATAGTACCTATATTTTTTCGATTTCAAAAATTATTATAAATGAACCAGTGTAGTTTTGAAGAACAAAAATAGTTTTAGAAGCTGAGAAAGTAAGAAATATAACCTTTCTGAAGTTTAAGAGGTAGCAGCCCAAGAGTGGTTTATAAGAAAACTATTTTTCAATTTTAAATTACTCAAACGAGTAATGGCGAATGTTTACCGAATGGTGGTTATTTGATGGGTTGGTGGAAATTTAGATGGTGGCTTTATGATGAAATCATCTTTCGACCACCCTTTTGATATTGGAGATCACCTTAACAAGGAAAAATTAAATTTTGAAGAAAAAGTGAAATATTTTCAACTAAAACTCATTACACATTTTGTTGATTTGCCGATTTTTCAGTGAACATTGAACATTTTGAAAAAAAACCCCTCAAATTAGATAAAAAAAGATCCGATGTTTTTTACACTTTTTTGCATTTTTTAACTTAAGGTCTTGTAGACCGAATGGGTAAAGTCCCCAGCTACTAATCAACAAGAAGCTAGCCTGGGTTTATTGCCATCAGAACAAACTTTCTACTACCTATATTGTTAAAAAGTCATCATGGAACCAGTATCGAGATGCATTGAAAAAATAATGCTTGAAAATGAGCTTTCTCTATTTCTAAACACGATTAAGTAATAATAATAATAATAATGAAAAAATATGTATTTTAGATCTGAATGTCGCGAGTTTTTTATTCCTCTATTTGAATATTTATTTTGTCTTTTATTCAAGTACAATTGGCTATTTCTCTGATCTACTTCTATTTAAATAGGCTAATTCTTTTTTCTTAGCGGGCTTTTCTAGAATAACAGAAAATTAGAATAATATTTATTCAAATAGAATCTATCTGTACCTGTTTTTTTATCCCTGCAAGTTCTTTCCAGTTGTCTTTAGGTAACGTGAGACATATTCTTCTATCCGTGAACTTTTCGCAAAAGAAATACTCATTTTATTCTTTGAACATCCCCCAATTAATTTAGTGATTTCATCAGATATAACTATATATTAATTAAAATAAATTGATTTAAAAACTGGATAAATTTAATATATTTTAGAAGTTTTTTACTTTATCCAATGCCAAGCATAAGTAAAGTATTGTAATCGGTCTGGCGGCAAGCGCGACTTCAAAGGGTCCTCAGGTAAAGACTACGGAACCCATGAACTCAATTAAGGTCACAAATTGTAGTATTCAATTAGATTGAATTTTAGCACGTGATGATTTTGACAAAAATTACCTGGGGTCTCGTCGAGAGGCCAAAAAGTGCCATTTTTTGGAAGTGCGTGCGGATGGATGGATGGATGTTATCGTTTTTTTCGTCCACGATTTTTTCCACACCGTTGCACCAATTGAAATGAAAATGAAAACCTAACATTATTTTAACAAAATGAAGCGCTGATTAGTTTTTGGTACATATCGGCCCACAAAAATTAGTACTTTATTTCGGTACTTTTTTAGTTTTTACTTTATCCAATGCGAAGCATGGGAGAAAGTATTGGAATCGCTCTCGAGGCAAGCGCGACTTCAAAGGGTCCTCAGGTAAAGACTACGGAACCCATAGACTCAATTAAGGTCACAAATTGAAGTATTCAATGAGATTGAATTTAGCACGTGACGGTTTTGCCAAAAATTACCTGGAATCTCGTCGAGAGGCCAAAAAGTGCCATTTTTTTTGGAAGTGCGTGCGGATGGATGTATGTGTGTGTGTGTTATCGTTTTTTTCGTCCACGATTTTTTCCACACCTTTGCGCTGATTGAAATGAAATTGAAAACCTACCATTAGTTTAAAAAAATGAAGCGCTGATTAGTTTTTGGTACATATCGGTCTACAAACATTAGTACTTTATTTCAGTACTTTTTTAGTTTTTTCTAAATATCTTGAAAATGGCTTAACCAATTTTGATGAAATTTAATATCCTAATTAAGTACCTTGGGGACCACAAAAAGGTTAAATAAAGTTTTTAGTAAAATTATATTTTAATGTACTTTACTCAAGAACATATTAATATTTCAAATGAATTTGGATAAAGTTTAGCAACGATCCGTTGCAGTTTATTTCTAAATATCTTGAAAATAACTTAACAAATTTTGATGAAATTTAATATTGTAATTGAGTACCTTGAGGACCACAAAAATAGTCATATAAAATTTTTGGTAAAATTATATTTTAAAGTACTTTACCCTAGACTAAGATAGTTCATTGGATAAAGTTTAGCAAAGATCCGTTGCAGTTTATTTTATACGGACTGATATATGTATAATATCTCAGGATTGGATTGAATACAGTCCAGAAATAAACAAGAGACTACTTCCAACAAATAATATTTATTGAAAATGTTTTCCACATATAATATTATTTTGAAAACGACGTTTCGGAGGATCTTCCCTCCTCCTTCAGGGTTCAAAGGGGTCAATGAAGGAAGCAAAATATAGTAATCTTCCTTTCTGTCTCCTCTCTCCGTGCTTGTTGGTATATAAAGAATATTTTAAGACTTTCCTTCATCGATAGAACAGAGTGTAATTTAAGTTATTTTTTGTAGGGCTGAGATTTTTTAGGAATATTTTAGAAGTTGAGGTAGAAAAGAAAAGATTATAATATTTTTCCCAGGTAAAGAAGGATATTGATATGGTATGTTAGACATTTAGGGAAAGACTTGACAAATAATCGCATGGTTGCATCAAGCAAGGCATAGAACTATTAATATAGTATGTATTATACTCTAGGTTCAGGGCTAGGGTGGAGAAGTTCGGTACACAGGACTCCTGGAGTATCGATTTCCTCAAAAACTTTGTATATTGATTACTCGTATTTCAAAAATGTTTTTTTTTGTGTTTGTCTTTCTGGTTCCGATATATACAATATCTTAAGAAGAAAAGATCGTAAGAAATTCGTTCTTTTTGTTAACACTGTGGCTGTAGGCTTTCGTCAGAATATCAAACTTAAAAACAATTTTAATTCAATTGATCGAAATACCGTCTAAAAGTATGAATAAATATTAGTTTGTTAATAAATATATTTAATAAAACATGATGTGGTTTTCATCAAAATATTCTAATGAGAAATTATTTTTGTTTCCAAAATGAAATGAAAAACTGAATAAAATTTGAATTTGTTTATTTTTTAGAATTTCTTTTTGAAGAATTTAGAAAATTAACAAAATTCAAATCATTAAATGAAAAGTTCAGAAACATACATTACTCGTAGATAATAGATAATGACAAAAATAATTCATCTCTTTAAACAAAGTTTCGATTTTCTATTAAACATTTCACTGAAAAAAGAATAACAAACCAGCAAAAAATGTAAAAGCTTTAAAAATATTTTTCACCCTTTCCTTCAATTCGCTGTTTGATTTCACAAATAAACCTCGATTTGTTTTTGAATAGATTTTAAAACAGGTTATTTTTTTTTGAATCACTTGGAATGTAGTATTTAAAAAGTGAAAATAATTAGTTATTATTGCAAAAAAAAAATAATAAAAGAGAAATATCGTAAAAAGAATATAAAATTTTAATTGTTTTTTAACCTAATGTCAAAAAATAAAAATAATTTAACTGGAGATAGAAAAATTGCTCCTAAATGATCTACTAAATATCTAATAAATAAATACTAATAATTTAATGTTTTTCCTCATTTCGATCGCGAAGATTGAATTTTTTTAATACTAAAATTTTAGTGTCCAATTTTTTCATTTTATATTTAGGCTTTTTTTTCTCTCCTTTAAAAAAACAGAGTTCATTTTCTAGATCACTATTTATTCCACGTCCAGTTATAAAGGGAGTAGGTATTATATTTCTAAAGAAAATAAATAATAATAATAACAAACCTGCGGCATTAAAAATATCCCCCGAAAAATAGTAAATTTTTATATCCGGTCATATAATTATTTTATATACTATTACATTTTTTTAATATCCTCACTGAACATTTTCCGAATTATTCAACCCTCTAGTCGGCACTCCACGCCACCCCCAATGATTCTTTAACCCACTATTAACTCATCATCCGTCACCCTCTTTCTAAGCTAACTATAAACTTTTTCTCTAATAAAATTAATAGATCCATCCATTAAAATAAGTTTTATTAATCGTTAAGGGTTGTAGAAAAAATGCGAGGTGGGTGAGGGTGAAAAACGCACGTGGGGGGTGAAAAAAGAGACACTTGAAATGAAAGAGTTTAAATAGCAATAAAATGTGATGTGAAAAGACCTGGTCGGACGGGGGATGAAAAGGAAGATATCAGAGTCTCTTCTTCTTCTCATTTATCATTGTGGTGCTTACGCTGCTTGACGCCTTACCACCCCCGTCACTACACCAACCCCTGCCCACCCTTGCTGTAGTTTTAGATTCGTTTTCGTTTACGAAGATAAATGTCCTCCAGGACACAACTATGACATTTCAGGATGCGAAGAAGAAGCCCAAGGGCGAAAAAAAATATATTTAAGCAAGAGAAATGTCGACTGTCTTCCCGGACTTTTAGTTAGTTTTTCTTTTAATTATATCCTAGTTTAAATTATATTTCAAAAATCATAAATATTTTTTTTTATCTTGATACACTTGCAATTCAAATTCCGAGCCAGTTCAATCAATTTTTAAAATAATTACATTTAAGAGATCTAATATAGTTCAAATTGACAATGGACTTTGAATTTCTAAAAAAAAATCATTAGATGTTGTCATCAATTAGATCCGAGATGGAATGGATTATTTTTAATTATATATTTCCACATTCTTGATTGTAAAAATTATTTATGTACACAGTGATTTTCTTATTCTTTAGTTCAATCTATATATTTAGGTAATAAAAAAAAGCTTTCTCTCAAACCGCTCTATTAAAGTCGAGGTTGACGGAATATCATCCTCGTCTTTTAATACTAATGCTGGAGTTCCTCCGGGCTCATTCATTTCTCCCACGCTATTTATTTTCTATATTAATGACCTTTTAAATCTGCCCTCCAATCCAATACATTGTTACGCAGACGATAGCACCCTCCACAACGCTCAATCCTTACTAAACAATCGCGCAAACATAGCCTCCTCGATAAATTCAGATATAAGCATGCTTAAAAAATGGGGATTCCACAACTTGGTAAGCTTTAATGCTGGCAAAACACAATGCTGCCTAATTTCTAGGCGCGCAGATAGGAATCTTCCGGACATTGCCTTTGATTCGAGCTCATTAGAATTCCGTAATAAAATATCAATGTTAGCTGTCACCTTAGGTTCTGACCTCTCTTGGAATGACCATATTATCTCAGTAGCAAAAGCTGCAGCATGTAAGCTTGGCTTTTTTTCCGAACCAAACGCTTTTTCACCCCCACTCAACTCCTTATATTATACAAGGCTCAAATTCGCCCATGTCTTGAATATTGCTCGCATTTGTGGAGAGGGGCCTCCAAGCATTCTCTTAATACCTTAGATGCAATTCAGAGGCGAGTTATCAGACTGATAGGATATCCTATATTAACTGACACTCTTGACTCCCTAGCCCATCGTAGATCTGTCTCCGCCCTTTCCCTTTTTTTATAGATACTACCATGGCTTTTGTTCTGACGAAATAAAATCGATAATTCCACCAAAGGCTTCATTTGCACGAAATACACGATTTTCTAAAATTCAACACCCCTACGCGCTTAAACTGGATACTAATCAAAAAAACGCATTCGCCAATTCATTTATCCCTATGACATCTAGAGACTGGAACTCTCTTCCCCCGACCGTCTTTCCAGCAACTTATAACCTTCAATCTTTCAAGACCAGCATCCCCAGGTACCTTCGACTGCTACCCAATCACTAAATCTCCCCCTATCTTCACGCTACAAGGGTCCACCACGGACTAAAGAGGTTGTACCTTCTTGGTGCAACTTCTTCTTGTATCAATATCATTATAAAAAAAAAAAATAATAAATCATGTATTTTTTGAAAAAAATTATTTTAGTTAAATATTTAATTGAAAAGTTTATATTTTGCCGAGAGTAGCAGTGTTGCTTATTTTCACCAAGCAGAGGACACCCTCTTTTTTTCTTTCTATAATTAGTTAAATATGTTTCAGGCTAACTTCAGCCCCCAACCTCAGTTTTAAATAGCGTTTTCCTTTCCCCTTATTAATTTAATATGTCATTCTTCCTCTTGTATTGTATTATTTTAGTTTTTTATATTAACAAGCTTTTCTTATTGAGGTACAAATAATAAACTGATAAAATAATGCAAAATATTTGACCGGCTATAATCTGATCCCTACAATAATTTACACACACTTCCACACACATACACGAACATCCTTGATAATCAAACCCTAGTACCAAGATTACCCAGGCAAATTGGCTACCCTGGAAGATTCGGCGATATTTCATCCCCCGACAAAATATCCTTCAGACAAAATATCGCATGACGCCAACCGAACCGTCTAAAATCCAGCCCGAAAAGGAGCTGTACGAACCCAACCGAGCCGAACTGAATATATATTAACCGAACTTCCGAAAATTTAGTCCGGGCGGGGTGTGTTTCGGGATCCCATTTTTTTTTATAATCAAACACACATTGAAAACCGAACCAGCCTATCGTCGGGCGGGGTGTGTTTGGGCTCCCATTTTTTCCTAATCAAACATACATTGAAAACTGATCAGCCAATCGTCGGACAGGGTGTCTCTTTTATATTCTCCCTTATACTGGGGAATATTTTGTCAGAAGATATTATGCCGGGGGATATTTTGTCCTTTGTATATTTTGTCGTGGATATTTTGTCGAGGGATGAAATGTCGCGGTACCACCCTATAAGGTGAATCCCTCTGATATAAATTTTCGCGCTAAATATTTCATTCTAAAATTTAAATCTTCATTTATGAAATTTCGCGGATTTTAATGAAATATGTAAAATTTTTAAAATTTAATAATAATAAAATTGTTTTATTACTTTTGTAAACATACCTATATAAACAAGCCTGTGGTCAGTCACTTCGGGGAACAAAGAATTAATTAGGAGGGTTAACACACAATATGGAAAGAAATTGAAAAATTAATTTAAAAAATAACACGAAAATATAAAAAAAAAATCATTAATTTTTTTTTTTATTTAAGGACTCGGCGACTACAAAGGTCATTAGCGTCACCAGATTTATTCTCTTTTGTAAGGATCTAATTTAATTTATATAAATGCAAAAATCCTTATTGCTTTTAAAAATATGAATTAATTATCAAACCCTTCAGGTTCGAGCAATATTTTCTCCAGGCTATCCTGAATTTTAAACCATGCTTCTATCGTTGTCATATAATGGGCATTCCAGCAAAACATGGCTTACATTCATTTGTTTATTACAATCAATACAATACGGGCAAGTCTGTTTATTCAAAAGATGTTGGTGTGAGAAAAAACAGTGTCCTATTCTTAGTCTATTAAGAATAGTTTGTTGTTTTCTCGACATTGAAACTATATTTTCAACTTTCTGTATCGCTGGCATTATTTTTTTCAAGTGATTGCCTTCGATTTGATTCCATTCATCTTTCCAATTTTCTCTGAAGGTTCGTGTGATATTTTTCTTTAGGTCATGATAATACACCATCGTAAATCATTAATTTGAATACTATAAATAATTACTACAAATATTTCGGAATTGAAAAATAAAAAAGAATATTTTTAGACTTGATGGGGAGAAAAAAAATAAAAAAATATAAATAAAGTAAACTACCCCATTGAAAATTCCTAGTAGGGGTCCAAATATGTTTATATGTATAATAGTGTGGACTTGAGAGATTGTTGAATTGTTTTAAAATATTAATAATTTGCTCGCGAAAATTGATTGGCCGGTGTTATCAGGCCGGGCCACCGCTACATGTCTGATCTTGTCTCCTTAGTTCGCTGGCCATCGTGCAGCAAGACGCCTCAAGAGGACAACAGATATGCCCGGTATCTTTCGATCCTCGTCTTTGCCAGTTTGGTTAGTAGATTTTATAGATTTTCTTTTATTCATGGTTTTTTCTATTTCCTTGATTTATGGAGCTTTTCAATTTACTTAAAATAAGCTATTAAAATAATATTATGTTATATTCATATAGGCCTATGCAGTATGCATAAAATATTTTCGAATATCTAATTTTCAATCAATAACTCATAACTATGATTTAATAGATTATTCTAATTCTTTTTATTCTAAATAATAGATATAATAGTATGTGTTCTTACTTTATCCAATGCGAAGCATGGGTAAAATATTGTAATCTGTCTCGCGTCAAGCTCGACTTCAAAGGGTCCTCAGGTAAATTTTACGGAACCCATATTCTCAATTAAAGTCACAAATTATAGTATTAAATTAGGTTGAATTTTAGCACTTGACAGTTTTGTCAAAAATTACATGGGGTCTCGTCGAGAAGCCAAAAAGTGAGATTTTTTCAGGAAGTGCGTGCGGATGGATGGATGTTATCGTTTTTTTCGTCCACGATTTTTTCTACATCGTTGAACCGATTGAAATGAAATTGAAAACATAGCATTATTTTAACGAAATGAAGCGCTGATTCGTTTTTGGTACATATCGGCCAGCAAACATTAGTACTTTATTTCAGTACTTTTTTATTTTTTTCTAAATATCTTGAAAATGACTTAACCAATTTTGATGAAATTTAATATCCTAATTAAGTACCTTGGGGACCACAAAAAATCTTAAATAAAGTTTTTAGTAAAATTATATTTTAAAGTACTTTACTCTAGAGTAAAATAATACTTTTTTAAATTCTTTATTATTTTATTTTAAACATGGACCGCAAATAGCCTATGATATATGATTAATAATAAAGGAATAAAAATATTGATATTTCAAATGACTATGGATAAAGTTTAGCAACGATCCGTTGCAGTTTATTTATTTTATATTATCGTAATGTGATTACCTGGGAAGTAAAAAAAAGAAATTTCTAAATATTGGTAAACTATTTAATTAATCAAAAAAAAATTATTTTACCGAGAGTAGCAGAGTTGATGAATCATAAAGAGAAACAAAGAGGTTGTCCTCTGCTTGATGAAAATAAACATACATGATTATAAACTATTTCTTTGAATGAACCACAAAACCACTCTTAATTTTAATATAAGCAAAATTTAAATAAAATTGGAGGTAAAATTGAAACATTTTCAAGACTCGGTACGCTGTTTACAGTTTTGGTCAAAAATGCAAAACAGACCTGCTCGATTGTTTATTATTTTTTAATATAGAAGCGGATTAATATCTCCAAAAATTATTCAAAAAATATTATTTTTGGAATAATTATGAATTTTTTACCCGAAAGATCTGGAGCTAGAAAACGCAAAATCTAATCAGTTCTCCGCATTGGAAATATTTTATCACAGGTGCAAACTTTCTACGACTTTTCTTTTTAAAATTATCGTGGGTAGTTGAATCCAAACACACAGACAGAAAAAAATCTGGTTTAAAATGATTTTTCTCTACATTGTGGACATTTTTCAAAACAATGAGAAAGAAAAAAATTGAACATTTTTGCATGAATTCGATATAACTAAGCTGTTTTGAATTTTTTTTTATTTATTTATTTAACAAAGCCCATTTAGACAGCACATAAGTAAAGTGTTAGTAGGGTTAGTGAGAGCCGAGTTTTTAGCCGGTAGAAACCTTTATTTGCCAGCCAGGATCGAACCCAGCGCCTTCCCGCTCCAACATCGTCATAATCGATCGATGCCGAAGCGGCATTATATTATTACTATATAGCATTATATTATTATATTATTACTATATTTTATTGCTATTACGTTTATTTTATTCCAAAAAATCTTGACAATTATTTTATTCAAATTTGAATAATGATTCAAATGAAATTGATAATATTCCAGATACACATACACACATGTCATTTGATTTTTATAATTGATAAAATTAAATTTTTCCCTGAAATTTTGTTGTCCTAATAAAAATAATCGTTATTATATGTATTGTTTTTAAAATAATTCCATTTATTTAATTGAGGAGTTTTTTTGAATCATAAAGAGAAACAAAGAGGTTGTCCTCTGCTTGATGCAAATATATGTTTGTGTATATTATTTATTTGTTTGAGACTATAGTTTCGAAGGCTTGGGGCCTTCATCAAGAGTCTGTTTTTAATTATAAATTTTATTTTTCATGGGGTTAGCATCGCGTGGATGTTGACCACATGAAAAAAAGTATTTACAAAAAATACTGATGATGAAGGCAAATCCTTAATTAATTATAATTATACTTTCGTTATAATATAAAAGATAAATTTTATATATGTTACTTTGGCAACCTATAAAAAAATGTTACCTCAATAGGCGGGCAGTTTTAATGGTTTTTACATAAATATTTGACATTTCGGTTATTATTGATAACCATTGGTGAAGACATGGAGGAATCGACTTAAAATCAAAAATAACCATCGATTCTTATCTAATACTAGAGGAATAACCTTATTGCATTCCATTTTTGTTGTTTTGACTATTAATGACAACTTCTACTGAAAACGTGGAAGAATCGACTTAAAATCAAAAAGACTAAATTCTTTTATGGCATACCACTCAAGCTTGAGTTTCTTAAAGTTTAGGGGTGCCTGGCAGGGGGTAGCAACTGTCATAAGTGTCCGGCAATGGATGACGAGATTTCTAAAGTTATCCCGAAGAAAATATAAAAAAATTGAGCTTTATACTTTAACGAATTTAAAGTACTATTTTATACACCTTTATTACCTGTTACCTGCCAAAGTAACCACAACCCAAACTCTATAGTCGCTGGTCGTTCTTACCTGTATAGCGGACATGCACAGAAAAACTTTCAGCTTTTATAAAATAACGAAGGTCTGGCAGTCGTGGGCTCTTGGGCTATATGTGAGTATGTTTATTTGCATCAAGGAGAGGGCAACCTCTTTGTTTCTCTGTATAATTGCATTTATTTCTTATACAATTATATATACTTGCTAAAAAGTAAATACTTTATTCTTAATTTGGTTGATGTGGAACCTTCTTCTGAAATAATATATACTTTCGAAAATACTAAAGGTAAAGTATTAAGCCATGTATTTTGAGGATAAGATATTTGCACTTCTGGCTGTTTATTTAAAATTGACTTAATCACACAAATTTTTCCTATCCAAAATATGTTCTTTAAATATTGATAAAATCTGACTTTAATCATTTAAAATTCATTCAATACCAATGAATATTTATTTCGAAATAATTACGAGGTTATTTTCTACTGTATTTGAGCTGTTAAAGGTGATTTTTATTATAAACAAGAAAGGTTGCATTCTTCCCATTGAAAATGAATTTGATGAGAACCGCTCTAAAATAACACAGTCGAAAAATTTTTTACTCAATTTTTTATTTATATATAGTATTTTATATCTATTTTTTCTGTTTTACATAAATTTCATAAATCGATACACTAGTATCTAAAGAGTGAGAACACAACTAAATTATAATAATGATAGCTATTTCAGTATTATAACGAGCCCGAAAAAAACAAATTTTTCTTTCGTTAAATTCATTTGTCATTTATGTGGATTTATGTATTTGTTTGTGTGTATGTTATGAGTTTATCTATTTCTAAACAGGATTAATAATAATAATAATAATGAATATATATATATATATATATATATATTTTAGATGTAATCGATTTTGCCTGCGCGAGTTATATTCCTCTATTTGAATATTTATGTCTTTTAGTCAAGTACAATTGGTTATTTGTCTGATCTACTTCTATTTAAAGAGCCCAATTCTTTTTCTTTAACGGGTCTTTCTAGAATAACAGAAAATTAGAATAATTTCTATTTAACTAGAACCTCTCCCTCGACCTGTTTTTATTCGCTGCAAGTTCTTTCCAATTGTATTTAGGTAACGTGAGGAATTCTTCTATCCGTGCCCTTTTCCCAAAAAAGAAATTTCTTACTCAATTTTTTATTTATATATTTTTATTCTATTTTACATAAATATTATAAACCATACACTAGTATCTAAAGAGTGAGAACAGAAATTAACTATAATAATGATAGCTATTTCAGTATTATAACCAGCCATAAAAACAAATTTGAATTTATTCGGAAAAAACAAATTTGCTTCAGTTAAATTCATGTGTCATTTGTGTGAGTTTATGTATTTGTTTGTGTTAAGTGTATTTAAAAATTGAAAAGTAAAATTAGATTACTCGGTACGCCCGGATGGCAGGCAGCCAGCTTCTCCTTGCTGGGCGGTTCTGGTATGAATTCACCCAAAATAAAGTAAAAATTATTTTATGCTCAACGTCTATAAACATGTTTTTAACGAGGATAAAAAAAAATCATTTTTAACCATGATTTTGTTCTGTCTGTGTGTGGGTATTCCGATACCAATAATAACTTCAAAACGAAAATTCGTTTAAAGTTAGTTTTGGTTTCAAAATGTTTCGACCTTAAAAGAAATATATTACCTATATTTATTTATTTATTTCATTTTTTCAATTTTTATATACCTATCAAGGAGTTTAGTCGGGGTAATGACGAGTAGTAAAAAACACAACACAATTTATCTATTTTTAAATATTTTGCTTTGTTTTAATATATTTTTTGTTGTTAAATATTTTGACGCCATCAATACGATTTCAAAGTATGAAATATATAGAAAATTTATGAAATTCAAGAATGTTTTAAAGTATTTTCTTGGAATCGAATTTTTATGTATCTCATCTTACGTCTTGAGAAAATCATATAGCCCGCGAATTTAAACCTTCTATGATGAAAATCAGTGAACTCATTTTTTTGCCACTTTTCAACCCTTTAGGTGTGGAATTTTTACAAATTTCTTCATCTTCGATGTTTTTTAAACCCCTTTGAAGAGGCCGTGAATTTCAAGTTTAAAAAATATAAGTTTAGGGTGTAGAGTAACGAGCATTTTTTATATGGGCCGTTCAGAAGACAATGCGATTAAGTCCATGAAATAAAAGAGACGTTAAATATTGATGTTTTTTTTTAATTCCAACCTCTGATCGTACGAAACCACTTTAAGTGGACTGAAAAATTTAAAATCGTAACAACCCCAAATCATCCTGAAACAAATATATAAATAAATCACAAACCCAGGGGTGCCCCCTAGCTTCATCACTGCCCCCACCAGTTTCATGAAAAATAATTATCCTCCATTTTATTCAGTTTTAAAGAATAAGAAGAGCTTATTATTACAATTTGTTGAAGTTATAAGACTTGACCTTTTCTGTTTAGCATATAATATTAAAATGCAACAATTTTTATCCCCCCCCCAAAAAAAAAAAAAATCAATGATGAAACTCTTAATGGGTTAAGGTTTTCTGATCCAGTCCACTTTTGAATAATCTTCAGAGAAATACTTCTTAAAGCTTTTTTGAAGGTATTCCAAGTGAACAATGATATCTGCAACCACATCTGGTTTGAAGATACATATTTAATTTTCTTCAAAAAATGATGATAGAGTGGGAAATGCAAATAAATTCTCCTCCTGTGTTTATGAACAAAACAGGACAACTTTATCTTGAAGGAGTTTATTTTGTCACTGGATGTGAAGGCTGTTGTGTTTGGTCCCTGAAGTCCCAAGTTCAGTGTGTTGAGTTTGTCAAAAATGTCGGCTAGATAAGCCAATCTTGAAAGCCATTCTTCATCAGCAAACAATTTTTTCATGTCATGGTTTTTTTCACTTTAAAAAAATTAACGCACTCACGCGTACCACCTGAAACGTTCCCGCATACCACCGGTAGGGAACCTCTGTTCTAGACCAAGTGTCCTAACAGGGTTGCCTTCTGAATATCTTATATATAGATTTATTCTTGTAGTTTGAACTGTTAATTCGATCTGACTAAAATTCCTCCAGAATATTCTACTCTCTCCACCACTGTACTGAATCTAGCCATATAGATTAGAAGGAGGTTCGCCTCTCTGTCCGTTTGTCTATCTATTCGGTTGCAATTCAATTTCTCTGTCTTTGTGTCGGTCTCTTTACCCCTTGGGCGTGTGTTTGTGTGTATATGTGAGTGAGTGATGGGATCGTCTTGTGATGTCGAGTTCCGGTTAATCGCTATGCTAATTGGATTCTGTACGCTGAGATGCGTTGCAACAACGTTGTCTTCAAGTTGAAACAACCATTGTAGAGATCGGTGCTGTCTTACTAACCAGCATGCTTTCTCCACAACCATCCCTTTCTCCGTTCCTCTTCTCTGCATCGGCTTATATGAGTTAAATCTCCTTCAACGAAATTGCAAATCTTATCTATCAAATTTTATCTTACGTTTTATACTTTAGGTACAATTTTTCATGCTTTCATCCAATCTTTATAATTAAGAAACTTGTCTTACTTATGAAAAAAAATAATTATTTCACTCAATCCATGTTTCGGGCTTACTTTACTTCAGTTTTAAAAATTATTTCCTCTTGAAAAGTTTTTATTTTGCCGAGAGTAGCAGAGTTGTTGATTCATAAAGAGGAACAACGAGGTTGTCCTCTGCTTGATGTAAATAAACATTTTAAATATATATGAATATATTTAAAAAGAATGTGTCCCAAAAATTGTTTTTTAATTTTGACTGGCTTACCAGCTGAGTAAGAGCAAAAAATTTTCAATATCCAAGCGATACTGAATCCATGAAAAATAATATTTACAATTAAAAAAGACTGATTGTCCAAGACTTCGAAACTATAGTCTCAAACAAATAAATAATATATATCGTCGCCTTAGAGTGTAAACCTACTAAATCCATTTTTTATCATATATGACATATATTAATAATACCGTTCGAAAGAAAAAGAGAGTCCAACTAAAATGCTACTTAAAATTACGATCTTAAGTTGTAAAAAAAATGTGAATAATATTTTCTTTCTATAACAACTATAATATTAAATTTTGTTTGTTTTTTCTCTGCCCTGTAAAATTTCTTTGTTGTGAGTTAGCAGGTTTACACTCTAAGGCGACGATATGTATATTTGATATATATGTGTGTAAGTTTATTTGCATCAAGCAGAGGACAACCTCCTTGTTCCTCTTTATGTATTTCCTCTTGTATAATTTTTCAAAAATCTAAAAAATTTCATTTTAAATTTGTTTAAAGCACATCAATTCTTCAAATTAAAGTGAAAATTTACTTTTTCTTGCAATTATTTTGAGAAAAAGAAACATTTTCTGCATTTTTGAACTGGAAGTTTTAAAACAAGAGAGGCCAAAATCTGATCAATTTTTTGGATTGGAAATACAAAAATTTTAGCACTAGAATAATCTTTCTTGGGTAATGGAAATCAGACAGAAAAATAAACAGAAAAAATCTTGGTTGAAAATTACTTTTCTTCACATTTTAGACATTTTTAAACACAATAAGAAATTAAAAAAATTGTTCGCCTGGAAGGGAGACGATGATCGTACCGAATATTTGAATATATGTAAGTAAATTGAGCTCTTAGACCAGGGGTGCCCAACCTTTTGACATACACGGGCTGCATTTGAAGAAAAAACAAATGCCTCGGGCCGCATATAAAATATACTAATTCAATATTTTATTATTTGTGAATCAACAAAGAGAGTTAATAATGTAGAATAATGATATCCGCCATGACAAAGAGGCAAAAATGTCATAGTATACTAATCTCCGAGTTGTTTTCCTTCAGGATTTTGTTTTTAAATCATTTACCACTTCATAAGTTTTAATTACTGAAATAATAAATATAAAAAAAAAATGGAAATATGAGATGAAGAATAATTTTTAAATATCCGAAACTTCGTTATTTTTTTACCTGATAGTTGAGCTTATAATTTTGCTTTTAATGAATTTTATTCTCGAAAATAGCTTCACGTAGGTATATGTAAATTCATATTTCTAAAAACTGAATAATATTGTGAAGCCTGGAGGAATATTTCTTTTTAATAAAGAGACATTATTAAATTTTTCTTTCAGTTTCCATATATACATTCAGAAAGTTTACACTTAAAATATTTAAATGTATAAAAATCCAAAATTGTGATTATTTTTTCGGGAATCTTGATATATTTTTTAACATTCAAAATTGAAAATCTGCCTTTTTATTTTTCGTTAACTTGTCGGGCAATTTTAATTTTCTAATATCTTCTTATTTTAGAAAAAAAAATTATCAAGTCAAATTATAGCAAATATATTTTCTAATAACATAAAAATCTCAATGTTTTAAAGAAGTTTATAACTTTATGTCGAGCCGCATTCATTGCTGTGGTGGGCCGCGGATTGAACAGCCCTGTTAAGCTAATCAACTAAAGTTTGGAAACACACGTTTGTATTAAGATGTGCTGCCTACGTGGCAAGCTTATTATCTATCTCAAACTGTTCGCTGAGAAAAAATTACTGAATTCATCGAAATCGAATCAAGTCAAAATAGGGTGTACCTAAGCTATTCTCGAAAAAGTTTTCACTTTTAATTTCAATTTAAAAATTGATGTTTCAACTTACTAGCCCAGACTGGGGGCCGTCCATAAATTACGTCACAAGAATTTTAAGATATTTAGATCCCCATCCCCTCCCCCAGTGTCACATTTTCATTTAGTCCCCTTGTATTGTGACGTCACAATATCACTTATAATAATTTGAAATCTAAAAAATATAAAAGTAAAGATTTGAGCATCTTCTTTTTAAAAATAGTTGGAATGTTTTTCAAAAATCAGCTCGGGTTCAGATTAACAAATCAATTTTAAAAGAGAAAGAATTTAATTTTTAGGACAGATTCTAAGATTTTAATTTAAATATTATTAAATTGCAATTTCAGAGGGATTCATCCCCCCCAGGAGAGAGAAAATCCCCTCTGATATCGCAATTTAATAATATTTCTATTAAAATCTTAGAATCTGTCCTAAAAATTAAATTCTTTCTCTCTAAAAAATATATTTGAAAATTAAAAAAAAAATTTAATTTGACTTTTTTGAAGTCACAATTTTTAAGATCCACGGGCCCCTCTGTCACATTTTATCACAAATCTGAGATGCCCCTCCTTACTATGTGACGTAGGTAATTTATGGACGGCTCCTTGTTCACAGACGAAAAAATAGTCCGCATTTTGAAAAAGTTACCTCATATCCTTCAATTTTCATAAATTTAAAACAAACAAATAGAAAAAGAATGCAAAAGGAACATTTAAATAATTCAATAATCCGGAGAAGAGACTCTTTATATTGAACATTTCATCATCCTCTTTGAAATTATTTTTTTCATCGTTTTTTTTTATATTGTTTTATTTATTTTGTTTTATTTTAGAAAAATTCTAATGTGAAAGTTTATCGAATATGTTAGAGGCGGAGATACGTGTCTATGTATAAAATAACACCGCCGTTTCATAAATAACCTATTACCATCCTCCAATGTTGTTTTTCCCCTCTCTCCTCAATAAATATATTTATCAAATATTTCGTTGGCAAAAATGGAAAGTTTGTAACATAAAAAATATTCTCGAACCATTTTTCTTTCTCTTTTAATTTTCATCAACCCTTTAGCGGGTTGTCACTTTGCGTTGTTCTCTATTTTTTGAGTAATTGTATTAACTCCACCCCTTCTATCCAACCACCCCGTTTTCCCTTTCTCCCAATCTATATAAAAAATATCCCCAATTCGGTTAGGCCTATAATCAATATTTTCGTTTTCTCTATTAAATCGTTCCCTTCTTTTTCCATTCTTTCTTTCTCGTTTACTTTTTTGTGCCATTCTTTTCTCTTTTTTTTTATCTTAAAGATTTATTAAATTATAGTTAGTTAAGTTCGTTATCTCTTTGCTTGATAAGTTAATTAAATTGTCGTCGTATAAAGAGAGAGAGCGAAAGAGGATATAGGAACAAAAATTGGTTAATCATTTACGACAAGGGTCTTAATATATTTTCATTAATTTGAAAAATAGATTCATTATTTTTCATTTAAGGAAATTTATAGAGTAGATATAATATATTCTTCCGGACCAGAGCTTTCCAAAAGGGTAAATATGAATTGTCATCTAAGGCAGGGGTTCCCAAACTTTTTGCACCTGCGTACCACTTGACTTTTTGAGAAATTTTGGCGTATCACCAGACCTAAATATTTTAATAAACGTATAATACTATTACACAGCATTATAGTGGTGTTTCACAAATCGGAAATAAAATTTAAAAATCTTTTAAATTATTTTGGAGATTTTTTTATTATCTATGGGCTATGAACCCTTCATCAGAAGGTTTAACAGAAAACTGAATATAAAATTTTTACATTGTATTGATATTATAGTCTGGTGGTTAATGTTTTAGTACAGAGCGAGTGGGGGGGGGGGTGAGCCAATGGGCGTTGAAAGAATTTGTGTGGTTGAATTTAAAGGTACGTGGAGGGGAGAAAATGGGTATAATATTATTCACTCTTCTAAAAGTGTTCAAAGGCCCATAGGTCTAAAAACATACAAATAAAAAATTAGTACAAACTAAGCAAAAAATTAATCATCATACTAAATATACTTTTATAGTCTTTAGTGTAAAATATCAACATTAGTCTCTTAAGTCCTCTTCAACACTTATTCTGCTTCTATGTTTATTTTTTATCTACAAGAGCTCAGAAAATCCACTCTCATACAAGTAACTCGCAACAAATTGCATCCAAAATAGCAGAGCTTGCCAGAAAATCAAAGGGTACTCGGTTTTACACCCTATCTAAAAGTTAATGAAAGATTTCTCTTTAAAATAATCTTTCATAGTACTATCTTCTGTAAGATCGATAAAACTTTCTTTTAGTTCCAATTCATTTGGTGAGGTTCCCGAAAATGGGTTTCTGATCCAGTCCACTTTTGAATATTCTTCAGAGAAATACTTCTTAAAGCTTTTTTGAAGGCCTTCCAAGTGATTAATGATATCTGCAACCACATCTGAAGGGAGATACATATTTAATTTTCTTCAAAAAATGATGATAAAGTGTGAAATGCAAATAAATTCTCCTCCTGTATTTGTGAACAAAACAGAAGCTATTAATAGCATGTTGCTCACATCACTCAGGCGTACCAACTGAATCGTTCTCGCGTACCACCAGTGCTACGCTTACCACTGGTTGGGAACCCCTGATCTAAGGGATGATAGTAGTAAAAAGGTTTTTATACCATTTTGCTTTTACTCAAAAATTTACTTTTTTAAATTTTACATTACAATTTGACTTTCGATTATCGAATTGGAAAACTTCGTAATAACGAACGATCTCCGCAAATATTCATGTTATGGCAATTTTTTGTCATCTAATTATTTAGGGGAAAAAAGCTTGGCACTGAGAATCAGTTTGTTAATACAGTCGTGTATGTAAAATTGCAGCTAAATGTTGCACAGACAAAAGAGTTCGCTGTATAACAATTTTATCTATATCAAATGTAAGCTTTGAAGCTGTTAAGTCCTAAATCTAATGATTTTTTGATTGTTAAAATACAATATATTCTGCACCCCTACTAATTTTCTACAGTCTCCCATTCTTTAGTTGAGTAATCCACAGAGTCTGAAAAAATTCAAAATTGAAAATGATTTTTCATACTTAACAAGAATAAAAAAAATGAAAATTTTTGTAATTCAAAATGTCTTCCGCCAGGTGACCTATAGCCCGTCGAGCATACCGTGTACCTACTCTATTACTTGTGAGTTTACTATAGTTTATATATCTAGGTTCAGAAAAATATGGGTTATATGAACTTTAATCCCAAATAGAGCCGTAAGCGATAGTGTTTTTTATTTGTTTATCTGTTATTATTATAACTCAAAAATAATAAATTCCAAGAAAATGAAATTTAAAGCTACGTTAGTTCGTGGACCAGGATAACATAGCGTAGGTAGACTATATATAGGTTTCGTTCAAGTTAGCTGACCATAAGTAGGTATCTAACTCTTTTCTTCTGATGTTTTTAGGATTTTAGACATTTTATAAAATAGGATACTAACGATTTTTTTCATTTTCAGTATTTGTCAATTAGATATGTTCTTTGTTGTTTTTTAATATTAAAAGAATCGCATGGCCAGAAGAATCTTTTTTCTTAATTGTTTTTAGATTTTTTGTAATTTTCTCAAAAACATTTTTTGAAAATTTTTGATTATTTATTACGATTAACATGTTCATTGTTGACTATAAAGAAAAGTTTCGGACTAAACTTAGATTGCACAATTTTAATGATGAATATATCATTAAAAATGTGCAACCTAGGCGGTTTTAGCCGAAACTTTTCTTTCAATAAACAATTCAACCAGCAACGCATCAAATCTGCAATATAAATTGAAACTTTTTAATCTGGAAGATTTTTTGTGTTGGAAAACCCATTTGAAATCAGAAAGTTTTCTCTTTTATTCACATATATTTTTGTCGTTTACAATATTCGTGTCGACTCATGAGAATTTTTTTTACTTTATTTATTTTTTATTGAAGATTTTTATGGTGTTCTGAAATATTTTTTTGGATTAGTGACCAATATTCGATCTCAAATTGACTAAAGATTCTCATTTTTTTTATTAATATGTTATCTTAATGACTGTAAAAAAAAAACATATACCGAAGTTTTGAAAAAATGAAAAAGTATGTAATTACCTTGTTATTTTATTGTAAATTTAATGATAATTATTATTAATTCTCCAGGACTTTTTTTTCCATGTTTTTAACGTGATATAATTGAATTTTTTTCAATAAATTTCACCGAATTTAATTATAAAATAATTATAATAGAATTCGGAGAAAAATATTGTATAGTATTAAAAACATTAATTCCTCACATTGGATACAAAATAGGTCAAATTGAGATTTTTTATTATGGCTAAAACGTAAAAGAGCTAATTTTTAAAACCTATAAAATGTTTCATTCTTGAAAACTTTTAATGTAAATATATTCTGAATAATTGGGGTGATAATATTATTAGCTGTAATTAGTAAGGGGATGCATGTAATTATAATATAATTTCTTGGGAAGAAAAAAGTTAGGAACCCATATTCTGGAATCTAGAGGGTTAGTTTACTCGTGATTGGTTGTTATGGAGACTAGATTAGCCCCGAGCTGAATTTGACTTTAATATACGCGTAAATGAATTAAATTAATTATTAACAAGAAAAGCAGAGTGGGCAAGCTACTAAATAGCAAAATAAACAAATAATCGAACTCTAGCATATTAAGAATGCATGATTCTCTTTTCAGAATTAATTGAAATTTCTTTAAATTATTCATAAACCAGAGCCCGAAAACTTCCCACAAAATTCCATCAAATAGTTAATAAGGGGTTTATTTTCAAAACCACAGAGACTTTTATTTCGAACTAGCTGCAACGCACAACAAATACTAGTAGTAGTTATTTTATATTTACAAAATTTATTCACTATTTTAATTTGTTAACAAATTTTGATGGAATTTTTGAAAAAATAGGGTATTTTTAAAATTCGAAATATCTTGAATTTTTCAATAATTACCTATAGTAGGTATATCTATATACATTAGGGTGTCCCAAAAAATAAAAGTTTTTTTTAATATATACCTTCCTAATTTTTTTGTTTTTTGTCAAAGCAATTGGAAATGAAATTTCGTGTACGCCTGACCACGGCAATCTGTGCTGACTTGCAGCGAAACATGTCAGTACTTGCAGACTAAGCCGAACGCGAGCTGACTTATCGATGTGTTTGCAATCAATTGCTATTTTGTTAGTAAACGCATCGTTTTCATTTAGTCAATATGTTGGTGAAATTAGGTAGTTCTAAAAAGAGTATATTTTTAATAGGTAGCGAACATATGCAAGCTGTTTGGAATGAGTTTCTAGACTGGAATTTTGAAGATAAAGTGCAAATACTTTGTTGTGATACTACAGCTTTTAAATACAGGTCGTAGCTATGGTCCCGCGTGCATATAGAATAAAAGCTTAGTAGAGAAATGCTTATTTTTCTTTGCACTCATCACGTGTATGAATTGTTGTTAAAAAGCGTGTTCCAAGTGAAATTCCGTCAAGTGACTACAAGCCCTGATAGTCCACTCTTCACAAAGTTCCGAGATTACTGGAAAAATGTTGATCCTGATAAAATACAGTGTTATAGAGAAAAGGTTACATCGATCCTGACTATTCCCGAAATTGAGAATTTGCTTGAGTTTAATCGAAATGAACTGACCAAAGAAATAGAGATGACTATCGAGAGTTGATAGAGCTTGCTGTTACATTTTTAGGCGGAGAAAATTTAAAATTCGACCTCTAGATGCCATCCACCATTCTGGATGGATGACGTTGCTTACCTACAAGATACAAGAACATCAGAAGATTTATCCTGACTGTAAAAAACAAACTTTGAAAAGAAAATTTAAAGATTAAAGATTCTATAAATATTAAATAGGTATATCATATCGACATATTCGTGTTTTATTTACCAAATAAACATTGAGTTGTAGAATCCTTCCATATTAACTCAATCAGTACAAATTTTAATGTTGACATCAAGTCGGCACAAGTTATACTTATTCAATTGCAATAGTATTTATTATTTGAGTTTTTCAGGTTAAACAGAAAAAAATAGAGGGTATGGGTATCTGATTCCCCCCCCCCCCAAAAAAAAAAAATCCTTCCTTATGTCTTGGGACATCCTAATATACATATTTAATCGATATCTGAATGGCTATTACTATTTTATATTGATGATAGAAATTGATTGAAAAATTTTTATACAGCATTTACACGCATGATAATATTTGAAATCATATTAAATTCAGGAAATTCTTGATTTTTTATGAAAATGTAGTTATTTCCAAAATATTAGTAAAAAAGAATAATTAAAAATTAAATTAATTGAAAATTCCAGTACATTTATTTAATTTATTTTAAAGAGTACTTACATCATTGAAAAATAAATGGAAAATCAAAAAGTACTTGTTTAAAAATCGATTGGATATAGATAAAATGACTGTTACTTATATTAAGCCAAAATATAAATATACAAGCTTCTGGCGTATAAAACGATTCAACTTCGACTAGTTTTCAAGCATCAATTTATAGGATCTTTAGACTAAATCTATTCCAAATTTAATAATCGAATTGGAAAAAAAGAAAATAATAATAATAATTTGTAATATAAGATGGTTAAAAAACATAAATATTGTATTATATCTCCTCATATATAACTATAAATCTATAATTTTGGAATTTATAAATTTTAAAAAATATATATAAAAAATATTTAATATTTATAAAGTTTAAATTCTAGTTAATCACTTAAGTAAAATTTTAAAATAATTATAGTTATTCAATGAATCTCGTAGCACCCCCCCCCCTTCCCCGAGGAAGATTTTTATTTTGTTCCCTTAATCTTTTTTATACCGAATATCCAATTTCGAATATTACCAAGTATTATGAATAAATAAATATCTATTCAATGGATTAAATGTGTAGACGGAGTAAGTAAAGGATCATCTGCAACACTATAAAAGGGAAGGTCTACTTGACCATGGCTTCATTGGGGAAGTGGGGAGTGGCATTTGGCGAGAATGGCCTCCATCTTTTATTATTTGCCTAAGCATAACAGTAATAATAATAATAATAAGAGAACTAGTATTATTCTGTTTAATCTCGGTTGCAGATTCCTCGAGCCCAAACCAAACCAAGAATTTCAGAATTCGTAGCTTAAAGTGGGCTTAAATAGAACAGCTTAACTCGTTTTATTTTCAGAACGAAACATTTGAATATTATACTACCCCTATATTTACAATTATAATTCAACTTCATATATATGGAGATAATTCTCGTTTTAAAGGAAAAATAACTTAACTTAAATTACAAACGGAATTGTTTAATTACAAGATCTGAAGTTTGAGATGTGAGTGTGTAATTTTTTATAAGATCACTAACTTTTCTGTCTTTAGTTTTGTAAATATTACATTATTAGTATTAATAACATAAAAATTAATACAATTTTCTCGGAATGTATATACTGAGAGTCTGAGACACGCATAGGTGCAGGTTTTACATATGAGATATGATACTGATATAATTGGGCGTACACGATAGGCATCTGTAACAGTATAGGTTTTCTTGATTAAGCTAGGATGATAATATCATTTCTTTTTTTTTAATTATTAAATGAAAAATGCTAGCTTTTTAATAACTCCAATATACATGGTGGACCTATCGCATTTTGAAGGGGTATAAAAAAATGAAAAAATTTAACTAGAAAAAAACTGAATATATTATTGAAAAGAACATAAAATAATTTTTTTTAATGTGTTTTAAACATTACACCAGACAAAATCAGGGGAGGGGAGGGTCAAAAATTGAAAATTCTAGCCTTTTCGACCAAACTCAACCAAATTTTGTATTCATAGTTTGGTCGGAAGGGTTAGAATTTTCATTTTTGACTCTTGCCCCCATTTCGGGTGGTTAGTTTTTGTATCCTATAGGTCTCTTTGAAGTCTGGTGGATAAACAAAAAGTTATCTTACGATTTTGAAGTTTTTTGGTAGGTTTGTATTAGTTCTTTTTTGTCTCTTTTAGGGAGGGGGTAACTCATCTTTCCATTTAGAGATAGGAAAAGCAAGGGTTGGTTTTGAAATTAGGCTGGAATAAGGAATTCTCTGATTTGCTAAGGTAAATGTTTATTTTTAAAATAATTTTTTTTTTTTTTTAGATAATATGGTTGAAAGAAGTAGTCAATCAAGGGTTGGAAGTATAAGTGTTGAAACCAGTGGTTGTTTTTGTTGTGAGGATGATTCAGATGGTTATTTAGATTATAAGGATTTAGGGAAGAATGATATTAATTTAAATAGGTCTGGTTCCTACAAATTAGTTATTTCAGATATTAATATGTAGGTTCGCATTCATTTGTAGGATCTGGCATTGATTTATGGACGAGTCTATTTATTATTACTTGGGATTATAGTCCTCTGTCTCCTATGATTAAATCAATTATAAATTTTCTCAAGTCATAGAGTTGTACAAAATTTTATTTAGTTCTCACATTCAGAGATTAGCTGAGGTAGAGAGAGTTCATACCATCCCTGTTAAGGTTTTGACCAGGTTTCCTTAACAACTTATGGCAGCAAAATTCCGGATGACTAATGCGTCGCTTGCTCTTGGTATCGGGTTATTGCGCGAGATTCTTAAATTACTTTTTGTCTTTTAATGGAAATCTATGGTCATGTTATTTTTTAATGAGTATACATTTCTTTTTTTTTCTTTTTCTTTTTTTGTACTTGTTTATTATTTGTTAAATTGTTGTAGTTAATTTGTATTGATGTTTGTTAATGTATTGTAGGAGGACCTAGCCACCGAGGACTTGTGCCTCTAAGCAGGTCGAGGAATAAAGATTTATTTCTAGCCTTCTGGGGGTCCACAGAAGAATGTATAGAAAATTTGGTTGAATTTTGTCGAAAGGGCTAGAATTTTCATTTTTGACCCCCCCCCCTTTTTTTTGTCTGATATAATGTTTAAAACACATTAAAAAAAATTATTTCATGTTCTTTTCAAAAATATATTCAGTTTTTTTCTAGTTAAATTTTTTCATTTTTTATACCTCTTCAAATTTGGGAGATCTTTATGCCCCACCCTGTTATATATATATATATATATATATATATATATATATATATATATATATATATATATATATATATATATATATATTGTTTTTTTTACTTTATGCAATGCGAAGAAGAATGATAAAGTATTAAAATCGGTCTCGGGCTAAGCGTGACTTCAAAGGGTTCTCAGGTAAAGACTACGGAACCCATGGTCTCAACCAAAGACACAAATTGTACTATTCTATCAAGTGTTGAATTTTAGGATCTCACGGTTTGGCCAGAAATTACATGATTTATTAAAAAAAAAGCAAAAAAAAGTGTTTTCCCCCACGATTACATTACTTGGCTGGCCATATTCAATATAGTTAATTAAAAAGAAAATAATCACCAATAAAAAAAAATAAAGTCGGTACCAAACATATACATTTTATGAATCAAACTCGACGGATTTTACTTAGTACGATTGGCGGGTACGCTCGCTTATATAGTTTGTTTAGCACCGACTTCAAAAAGTGATTCCATGTAAATATTTCATCGTTTAGTTGTAACTAAATTAGATAATTATTTTATACCTTTTAGTACATTTTATTTTATTTTTGAGTTATTATTTTATTTGTTGCATTTAATTTTTTTGAAGTAGGTTTTATTTGTTTTTTATAAAAATTATTTTTATTTTTCTCTTTTTAGTGATGTTATTAATACTGACTTAATATAATACCTTGCATGCATCTCGTAAGAGAAAGCGTGGGGCGAATGAATCAGAAAATGCTAATAAAATTCAATTCATTAGTATAGAAATTCTCTAGAAACGTTTGTGGGTTTTAAATGAACGATTTAAGATTGATTTTTTTATAAGATATTTTATTTATTATAATTTCGATTATTTGCTCATAAGAATTGGAAATTTACGTTAATTCGTCTATGATCATATCATCATAACTTGACCAAATTAATATGGGACCACTTCTAAGGTACCCTCTTTCCAATATAAAAAGAATCATCAAAATCGGTTTATAAACAAAGAAGTTATGCCTGAACAAACATAGCACAAAAGGTCCAATACCAATGAAAAAAAACTGGACCAATCGGAAACTAGACTGAACCCAATGCAAAAAAATCATCAAAATCAGTTTACAATTGGCGAAGATATTAGGTAACATAGACACACAAAAAAAATTCAGTTGAATTGAGAACCTCCTCCTTTTTTGAAGTCGGTTAAAAATTGAAAAATACTAAATTTCAACTAAAACTTCATCAACATTATTACTTTTCTAACATAGTTTATGGCAAAAAAAAAACTCTTCAAAATGGAATTTCCTTTAATTCCTATAATTTATTTTATTAGATTTAGGATTTCTTTCACATCCGCTTAATAAATAATATTTTTTTACATAGAAAGATAGAATCTCAGATAATTATTTCAGCAGGTAGATATTTCTTTAGATCTCTAGCAATATATTTTCACTATTAAAAAGTATAATGCCATTTCTTTTCTTGGGAATGTCCCAGGTGGGTGCTTTAATGAAAAAAAAGCAAAATAAAAATAAAATAACACTACGACAGGGTAATAAAAATATTCTAATACCGAAAAATAAATGACATCCAAAGTAATAAAAAAATTACTATCACTATTATTAATATTAATAATTGATTTTTATTATGACGATCCTTCACTTTCTTTTATATATTTCGAAGAAAATTTGGGCTGATATTGACCAATTCCAGCCCCTAATCCCCCCTAAGGTCTTTGAAAATATCTATCTATCTATTTGTGACCCTTGATAGATTATTTGAAATTTTCATCATTCCACCCCTCGTCCACTTGGTGATCCCTACTCTTAAGGTCTTAAGGCACTGACCAAACTTATATATATAGGAGTGATTGGCCTGGGGCTGTTTCTTCCCCTTGACCAATGAATGAATAGGTTGGCCATAAGTACCCATCTACCTTGGCTCTCCCCTTGGTCAAACTATTCTCACTCAAAAGACCACTTCTTTTTTATCATTATGATACTTTATATTACTTCTCGTATATCAAATTGCAGGGGGTAGAAAAATTATGGTGAAAAAAATAAACCGAAGTAAATAAGTAAAACTACAACAATCTATAACCTCAAATGAAGGAAAATAAAACTAAGTACGTTCACCTCAAATTTTGATAATTTGGCAAATATTTTGTCAGCAAACGATTTTAGCTAGTTAATTGTAGCTAGGCTTAGCTAATTAATTCAAAGTTTTACACTATTTATTTAAAAGGATCGTAGGGAGTTGGACCAGAATTTAAATCAAACGCAAAGTTTCTTAATTAAATGGGCCAAACGTTTCGTCACTGATTAGCAACTTCCTCAGTGGCGATTTTAGCTAGTTAATTGTAGCTAGGCTTAGCTAATTAATTCAAAGTTTTACACTATTTATTTAAAAGGATCGTAGGGAGTTGGACCAGAATTTAAATCAAACGCAAAGTTTCTTAATTAAATGGGCCAAACGTTTCGTCACTGATTAGCAACTTCCTCAGTGGCTGAAATAGTGAAAACAAGACAATTTTATTATTTCATGTTTTTTACAGTAGTACAATAGTAGAGCTTAGGTTAGATTTTACCTCATTTTATAAACTTATTTGTCAGGAGTTCTTACTACAATAAAAAACATTCCAAAGAGTATGTCGTCACCGAATCATTCAATTTTTTATCAAGACAATATAAAACATTAAAAAAACAATTAAAATTGTTCATCGTTATAATAACACTGATCAACAAAAATCTTTCTCGTTAAACCTAACAATGGTTTCCAGTAGTTATATAATCTGATTACCAAGCAATTTTCCGATTTTTTACAACATATCAGAGTTTTGAGATATCATCGGTCAAAACGACGAAAATACCATCTTGACCTATTTTCGAGTCCCATTGAATATTAAACACCAATATTTGAAATCAAAATATTTTATTGACGTAATAGAAAACAGCTTCCTCTTTGATTTTCAAATTACCACTTGTTTGTAGCTCAATTAGAACTCGAGTTATAATTAAAAAACTAAAACTACGTAATTAGAAAGGATAAAAAACATAAATAAAAACATATGGTCTTAGTCTTTTAGCTATAACTCGAGTTCTAATTGAGATAAATTCAAGTGGTAAATTGAAAATCAAAGAGGAAGCTGTTTTCTATTGCGTCAACAAATATTTTGATTTCGAAATATTGATGTTTAATATTTAATGGGACTCGAAAAATAGGTTAAAATGGCATTTTACGTCATTTTGATCCAATAATATATCAAAACTCTGACGTGTTTTAAAAAATCGGGAAATTGCATGATAATCAGCGAATAACACTCTACTGGAATCCATTGTTAGCTTTACGGGGAGAAATTTTTGTTTAATTTTTGTCGAGAAGTGTAATTATATAAAAAATCAAAAATTGAATAAAAATCTTTCATCCACCATTAAATCTATCTTCAAGAAACGCTCTATTTGACATTGAACCCACTAACTATATATTTAACTTCTTTCGGTCAATATGTTTTACACTATACTTATTTCAGCTCACCTGACTGATAGGTCCACATAACGATTTGTTTTTATTTGATTTTCTGGAGAACATTATTCAGGGCAGGGAATAAAAACTTGTGCTTGAGAGAATGAAGGGCTTATGAAATTGAATCGGTATTAAAAGTATTTTTGGACTAGGGTTTTCGTGGATCAAAATAATATATGAAAGATCATACATTACTAAATCTGGGATTTGAAGGATGAGGATTGAAGAATTTCATTAATATAATAGCTGATCCAGTCTCTGTTTGAAATTTACTGGAATGAAAATACTTACAGAGATATTGGTTTGTAAAGCCATGTATTCACAAAGTACTCTGACATTATCGTGTTAGGTATATATACGGATTTCTCTGCGAACGAATGAATTTATTGAAATGTTTAAAGAGATGAATTTCATGTCTCTATCTCCCTTTAAAAAGGTTGCTATTAAATTATACACCTAAAACGTTTGAAACAAGTATTTCATTTGTCGATGATGACAAAAGGACTTTTAATATACGCGCAAGAGAGAGAGAAAGTTGTGTTTGTTTTCAAGAAAAAAACGGGAAAGAAGATAAAAAATGCGAAAGAGGCAGAGACTTTGTGTCGCCATGTGCTTACGACACGTGTTCCATCACACCCACCCACCCACCCTTATACAGCGAGAAAAAAAATAGGTGGGTGGAAGTTGGACGGAAGAGGTGGGTTAGCTCTATATATCCTCTACACGCATTCACCCCAAATCATCCACTTCCATTTTTTTCCACCCCTCAAGCGCATTTATTTCAACTAAAGAATAATATATATATTGTTTTTATTTTTTGTTCGTTTGTTTTGAAACTTATAAACCTCGAAGTTCGAAATCACCTCTATTTAATCTATCTAGAGCGCGACTGACAGAGATTAATTTCCCTCTACTTGTCTTCAAATAAATTCAAAAAAAAAAACTATTATTTTATCTTGATGTTGAAAGTTTGCTGGTGGTCAGGTCAAAAGACCAGCCAGCCACCTCTCATCCCATGCATTTCGTTTTTGGAATCCAAACTTTGATAGCAACTTTATTTTTTTAGTAGAGGTATTGGTGGTTGAATTGATGATCTGATAGAACTTTTGGGATTGGAACTTAAAAAGTTAAATTATGAAATGAAATTTACTTTTCTAGTAGGTTTGTATTTCTATTTAAGGTGCTAAAAATGAATCATTTCGCATTAAAGTGCGAAATTAGAGATTGACAACTACTGGATCCGAAGTGTTATGCCCGGTTCACATTATTCCAGTAGCATTCCAGCCAGCAAACGAAATCAGCACTGGAATGCTACTAGAATAATGTGAACCGGCACTGGAATGTACCCATTTCAGAGAGTGATCCAGTCCAGTGACTGGATTTTCGGTCTACTTTTTCATTTCAGCTCACCCATTCCAGCGCCACTGGAATAGTTTGGCCGGCCAATCCAGTACTGTATTAACCCCTCAACTCCAATTTTTGAACTCCTTTCTTGAAATCATTGTCATGTCCGATTCAACAGCTTTTGATGACTGGAATAATGTAGACGATATAATCTGGTTCAGCACTGGACTGGATTAACTCGCTGGACTAGTGGACTGTAATAATATGAACCAGGCATTAAGGATGACTTGTTGAGTATTTTAGGTACTCGGCATCAATTCTAGAGAGGTTGAAATCAACCCTTCTAGCTTATAATAAAAATAATCCTTTTCACATGGGATTCTCTAGCTAATAATCTCGCATGCTTTCTTTATAAATCTTAACTCTGTTTCTATCGACAATTTGAAGTTTTATGTCGGCCTAATACCTACTTCTTATAAGCAAAGACAATTTGGCAGTTAATAAGACTCAATATCTTTGCTATTAGGAATAAAATAAAAATTTTCGGCCTAGAGAACATGTATGCATTAGGATAATTTCCTCTCTATTTTCTTCATTCTTGAGATTTTATTTCTTTAAACTCACAAATTTCGATTTTGATGTAACCCTTAAATAATCTTAGTGTTCTAACAAGCCATCCTTCCTTCCAGAATTTAGGTATGTTTGTAGTGCATTTTTGTATCCTTAAACCGATAAAAGTTTTTTTTTTTTTTTTTTTTTATTAATGATACTGTAGTATGATATTTCATAAAAAAACTTCTCTCCCCATTGTTAATCTCGAAACATTATTTGTTTTGGTTCTATTCTTTCTCGTTTCTACACACTGATCTGAACACTGGCATTATATTTCAAAGTGCTTTATAAACGAAAATATTTCAAGTTTTAAATTATTGGAAGCTATGGGTGAAGAATTCTTTAAAAGAAAAGATTTTTGAGGGATACAATCCATAAAATTTAACTCAATTACTTGGTAGTAAACGTCATTTTTATGGTGATTTTTGTCATCACAAAACTATCTGAAACTCTGCTTTTTTTTGGAGTTTAATAAGAGATATTTTGTATGATTTGTAAAATTGTTAATTAGGATACGATCAGTTCATCTTGGGACTTGAATCCATTTCTTACAGTTCAACAAAACCTTATAGACCATACAAGTAATTCAATAGTACGTACTATAAAACCTCCTGCTTTTTTTGAAGTTTGTTAAAAATCACCAAGCTCAGAGTTTTTTCTTTATATTATAATAGGCCTTGGTATACGAATTTTTTAAGATCTTGAAAATTAAGCAGCATTTGAAGTAGTTAGACCATCTCTTGACAATTTCTCACTCGTTCCAATTGCACTTCCTTGGAATTGATTTGCAATGTCATAGGGGAAATTCTGTGAGGTTTAGTTCTCTATTTAAAGTAGAATTATTTATTGCATTATTCATTTCGCTTTAAGGTGCCTATTCAGCATTTAGACAGTACAAACAAAAAAATAGCTATAAAAAAAGATGAAGGTATTGGTCTGTCAAAATATATTAAATAATTATGTAACGAATTTTTAATGTTGTTACTAGTACCGTTGAATTCACTGATTGCTAAAATAAACTTTCAAATTCAAAGTTCACTTTATTCGAATTCGATTGATTTTTAATCTTTTGAATAATTTACAATTAATTGATTTCATTTCTCTGTATCTACTGTAATTTGAATGTGGCTCAAAAACTAACAAATAAAATATTAATCAATGTTTAAATACACTGAGATTAATAAATAAATACTGAAAAGTAACAAATAATTCATTTTGAAAAGGGTTTACCATAAGCTGGACAGATATTGGGGAATTGGTCGAAATGTTTAATTCAAGGACTAGATTTTTGGAATATTATAAAATTACTTTCGTGATTTTTTTTTCCAACAAAATTTTGCTACTCACAGGCAAAGAGATGGACAAATAAATAAAAAAAATAAACATTTTTTTAAACATATTTTCAATTCAGGAGACTTTGAATCTTTTTTCTGGCTTTGGCCTTAACCATTTAGTCAATTTTTTTCTTTATATTTTTCCCTCCCCTAATTAAAAATGTACACATCTTAATTACATCTTAGGTATAGGTAACTAAATATAATGCAAATTTAAAGCATACATTTTAATATTTATACTCGACCTTAAAATAAACCTTTGAAGAGTCATAGCGATTTTTCATTAAACTCACACAAAGATAACAGATAATCACTATATATTAGATATTTCACGATTTTGCTGATTTCAAAAAACAACATTTGTGTCCATTTTTTGTTCAGATCAAACTCATAAAGGACATGATCAAGCCCTCATTGGCAACTTAGGACTATACGAGAGAGGACTTTGAATTTATAAGATTTAGAAAATCTGAAATTGAAATTAAAATCACGTATACATCCATCCTATGGAGTAGCATGCTTTGCACGTAGCACGCGTTTTGCCGACTCCCAACACTCTCTCGCGGTCAAATTAGAAAAGTGCCGGACCACTTCATTCGCGAATACATATATCCCCATGACTTCAAGGAACTGGAACTCTCTTCCAGCCTCTATCTTTCCCAGCACCTATAATCTTCAAACCTTCAAAGCCGGAGTGCATAGACACCTACGTCTACACCCTCTCACTAAATCTACTTTCTCTTCTCTTCGGTAATGCAAGGGTCTTTCGAGATCCATAGGAGCTGCATCTTTACTGGTGCACCCCTTCTTGCATTCGATTGCATTAAAAAAAAAAAAAAAGTATTATTGTAATCGGTCTGAAATAATTAAGATTTTATAGATATTTAAATCTCAAAATCTCCTGAGTCCAAAGATTATTTTTGTTATGGGTGTTCTAATTTTAATATGAAATTCTTCAAAAACAATAAGAATTCTAAAATGAAAATTATTTTGTAAAATAATTAATTTAAATTACATGAAACAAAAATTTGCTCATCTCATTGAGTAAAATATTGTTCAATAGACATTTTAAAATTTTATAAAAAATGTTTTCTCTAAATTTTATTTTGACTCTCCCCCCCCCCCCTCCATCATAGACTAAGTACCAAATTTGTTCAAAAGTCTATCACTCCCTTTCCAGAAATCTTGGTCCGCAAACCAGGCTCGCACTTAACCGCTTTTTAATTTATTTTCTTGGTGTTATTATTATATATTGCTATGATTTCACTTGTCATTATAAAAATTTATCTTACTAAGTGTATATAAAAGAAGAATTTTGAAAAGTATATTGGTTCTCGAAATGAAATGAAATTGTCAAATAGTTTCAAGGGGCAATTAAAATGAATGATTTTCCTGAAAAGGCGCAGAGAGAATGTTTGAATTCCCTTACTAGTATATATTCCAGTTCAAGCATGTCAAAGACAAGTCCTGACTAGTTTTACTCGAATAAAAATTGTTCTCGCTGAGGAACTATTAAAATAGGAATAATACAAAGGAATAAATAAAGATGATTCGAGAATTTCTGGACTAATACATTTCTAAGAACTCTCAATATATAAGATCGGAAATAACTAAGAGTGTTATAGACAAGTCATAGCTTGCTCATAGCCATAGAATTAGGAGAAATTTAAGATTTTCTTATAGGACAGGCTGATTCATTATGGAAGATTGTCGATTTCCATCTCAAGGGACTGTGGAGTTTAAGTCACAATATTATTTAATTTCTGATTCCAACCTTCACTCACACAAAGCAGTATCCGTTTGGGGAAAGTCCCAAAATATATTTTTAAAAAATATAATGTTAAATTTGAAAAATAACGAAAATTATGCCGTATTCGATGAAATTTGTAAAAAAAGCAAAGATTAAAATACAATTTTAGGAATTGAAGGGTACTTTTTTAGACAGCATCTCCTGGTAGAAAAGTCTCCAACCGCCAATGATACCTATATTATATATAATTTATTTTTTAGAAACTATAGTTTCTGAGGTTGGACCTTCATCGTCTTTTTAACACCCTTTTATTAGTTTCACCTGTATGTTTGTTTGTTTGTTTGTTTGTTTGTATGTATGTAACTGACTCGTTTGGGCTCGATTTTTTCTGATAAATTCCACAAGCACTTTTCTATAAAAATATTTGTTTACCTACTCAATTTAAATGAAATTATATAAAAATGAAAATTCCGCAAACTTTTCAATATAAAAATAATTAAGACTAAAAAGTAAAAAAATAAATTATAATTTTAAAAAACTAAAAAACACGCTTTTGTCAGTAATTTTCTAAAAATTACAAAATAATGTAATCTATATATATATAAAATTCTTTGCCCGATACACTCACTCACTCACTCACTCACTCACTCATCATCGAAACAGGCATAACCACTGGACATAGAAACATGAAATTTGGAGAGGATATTACATCTATGACATAGGGGCTCAGTAAGAAAGGATTTTTCGAAATTCGACCCCTAAGGGGGTCAAAGGGTGCAAAGTGTGTTTTCACTGATTACTAAAGCGTGTTTTTTATTTTTTTAAAAATTATAATTTAAACTTTCATTATTAATTGGAAATATTCTATCTGCTATTTCTCATGGGTTCAAATACTCGATTGAATGTAGGTAAATTAGTTTTACTGTAATAGTACCTAAGCTGGTCCCAAACGATGATCTATATAATTATATTAATTATATATATATATATATATATATATATATATATATATATATATATATAAGTATAGTGAAAAGATAAAATATTTATTGATTGTATTTGATTATATTTCCATCAAGCGAGGAAAACCTCATTGATTTCTCCTTGTGAATCAACAAATCTGCTACTCTCGGCAAAATTAATCTTTTCCATTAATTTGTGTGCTCTTCGTTCCTCGATAATTGAATAAATTTCCAATTATTAACTTGGCGATTGTTTTCCAGGTCCTTTGACATGAGCTGCACGAGCCAATCCATTTCATGATGGCATCTGAATTCAGCCAGTCAGAGATAAATGTCAGGTGAGTGTTCAACAAATGAATTTCAATCCGTTTAATATCCTTTTCAACTCAAAATATGTATTCATTAACAAGTTAAGGATTAACAATTCAATTAAATGTTCTTGAATTAAAGCATTTTCAACGTGATAAACAAATAGATATTATTTAATGTGATTTTTATATTAAACTGTCTAACAGTATTCTGACAGTCATGATAATTCAAGAACGGAAAGTCGTATAAAGATCGTTCTAGTACCAAAATATTTGTATTTCCAAATCGAAGAACGGATTGGATTCATAGAAAGTCTTATAGTGAGCTATCGAACACTTGAGAATAATAAGCTGAAATTCGGCAAAGAACTATCTATTAATAAACTGTGCCATAATTTAAATTTCTCAAACAGTTAGACAACAAGCAATTGAGAAACTATATTTGCGGACAGAGAACAGATTCTTGAAAATGTTTTCAAATTTTTTTATTTTACCATACAGGGTATAGTGAAGTAGTGCAATCGTGAATTAAAAATGTTTTTGGAACTATTTTGATAAAAAAAAATCAAGCGAATTCATACCCTACAATAAAAACATTGCTTTGGGTTGAATTAATCATTTTAACTCTTCAGAGTACAAAATAGGGAAAGCGCGTAAATTCTTCTTCGAAGAGCCATCGAGTCAAGGGAGACGATAAAGGTTGGTTCTTCTATTAGTCCGATACCCAGGGAAGCGCCAAGTCCTTTTTGCGCAGTCATTCGAAATACTGATTGGCGCCTTTATATGCTACAAACAAACGCAGACTTGTCTAGAGAGCAGAGGGTGGGGGAAGAATCACCAGATACAATCATGTTCAAAGCTGTCGCGGCAGGCTTGCTGTTTGCCAGTAACAGCATCAGCCAGGTCACATCATAGCAAGCAACACCTCGTATAATGGGAACTCCTGCTATATAGACAACTCATTTATCAGATCAGTTAAGGGTATGACAAAAAAAGGCGCAAGCCATTCCCCATTCTTACTTTATCCAATGCGAACCATGGATGGATGATGAATGAATGCAAGAGAGGGGTGAACCGCAACCTAATACCGTGTACACCTACTTCCACTTCCACCATTTCGAAATAGAAGACAATAGATGAAGGGGCATTATATATAATGAATTCTAAAATAATTCTACATAATTTCAAAGACCCGTACACCTAATTCCAATCGCGGTTCACCCATCGGATGTAAGTATCTTATCCTTTTTTTCGTCGACGATTTTTTACATACCGTTTAACCGATTGAAATGAAATTGAAAATCTATCATTAATTTAACAAAATGAAACGCTGATTAGTTTTTGGTACGTAATCAGCTCACAAACATTAGTACTTTATATTTGAACGAAATTTTCTCTTTGGAGAGAGAAGGAATGGTAGAACTTTCAGCTGATTAGTTCGTTATTTCAGTACTTTTTAAACTTCTTCTAAATATCTTGAAAATGACTTAATTAATTCTGATGAAATTTAATATTCTAATTTAGTATCTTGAGGGCTACAAAAAGGTTATATAAAGTTATTAGTAAAATTAAATTTTAAAGTACTTTACCCTAGAGTAAGTTAGTACTTTTTTATATTCTTTAAAATTTATTTATTTGATCGGTAGGTATAACACAGCTCATGGTGGCTTCTAAGACCTTGACGCCGCGGTGCACCGTACAACCTTCCACATATGGACGGCGCGTCCCTGCTAATACTTCATTTTACTTTACCATACATGGTATGGTCAAGTATTGTAATCGTGCATTAAAAAAGTGTTTTTTTCCTTCTTTTTTTCGAAATATCTCAAAAACGACTGAAACTATTTTGATCAAAAAATTGAGCGAAACCATGGCATTTCGATCTACAAAAAAGCTCTAATAAGTGAACTTCGAAAAAATTATATTTTTCGAGATAATAATTGTTTTGTCAAAATGTCTGTTAGTTTGTCTGGTTGTCTGGTTGTCCGTTAGTCTGTGCGTTACCAAATTTTTGTGGACGAGCTATCTCAAAAACTAGTTTGAATATCGAAACCAAATTTCACACGTAATTTTGGTTCATTGAGATTAAGAGCTGATTAGATTTTGGTGCATATTAATTATAAAATTAAGGGGGTTAAAAATTAAAAATCTAGGCCATTTGAGCAAACTCAACCAAATTTTGTATACATAATCAGTGGACCCCCAGAAGTCTAAAAATTCAAAAACTAACCGCGCAAAATGGGGGGGGGGGGGATGAAGGGTCAAAAAATGAAAATCTTAGCTATTTACCAAACTCAACCAAATTTTGTTTACATAATCAGTCGGACTCCAGAAGTATAAAAATGCAAATACTAACCCCCCTACATGATTATAAATAATTTTAGGGGCCAGGTTGTATGGCAAAGTCAAGTGGATGGCCACATCAGAACACGGTCAGCTTATTTCAATTGTACCTAGGGTGTCAAGAGAATGACATTTTGATATGTATCTATTTAAATTCGAAGAGTTGCTTGAAAATTGAGTTTCTCTTAAATGAAATTTTAAGAAGGAAAATTAACTTTAATACTTTAAAACACCTGATCGGGTGCTTTCAACATGCCTAAGGCTGTATATGTACTATATATATATAATATAAGTGAAAATGAAATAGTTCGGGGTCTGAGAATTTGCTTTGCTCCAAGGCATGTTTATAATTAGCTGGTAGGAAGGAAATGTGTCTGCCCCTAGACTCTGAACAGAGGTGGATGTCAGCTGTCCTCCACCCACTCACTTCTTGAACCGCATGTCACCCCTTGTGCTCATTTGCACCCTCAGGCCACCAACTAACTCCTTTCCTGGCTGCTACTCTCGCCCTTTCCCTTGATGCCCTTCAGACATGCTAATTCCAATTCTATTGGAGAAGATTGCTTCGTTGATAAATTTCAACCGGATGTTTCCGAAAATTGTTTTTTTTTCTCTCTCTCTCGTCTACTTCTGGTTTTAATTTTTATTTAGTAAATGATTTAAAAGGGGCAATAAAAAATCTATAACGATATTTTAAGATTTTTAACTTGGGTAACAAATTTAAAACAGACTAGAGGGTAAATGGGTTGACTTCAGAGAAAAAGGGGTGTAAAAGTTTTGATGTGCTCCGCTATTTTAAAATTACTGAGGGTAGTGAGTTAACACAATTTTCAATCTTACATGTCTGAAACTTGAAATGAAATCATTTTTTTTTCTTTATTTGGGCCTGCTCATTTCACAATCTGGATTACAATACCCAACATAATTTAAGAACAAAAACTTATAGACAGTTCGCTCTAGGGCCGAATTTTCGTATTTTTTGCTAAAAAAACTAATCTTATTTTTTACTTTCTAACTTCAGAACTTCTATCGTAGAAAATTAGAAAATAATGAGGAGAATTTGAACGGTTATACCTAAGGGGCCGTACATAAATTACGCTACGCGAATTTCAAGACTTTTAGATCCCCCTGTGTCACATTCTGTCACATTTTCATTGAGCCCCCTTGTATTGTGTCGTCACACTATCAATTTTATATCCTATAATTTAAAAAAAAAATTAATTTGATTTGCAACGAAATTTTCTCTGGAGAGAGACGGACTGGCAGAACTTTTAATTGAAGAAGAAGGGAAGAATCCTTCGAAATGTCCTTTTGAAAGGAAAGGAGGAAGGATTCCAATAAATTACACCTTTGAAAGAGACAATAAAAGAGTGTGTCTTCTGCTGAAATTCCAGCAGAAGACACACTCTTTTATTGTCTCCTTCAATATATAAATATTCTGCTACCATCGGCACAAAAACATCTTTCACTTCAAATTACATCTTATTTGATATGTGTTAATTTTTTCTTTACTCACTACCCCTGGCCTGTCTTCCATTACTTTCAATTTTAATTTGACTTTTGTGACATCACAATTTTTAAGATCGGGGGCCCCCTCTCACAATTTGTCACAAATATGAAATACGCCCCTCCCCCTTAATATGTGACTTAATTTATAGACGGCCTAGGGGTTGAAATTCAGGACACAAATTGTATTTGAAAGCTGTATCTTCGTGACATGTTACTCAGTTTTTAAATTATTTTCTGAATAAAAAATTGAAAAGATAATGAAAGGAGGAAGGATTCCAATAAATTATACCTTATTTGAAATGTGTTAATTTTTTCTTTCCTCACTACCCCTGAGCTGCCTTCCATTACTTTCAATTATACAAATTATACATTATACCATGAAACGGATGTAGTATTTGGATAGTCATTATTGCAAGAATGTGGATCATAAATCGAAGTCAGAAGTTTGTCCATAACCGATCAGTCTTATGTAAGCCGTTATACGTTCAAATTAGAAACACATTGAAAAAGAATATTCACCAATTAGAATATCCTTTTGACTTCCAGAGACTTTAACTTCGTTTTCGCTTCTATTTTTTCAGTGACTGACAATTTCAATTTTTCAAAACCTGATTCAACTTCGGCCCTCTATTTGAAATATTAGGCCTTCTTCTCAAGATGTTGCTTAGACTATTTAATCTTGTTGATAGTCACTTCATACAATTCAGGAGATGATAAAGATTAGCATTATGGCCCAAGGGCTTTGCGACCTAGGAAGTGTTGCTACGTTTTTTTAATTTTCCTTGTTTAATATACAGTCATAGTATGAATACAGGACGAATAAATTACAAAAATCGTAAATTAAAAACCGCAATGAATATTCATATATAGGTATATATAGTTTGTCATTTTTTTCTGTCTCAGCTTCAAGAACACGAGGGGAGACAAATTCGAATTCGCATGACTTTGGGGTGGAAAGAAAAAACAGAAAAAATATAACCTTAGAAGAGCAAAATAAATATAGGAGGGTAGCAGCAAACATTGACAGAAGAAACTCCTGTTTTATGCATGGTGGTCATTTCTTTTTCGTCATCTACTCTCTTAGCCTTAGCCCCCCCCCCCCGCAATGTAACCCCACCTTTTTACTCGCCTGTCTTTTCGAATATGTGAGAAGACAAAAAAAGATCCCCTAATCTTCTACTTTTTTATAAAAAATTGCATCTAAAAATAAATTCACTCCACATAAAATTTGAAAATAAAAGACCTATGGAGAAAAGAAGAATCGATAATAGGTATACGCCAGAATGAAAAATGTATCTTACTCCTCACAAAATTTAAAAATCTTTCAAGATTGAGTTCTAACGGAGAAAGGAGCTTTAAATTTATGTGAATTAAATATATATACCTAAATAGGTACATAAAAGGATGGGTAAAAATAAAATTGACTAATTAACAAATTAATAACTACAGAATCGATAATATTTTAGCTCCAAGAGAGGCAAATACTCTTAATTTTACTTTAGGTCAGTGTTTCTCAACCTGTGTGCCGTGAGTCTTTTTGACAAATAATTAAAATTGCATGGGTTTTGTAGCTTTGAAATAAGTTAGTATTTATAATTACTTCAATTTTTTTTGTATCATTCAACTTTAACATTTTTTTATGCGAAGTCATAATATAGAAATAAATAAACAATTTATATGTATTTAAGTTGATTATTAATTAAAACGAAATCTGCATATCTAATTTTTCACCTTTTTTCTTAAATAATAAATGTGCGGGTGGCGATTCTTTCATTAGAATCCGATCGAGGAAAATAACTAAAAAGTGTGTGGATAGAATTATCTAACTTCTTTTTTTATAGCGAAGAAATGCAAGGATGCCAAATACAAGTCAAGACCTGTTCAGACTATTAAAGATTCAATTTTTAATTTCTATTATTCTAGGAATGGCCTTTTGCTTTTGCATCAAAATTATACTCGTTATAGAGAGAGCAAATATTTAATTGCACTTCAATAAAATTCACACAATAATGTGCAAAAAATACTTATTCTAGCTGGCGAACTTACTGGGTCGTGAAAAAGTTTGACTTTTTTCTTTCATTCAATAGAAAAATTAAATTCATTAAAAAAAAATCGTCTTAAAATGTTTGTTCTTTTGAAAATTTTTTGTATTTTAAATGGGGAGAACTGTTTAGATTTTGAGATCTCTAAGCCAGTGTTTCTCAACCTGTGTGACGCGAGCATTTTGGACAAATAATTAAAATTGCATGGGTTTTGTAACTTTGAAATAGTATTTGTAATTACTTCATTTTTTGTATCATACAAATTTTAATTGAAAAAGCTATTATTTTATTATTTATTTCACTTTAAGATAAAAATTTTACATTTTTTTATATTTAGGTGTGGCGCAAATGATTCCAGATGTTTTTAGTGTTCCGTCAACAAAAAAAGGTTGAGAAACACTGCCTTAGGTACTCGTAAGAAGATGGTTCTTTCGTCTTCCCATGTCAAATCAATTACCACATCACAGAACAGTGTCTGCTATTATCCTTTAAGCTCACGAGTGAAGTAATTACTATTACATAACACTTATTAATCATGAGACAGTTTTCTGTACACAGATTTGTCAAATTCCCCATGACTACGGGTTAGATCTCTCCACCTGCCTCTTTTTTTCTGAGACTTACATCTTCAGATATTTAAGACTCGAGGACACGGATACCTTAGACTTTACTTAATCACTCTTCTCTTCGGTAATTCAAGATTATACTAAGACCTTGATCTTCTTGCTGCCCCTTATTTCGTTCCATCGCATAACAAGAACCTTGAAAATCTAATAAAATTTGTTGCACGATAAAAATATTATATACCTAATACTTCGTTTTGATAAAGTAAAAACTATAAATCCCCGTAAATTTCATATTTTTAATAATAGCTCTGAATGTCTAAGGTAATTTGTTTTATTTGAAATGAAATATAATTTTTAGGTAAGAAAGAAAAAGAACAAAAAAAAACATTTTTCTTTCGACTTCCACTTATTCTTTTGCTAAAATAAAAGTTGAACATTTCATAAAAATAAAAAAATAAAATAAAATAAATAACTTTTGTCTTAATTGCTTTTATAAGTTAAAAAGAATAGAAAGAGACAGCTCAACAGAGAAAAGAGAGAGTAAGATGGGAATGGCGTGGGGATTTCGGTACGAAATATAAGTAAATTCAAAGAAAACTTTAAGCCATTTGTCTTTTTGGGCCAATCCACAGAAAGAGCCAATGTCCCAGGCCATTAGTGGATCTTCCATTACTTTTGCTTGAGAAATCTTCTTCTTCGTTTTGCCTCCCTCAGCAACCCTTGCCTATGTCTTCTATAAACCAACCACATCGCAAAGTTAACCCTCAACCGAGTCAAGGCATTTCTTCCTTCGCCAGGGCTAATTATTTAGCCTCCGTTAATTAAGCTTAGGATAGAGATGGAGATTCTTGGCTTATTTTTTTCTCAGCTTTTTTAAGCTTTTAAGAGTGTGTGTTAAAGTGCAAGATGAGTAACAACCCTATTCCGGAACTCATTTAAAACTGCTTTTTTTTCTTGAGTGGTTTTTCCGAAAAAAATCACTCAATTTTGAATGGAATTAAATTCCAAAAAGGTGTTATTAAATATTCAACTCTAATAAATAAATTTTTTTAATATGGATTCGGTTTGATCGGCCATTAAAAACAGAATTTATTTAGTGATTCAGGGTTTCCAAAATTTTCTTCTTATTTACTTTAATTTTTATAAGCTTAATTAGCTAATCCTATTGCTTCAAAAATTTAAATGAAAAAAAATACATTTTGAAGAAATATATTATATTAAAAAATGCTCTGTCCCTAATGTCAAGTGTTGTCCTAACGCCAACTTCTCGATAAAACACACTAAAATAATTATAAATCAGAAAGAAAGTGAAATTATTTTATCAATTTCATCTATCTGGAGGTTCACAGTACCATTATAATATAATAAAATAGAATTTCAATTAAGAATTTTGTAGTTTAAATGAATTTTTTGAAAAGATTCAGTTTCTTTTTACTGGGAGCGAATCAACTAGAAATCCCAAAAAGTTTTATTTTTTCTCATTACATATTCAATAAAATCTATTGAAATTTCATATCTGGGTGTTATTTTATTTTATATTTTATATGAAATAATTTTTATTAGAATATTTGCCCTTTGAAGGGTAGTTTATTTGTAGTCTAATTTAAAAAACGGTAATTTTTCCTTTGAAATATTTATTAAAAAATATGAAATTAATAAACATTATAAAACAATTAATTATAAATAATTATATTCAATTTTGAAAGAAATTGATTCAGTACTTTTTGTGAAAATGGTCTTGAGAGGCCTCCACGAGAAGCGTTAGTTCAAAGCTGTTAAATAATTATTTTATTAAATATTTAATTAAAAGCGTTAAGACATGTTTATTTAAAATAAATTTGAAAGGATTAATTTATACAATACATGTAACAATTTTGATTGTTTTATTTGAATATTTATTTATTTTTTTTTTATTATTTATTGGCATCGGGCACAAACCCATTTTGTCAGCCAATATATTCACATTTTTAGACAAATCTCCGATTTTTTAAACTGACCAAGTTCTTCAATTATTTTGTTAAGTCTAATTTCAGAATCCGCATGAACAGCTTTAAATAAAAATAATGATCAATTCTCATTTAATATCGAAATCCATCATATATTTATACTTATGGACTTTAATGGAAACAATTTCACATATGATTGAATTCTACATTAAGAAAATTATTTTATTATTTTTGAAAGGAATAAATAAATTAGAGCATCTGACGGGTTTCTAACACCGTTGTACTCTCTCCTTATGACGCGAAGAGACGGCTTAACCAACATAGCCCACAGATTCTCCCGCGCGAATAAGCTCTTAAGTAAGAATGTCATTTTTCCTTTTCGCGGTTTTCAAGGTTGAGTTGTTTACCAAAAAAGAATTTAGTCTTTTTGATTTTAAGTCGATTCTTCCACATTATCAGTAGAGGTTGCCATTAATAGTCAAAACATCAAAAATGGAATGCAATAAGGTTATTCCGCTAGTATTAGATATGTACCAAAAACTAATCAGCGCTTCATTTTGTTAAAAGAATACTAGGTTTTCAATTTCATTTCAATCGGTGCAACGGTGTGGAAAAAACCGTGGGACAAAAAAACGATAACATCCATCCATCCATACATCCATCCATCCGCACGCACTAAATGAAAAAATCGCACTTTTTGGCCTCTCGACGAGACCCCATGTAATTTTTGGCAAAACCGTTACGTGCTAAAATTCAACCTAATTGAATACTATAATTTGTGACTTTAATTTAGACCATGGGTTCCGTAGTCTTTACCTGAGGACCCTTTGAAGCCACGCTTGCCCCGAGAGCGATTACAATACTTTACCCATGCTTTGCATTGGATGGATAAAATTACAAATGAAGAAGTTCTTGGAAGAATCGGAGAAAGAAGAACCTTGTGGAAGAGTCTGAAGAAGAGAAGAGGTCAGATGATGGGGCACACACTAAGACATGGGGGATTGCTTAGGGATATCTTGGAGGGGGAGGCGGGAAAGAAAAAGGGAAGGGACCCAGATTAGAATATTTCAACCAAATAATTGGGGATAAGGGATGCCAGACATTTAGAGAGGTCAAACAGCTGACGAGGGACAGAGTCGAGTGGAGACGGATTGTTGCATCAAACCAGTCTTAGGACTGTATACTCAATGATGATGATTGCATTGGATAAAGTAAAAACAAAACAACAAATTATTAATAGGTTTCTTTAATAACAAATTACAGATTTTTATGTTGGCCGGCTGCCCCTCTAGGAAAACTCCCTAACTACGCCAATGATTGTTTTAATTAATTTAAACATTATTTTTAATCATTTTAATAATTGCAGTGAAACTTCTTTAGCGACGTATCTGTTTGATTTTTTTGTTACAATAAAGGGGAAATGACTCAATAGAGGGGAAATAATTTTTTTAAAAAAACCACTAATATTTCATGATAAATAAAATTGATTAAAATTAGGAAATTTAAATTATTATTTTAAAACCCACTAATATTTAATGAGAAAAAAAATTGAATAAAATTAGGAATTTTAATTATTTAAATAACATTTACGGTTAAAGAAGTTTCACTTCCCCCGTGAACTTATGTGGATGAGGCTCACATATATTTTTTAATGAGAGAGTGTTAATAAAATGTTATAAACTGAAAGTCCTGTTTTATGTACAACTTTTTTTTTGAATGCAATAAAATATAAAGATTGACATTTATTTTCTAGTAAGAAAAGAAGTGATGCTTGCATCTCATATGCTCTAAAATTGAATACCTACTGGATGATATCACTCACTCTCTCCATTACATACCCTAGGCCCTAAGCAATTAAATTTGTTATTTATCGTCCATTTTGTTTGTAAATTAAAAATTCCATAAAAGTTTTATGGAATTTTTTTTGAAATATTGAGATTCATAGGGATTATTGTTAAAAATATTTAAAAAATATATAGCTATAATAAAAAAATACAAATCTTTGTAAAATAATCTCGGAACGTTTATTTTGAAACTAGATGTTTCGGGAGAAATTCTCCCTTTATCGATAGAAATATTTTTTAAAAATTGAAAAAAAAAAAAAAGTTGTTTTTGCTAATGTTTCGAAAACAACCCCAAGAAATTAAATATTTTGATAACAGGCAATTGTAAAAATTGTCCTTGCGACGAAATTACCTTTAATTCAAATAAAAAATATAAAAATTTATGAAAAATTATTTTTCTCATAAATTTTTTTATAAACATTAGAAAAACAATCCATATCTGACCTTTTATTAATCTAATTTTTGTTATTTAAAATTTCGATCATTTCTAAGATTAATCTTTTTTCTAAATTATGTTTTTTATCTAAAATTTTTCGATTAGAAAACTCAAAATTGTGTTTAGGTTAGTAGAATGGTTAACCAGTATTGTGCTATTTAGCTATATATACATTAATTTAAAATATTTAAATATAATCAATAAAAAATTTTAAATTTTCAAAATTCCATATAATTAAATCCCTATAATTCAAACCTATTTCTCCATCAAAGCCTCAAAAAAATTAGTTAAAAAAAAGAAGATGTTTCTCACTCTCTTATTTCTTTCTTACCTCGGTTATTGACATGACTGACCACAAATTTCCTCACTAATAATCTCAAAAAGATTGCAAGTATAATTTGTTATTGATTTTAGCAAATTTTTTCTGGTTGTTTGAGGTCACTTCCTGAATTTTTTTTCCTAGCATCCCTTCTAGGGGGTCTCTCTCAAGGGTCCCGCTTTGTAATTATCTAAGGCTCAATAACAAAACAATGCGGCGAATTACAGGGATGATTTCATTGGTCCGAGTCGCCGGCGACGGTTAATTCACCCCCTGGGCTTTTCGGTGGTAACGCATTGATGGTTGTCGGCCTGTGAGGGGATGCCCAGGATCCCTGGTCTGATTTAGGGGGCGGATGTGCAAATTGCATGGTCTCTCGAAATGGCGCCCTACGACCCAAATGTTTATGACTCAAGAGTTTTATTGATGACCTGACAAACTTTTATTTTTTTTTCCTAACCGCCACTTGAGAATGGTTCCAGGTGGGATTTATATGGGATTTTAAAAGTATTTGAACTTCCGACAGTTTAATTATATCAATTGATGAACAAAAAATTGGCGGTGATTATTATATATTATTTATTTGCCAACCCTCTTCTAAGAAAACACTGTGAAATGGACAGTTTAATAATTCACGATTATATATTATTTAAGTGAATATTTCTAGCATAAAAGAAAAGTGAAACAAAGCTTGGTCAAATATTTAGAAACAAATCTAACGGGACTTAAAAACACCCAGTAATTTTATTTTCATATTAGTATATAAAATTATGTTTTGATATTCCTATTGGTTTTTGAGTTAGAGAGCCCAAAAAATTTGATTTCACACAAACGGACAAATAAACTGACAAACACATAATACGATATATTAAAAACAAAAAAACTTTTATACTCGGTTAAGAAATTTTGGATCCTAAAGATCTTTGAAAATCTGATATTTTTTCTGCACAAGCACGATTACATTTCCTCATACTGTGTACTTATGTTAAAGTAAAAAAAAATATATAATATTTTTTTATTAGGGGCAGTCCATAAATTACGTCGCACTAATTTCAATAATTTTAGACCCCCCCCCCCCCTCCGATGTCACATTCTCTCACATTTTCAGTGTGACGTCACAATACTAACCCTCTTAGCATTGTGACGTCACACTATCACTTTTTATACCCTATAATTTAATAATAAGTGTTTTGCTAAAAATTTTTACAATTTTTTGTCTAGATTTATTTTACCAACATTTTCAGATTGGGATAAATAATGTGATGAAATCTAAAAAATATATTTGAAAATTTTTTAAAAATTTTATTTGACTTTTTTGACATTACACTTTTAAGATCCCCGGGCCCCCATGTCACATTTTGTCACAAATCTCTGATACTCCCTCTCCCCCTTACTGTGTGACATAATTTATGGTCGGATCCTTATATCCGAAATTTTATTATTTCAATTAAAACAACAAAAGTGGACAAACAGTTTCTTAATCTTCAAACCTTAAAAATTAATCAATCTCAAAAATCTATAATCAAAAATTTATGATAATAAGTCTTTTACCTATATACAAGTAATATATATTCATTATTACTCTTAGAAATCATTGATATGTTAGAAATCTATAGAAATTAAGTGACAGAATGGGCATTTAGTTCTTGGATGGACGACCAAGCAAATCACTTTGTGCAGTTGGCTTATTAAAGTGATTTCAATTCCAGTCTTGTTGCTTGCATTCCATTCCAATTGAATGAGGAGGCCTAAAGGGAATACTGGAATTCGTGGCCCTTTATCTAGCAAGGGCTATGTAATAAAGGGGCCATTGACAGTGGTTCAATTAAAATAATCCGAAATCTTCAAAGAAAATAAATTTTTTTATCCAAATCAATAAAAATCCAAGGGCAATTTTCAAAAATCATTTTCTTTAATTTGTTATGAAATTATTTTTTATGTGTTTAAAATTTCATATTACATAATAATAGGAAAATTAATGAAAAAAATTTTGATTTTTATAAACATTTAGGTATTTTTATTTTTCATTGAAGTTTGAAAACATATCCCTTTATATTAAATTGAAAGTTTTTGCCGAGAGTAGCAGAATTTTTATATATTGAAGGAGACAATAAAAGAGTGTGTCTTCTGCTGGAATTATAAATTTTATTTATTTATAACGAGACTATAGTTTCGAGGGCTTTGCCCTCTTCATCAGTCTATTACAATGTATTCACAGGAATTAATTTATGAATGAAAGGTTAACATCTTTCATTCATAAATTAATTCCTGTGAATACATTGTAATAGACTGATGAAGAGGGCAAAGCCCTCGAAACTATAGTCTCGTTATAAATAAATAAAATTTATAATTCCAGCAGAAGATCACACTCTTTTATTGTCTCCTTCAACATATCCCTTTACTTTATTTTGCTATGAAATTACAATTTTTTTTCTAATTTTAATAAAATTAATCTGAATTCAACAAATAATTTAAAAATTTTATTTATTAATTGATTTCAATAAATATCTAAGAGGTTAATAATTTCATTTGTTATCAAAATTTCTTTATTGAGGTATAGAATTGAGTTAGATTTATAAGATTTTAAAATTTCTAGATCAAATTCATATTTTACTTCAATATTTTGAATGGAAGTAATAATGAATAACAGTCTATTTATATTTATTTATTTTTACCTTTTTTCTAAGTTAACCTGCCCCTTTATATAGCTGTTCAGGGAAGCTTGAGCTAATTTAATCGGTTATTTTGAATGAATGTAAAAATAATTAATGGTAGTAGTAGATTAATTTATTTAAAAAAAAGAAGAAGAATTGCATTCATATATATCAAAAAGACTACTACACTCTCACTTTTAAGACTCTCTGCCGATTATTCACTAATTATATTGCTTTTCGAATATAACCATCATTTTATCAATTCTATTCATTTTGTATATTTTTTTACTCAGTTGTTTTAGTCGTTTCAATCTTTAAGAGGTGTCTTATACCGCAATATCCTAAAACACGAGATGAATTAGATTCTCCCCGCCGCATCATATTATCTTTGGTTCTGTTATGGCTGGCATTGGTCAGGCTGGACTTCGATATTTGCCTGGCTGTACCCCAAATTTATAGCTTGATTCTCTCCAAGGTTTGATTTCGATCTTTACACAAAGCTACTCTTATTATAGTCAGTTTCCTTGGCCCACTATATATATGGACCTATTATAAACATTTGACAATTAGATCACATTAACAATTCCCCTAAAGCGTCGCAACGCAATTTGTGGTCGTATTAAAAACACATGAAACATATAAAACATATAAAGTTCTCAATTCATTTATCCCTAAGACTTTTAGAGATAGAAATCTCTCCCTTCTTGATTCTTTCTTTCCTAAATATTAACAACCCTCAATCATCCGAAAGTCCGCAAAGATCTCCGGCTGTAGGGATACAACCCTTAAGAATTCCAGAAATTCCAATAGCCCCTCTCTGTTTTTATTCTAGTTGTTGTAATTTTGAGATCCAGCGATTTTTTTTTTGCTATTAAAAATAAATTGATGTTTTTCAGCTTAATTATTTTTTGCCGATTTTCTCTTCTGTTGGTTTATCACATTCCATCGAAAAAAAAACGGAACTAAACATAATAGATTAATCGAATTCTCCAGATGTTTGTCTTAACCATTAAGATTAGAAAATATATGTCGTATAAAATGCTTACCTTTTAGTTTTGAAAAGTAGATGGAAACACTAACTCCAGAATTATTATTTTCTAAATCACCGCCAGTCTGAAACAGAAACCAAAAACGAACATTAATCAAAAGTATGACTAATATCCAGCACGTTCAAATAAAATAAATCTTGTGGTCCAGAATCCTTCCTTCCGTGTTCTGGAATGTTTTAAGGGTAACATTTACTAAACGTCTATAAAGAGAAGTATTTTTAGAGTTAGTTTTTCTAGATGATAAATAGACCGAACTAACTCATTCTTAATCCTTTCATCCGTATGACTTCCTGGATCTGAAATCCGACCATTGAATTCACTCAATGTTTTTCAATTTTACTTTACCATACAAGGTATGGTCAAGTATTGTATATTGGCATATTTGGGTTAACAATGTTTGATGTGTTTGAGTGTGTTTCTCTGAATCCCAATATCTAAGATAACCCGCAAAAAGCTCGTTCTGTTAACTAAATGCTTGTATTCTCATTGCGGAAAAATGATAAGATATCCTCAGAGCTCCGAGATGAAATATGATCAAAATCAGAAAAAATCATATTTTGAACGTTTCTTTTCATGATCTAAGAGCTTAAACAGATAAGCTCTACTTTTGTACTAAGTTTTTACTATTTGCCTCAAATCGTTCGTCATAAAACAATTTGAGTTTGCCCTATACTAGAAAACCAATTTCTGACATATTAGGTATATCTAGAACTCTGAGACTTCATGTTTTGACCAATTCAATTATTGTTTTTCGATTCCAAAATAAGTTATAAAACCTATATTTAAAGGTATGCGATAATTATGCTATTTTTAAGTGGAACATATTTCAATTAAAGCTTAGAATTAGAAAAAAATGACATGAAAATTGTTTTTTTTTTCCATAAATATAATTGCTTATTTTAAGAATCACGAAAATTCTCTAGATTAAAAAAAAAACCCAAATAATCCCCCCCCCTTGAAAGGTTGAGAATCACTGGTGTAGATTCTAGGTGAAACATGTTATAAAGGGTAAAATAGTAATTTTAAAATATAAATGAATAGGTAGGTTTCACACAATAAAAGACAAAAATGCTTATTGACTTATAAGAAAAGAATGAGGAGATTGTTGGAATTTTTTTCCTAACTAAATTCACTTCAGGACTCTTCCTGGAGTTCTCTCTCTCACCATCATTTTAAATTAAATTAAATCATCATAAAAACTAAAAACCTAGTTATAAGATAGATGATAAAAAAATGTTTTTTTATTTTTGAGCCCTCAAATAATGGACCCCCTCATCAGAAAAATCATACGATAAAAATTTTAACACCAATTTTGATTTTGGGGAAAATAAATATACATAAAACTTAAATATTTCAAGATTAAATCTTATTTAGTTTACTTACCACAGGCAGATTGGTATTGTAGGGACACTAATAATGCCCCTAAGAGAGTATCCCTAAATTACGTGAGGCGATTTTGGCAATTTTTCGACCCCCCCCCCCCCTTGGTGAGATATCGTGAGATTTGGCCTCGACCCCCCCCCTAATCTCACGTGAAATTTTTCAAAATGTGTATTTTTAATGTAATTACGTTAATCTGTGCTTGATTGGGTTGGATTTATTTAAAAAACATAATTCGCTTAATTATTTTTATTTAAGACTAGTTAAGACTAGTATTTAAGACAACAAAGAACGTAGTCTAGAAGCACAATGAGAAAATCGAACGATAAAATACTTAAATAGGAACTACTAAAATTATATTCATTCTAAAACAATATTCATTCTAATTCAATCCATGGGGACTCATGAATTGTCTCAAAAATTACATTATATTTTCCGAGACCCCTCTCCCCCACGTGAGATTGGGTGAGATTCGGACTCGACCCCCTCCATCCCCCTAAACGCCTCACGTAATTTAGGGACGCCCCCTTATACACTCATTTTAATCGGAACCCTAAAAATTGTAACCAATCGATCCATCTTCACTTTTAATCTTAATAAATCGTTATTTATTTCATCAGCTGACATTTATCTAAATCCATGTATAATATATCTAAACTAAAGGTTGCTATTCGTCACATGTTCTATTCTTGGATGTAAACCATTTGCTTGCTGTTAATCATAAGAGACATTTCGAGATTTGATTAAAAATCCGTTGCAGCCTTTCTTTGTCAGGTGATTTAACTTGGTGTGTCTATTTCAGTCTCGCGGTTTCCTTTTTTTCCCCCGTGCCGAGTTAAGTAAAGCCCGAAACGAACCAAGTGGGTGACGTTGTTAACGAACCCCCCCCAGTTTGTGTTTTGTATTGCATTCTCAGCCCAGCACTCTTTCCATCCATTCCGCCACCCATCCAGCATCCACCATCCACCAGCCACCAGCCACCAATCAATCCCCGTCTAACGATGCGTTGTTTACTTTGCGATTGGGATTCTGCACGCATAAAGACACCCGCCCGACTGCCCCTAAAGACCGCTTGTTTGCCAACCGGGGGAGGAGTGTACTAATTGTATTCTTAAGCGTATCGTCTTCTTCATTCTTTTTGAAAAGAAAAAAAAATAAATGAAAAAAGAAGAGGAAGAAAGAGAGAGAGATAACAGATCCTTGATAATCAGGCAAAGATGTTTAAGCGAAAAAATATATATATATAAAACGTTGTGTAAAATCAAATAATTAGATTTTGTCAAAAAAAAAGAGTAAAAAATGAATTACAAATGTATAGAGAGAGAATTAAATATTTAGTTAAACTAAAAAGTCAAATCTGTCAGATAAGAATATGAATTTTTATTTATTTGGATTGAAAATTATTCAAAATAATTGGTGAATGGATTGGGGGACGGATGGGAATTGAATTGGGATGGAATAATTGAATTGGAATAATTATAGGAAAATAGGTTTTTTATTTAATTAGTTTTTTTCCTCTTATTAAAAACAAGGACTAAAAAGATGATCGAGAACAGTCGATGGTGGAGAAGAAATCTCCGAAGTCGAAGCTCAAAATACAATGTATACATTAATTAATGTAAATAATTGGTTCAAAATAATGTATAGTAAACATGCTTATTTAATTCAAAGTGAAACTCTAATTAGCCACAAAATTTTCACACTTGATCTAATCCTGGATGTTAAAATATGTGGCTATCCCATAAATTCAATCTCAATATAAAATATCTAAATATAAAATTTCATTTTTGTACACTTTCATTAGACTTTTGAGCTGGAGGGTATACGAAATTTGGTAACAAAACACACACTAACTTATAAACAGACATTTTGACAAAATAATAAATTTCTCTTAAAATATAATTTTTTCAGATGCTCACTATCCATGTCTTTATTGTAGACTGAAACTTCCTGAATTTGATTAATTTTTTTTATCAATATATTAGTTTAAGCCGTTTTAAGATTTCCAAAAATACTAAGCAAAAAATTTCTAAATTACAGTACTTCACTATATCCCGTATAGTAA
>JALMQS010000153.1:35451355-35464483 GCA_024734495.1 Forficula auricularia
AAAAATAGTTCTTATGAGGAATCGAGTTAAGATCAAAAATAGCGATTGATTCTCATCTAATACTTGAGGAATAACAATTCTACATTAGGTTTTTTGACGTTTCGATTATTATTGGTAACCATTGCTGAAGACATGGAGGAATCGACTTAAAATAAAAAATAACCATCGATTCTGTCTGGCCTACTTGACAAATACTGATTCCCAAGTATAGTAAACATTGAGAAAAAGGGAAAAAATTATAAAAAATTTTATTTTTATTTTTATATATTGTCATTTTAAATTCAAATTTGATATTCTTAATGTTTATTAATTATTTTGAGAAATCCTGTTAATTGAGAGATTTTTTTAAGGGGTCAGTGATCCTAATTAGATCAATGTCCTCATAATTATTATTATTATTAATTGAATGAAATTGAAATTTGCTGTATTTGTACTTGAGACGTTGCGCATATCGAGTGAGAGCACACCAAGATTTATGTACCATTTTATAATTCATATAATTTTGTATATTATCATAAAATCCACAACAACTCTGCCTGCGGACAATTTATTTATAAAATTAATTGCGTCGCTAATACTGTAAGATATAATTTTGTAATTTTACAACTTTGGATTTTTTGTAAAAAAATTTTATTGTATTTTTACATGTGTGCTCTATCGCTTTTTTCAGCTCTTAGGAACTGATGATGGCATTATTTAATTAAAGCCGAAACGTTTTCCATAATTGGGAGTTTTTTATTCAGCAGAGGCTACCCATTGGCTGAATCCCTCTCCATTACTTAATTAAATATAAATCTCTTATAGAAGAATCTATAGAAACGTTTATTTAAAATTAATAAACGTTTGTATTTATGTAGATTATTACTCATAAAGATGAATTTATAACTGCGATAATTAGGTATCATGAATAGTTAAAAAAATAATTAGAAAAAAATATAAATTTAAAATTCACCCAAACGATGCGAGGTAGGTATATATCCAGACAGAAAGGAATATTGCAGCAACATTGCAGCAACATTGCAGCATACTAGATTTTTGAACCAAACTAAATAAAAAATTGTTCTTATCCTGGTTGTTGGTTTAATTGTAACAGAAAAAATATACCTCGCATCGTTTGGATGAATTTTAATAATTGAGGCCTTTCAGAACTTCTATTTTATAAAAATATAATTTTAATTTCAATAGTAATAAAATATTTTACTTACCAAAAAAGGCTATTATAAAATAAATAATTGATAAATTTTTAATATCTTTGCTAGATTCAATTTAAGTAGACAAATAGTACTAACTTTGTGAAAGCGAAAAAATTATTGTCTGAATTTGAAATATATATATAAGAGGCAGATAGGCGCGATGGTGGCACTACTCAGCGGCCGAGAAATGAATTAGGATGACTGGATGACTTTTAGCGACGTCTCAGAAAATTCCTCTTCAACACAATTGTAGAATGCGTAAAAAGTTTAATTAACCCTGTTGGCAAGACTGGTTGCCCTGACCTCGAACAAAGGAGGCGACTGTAAAAAGCACAATGCCAAAGAAAATTCCAATTCATTTCTTAGCCTCTCGGAGGCAGCACCAGCACATCGAATTTCGGTTTTTCACTCATAAATTCTTCAAATTTTTATTTTTTTTTTACATACTTTTTAGAAAAAATTATATAAAGCGTTTTTATATGCAATTTTAGAGTTTGAAAACTTTAATATTGTTTTTGAAACTGTATGTACTCTTCGATTTTTTTGATAATTTTTAAATTCTATTGATTCTACATATTCTAAGGGCGGGTTGATAATAGTGGACCTATGATAATTACTATATTTTTTTTCTTTCAAAAAAACTAAAATACTAATTATTTATTTTAAACACCTTTTTTAAAGAAAAAAATTAATTCAAAATAACTAAAAAAAGAGAATTCAATACCATAAGTTTTAATGATTTTTTTGGAAATTTTCAAAAATCGAAAAAAAAATTAGTAATTATCTTAGGACCACTATCAATGTCTTCAAATTTGTAGAATGAATAGAAATTCAGAAATAAAAAATTATCAAAAAAATCGAAAAGTACTGTTTCAAAAAACAATATTAAAATTTTCAAACTCCAAAAATCGCATATAAAAACACCTTAAATAATTTTTTAATATTTGAATTTGGTTTATTTTTGAAAAAGTTATGAGCGAAAAAACCGTAATTCGATATCTTTTAAGTCAGTGATCAAAAAATTTCAAAACGATGCTGCCGCCTAGAGGGTGAGAAATGAATTAGATTTTTCTTTGACGTTGTGCTTTTTACCGTCGCCTCGAACAAAGGTCATATCAATTATCCATGAAGAGATTCTCGTTGCAATTGCGTTCTCAATTGAGTATTTTCTTATATATTATTCACAAATAAATAAATAAATAAATCATGTCTGAAAACTTGGGTGAAATTATGATGAAATATTATTCAGGCAAATTGCGAGCTGTAAGAGAAATGACTTTTTATAAAATGAAAAGTGAACTATTCTGTAAAGAATTGCAGGTGGGAATTTTAGTTTGTAATCAATATAATAATAATTAAATACTTATTTATTTATTTATTTATTTGTAGCGTACAAAGGAAAGTTTGAAAAAAGAAAAAGAAGAGAAAAATAATTTAATGAAACAAATAGAAAATATGATAAAAAAAGAAAACGATAAATTGTACAGAAAGGTAAGATTTATTTAGTTATTTATTTCAATGAATAATTAATTTAATTAATTATACATTTTATTTAATTAGATCATCGATGAGACGAGAACTGGAAAGAATTCAATTATAGATGAAATTGAAACTTTAGAGGAAAATGTACAGTATTTATTTATTTATTTATAAATCAATTTATTCTTATATAATAATCAATTTTCAATTTATTTATTCTTTTAGAATAATGTTCAAATTAGTTCGCTGGAAATTAAAATTGACTCACTCAACCAGGAAATGGTAAATTTAAATAGAAAGGTAAACCATTTATTTATTTATTTATCTATCTAGTACAAAAATAAAGAGGAATTTATACTAGAGGGCGGGCCGAAATATGGAATGGAATATTTTATTAATTACATGTCAGAAGCAGGCCCATGCTGGTCAGGGGGGATAGGGGGACTTGCCCCCCCCCCCCCCGCGCCCTTTGCCTAAATTGGTTTTTGCGACCCTGTCCTAAAATCGTGGAAAATTCTAATAAACAAAAACAATTAAAATTTGTTTAAATGTAGTCAACAAAACCAAAATTAAATTATTTACTCTCGGAATGAATAATATTAATATCCTTATAGAAGAACACTAGCTGCAAGGCCCGCCTTCGGCGGCCCTCTTCCTAACCAAGGGGCACGCCCCCTGGACCTCCCACCCACGAACCCCACTCCCACATACCACCCACCCCGAAACCCACCCGGCACCCCACCCCGCCAAGGGCGGATCCAGGAATTTTTTATGGGGGGGGGGGGAGAATGTATATAAGGTGGCCGATGTATATAAGATCTACTTTTTATCTCGAATTGTCCAAGCGGGGGGGGGGGTCAGAGACGCCCCCCCACACACATAGAACTTTATTTTCAATTTTAAAATTTTTTTAAAAAATAAATGTTTTTTTTTTACAAATGTCATATCTCATATTTTAAGTTCATTAAAATAAAAAAATAAAAAAAAAACTTATATGGTAAATTCCCTGTCGATTTGGCCGCCGTTTTTTGGCCTCTGCGTGCGACGCACGTGTTGCACTCCCGCCAGGCACGGGCCTGTGGAGGGGGGGGGGGCTCTGAGCCCTTATCTCAAACCCTTTCTCTACCCTGCAAACTACTACTGAAACTATTTTGATTAAAAAAATTGAGCGAAACCATGGCATTTCGGTCTAAAAAAAAGCCCTCTAATAAGTGAACATCGAAAAAATTATATTTTTAGAGATAATAATTGTTTTGTCAAAATGTCTGTTGGTTAGTTAGCCTGTGCGTTACCAAATTTTGGTGGACGAGCTAGCTCAAAAACTAGAGTGAATATCAAAACCAAATTTCACACGTAGTTTTGGTCCATTGAGATTAATAGCTCATTAGATTTTGGTGCATATCGACCCAAAATTAAGGGGGGTGGAGGGGGGTAAAAATTAAAAATCTAGGCCGTTTGAGCAAACTCAACCAAATTTTGTATACATAATCAGTGGGATACTAGAAGTATAAAAATGCAAAAACTAATCCCCCCTACATGATTATAAATAATTTTAGGGGCCAGGTTGTATGGTAGAATCAAGTGGATGGCCACATCAGAACACGTCAGCTTATTTCGAGAGGTAACCCCAGGATGTTCCCTAGCATAATGGTCATCCTATTTTTATGAAACTGGCCCTTAATAAACTACCGGGGTTCAGGCGCGGATCCAGACCTCTGTTTGGGGGGGGGGGGCGGTCGCCGGTATATAAGATCTAAAAAATTAAATAAACATATAAAAAATGTTGATCTCCAATGCTTTGGGGGGGGGGCGGGTCGCCCCCATCGCCTCCCCCCTGGATCCGCGCATGCCTGGGTTTCAGCTTTCTAACACAAAATAAAAAATGGAAGATAAATTATTTTATTAATTTATTATTTGAAACAAAATTTAAATGTATTTATTTATTTATTTTTAGATGGACGAATTAAATAAACCGATAAATAAAAATAGAGAAGATCTGATTAATAAGGATGGTGCAGAGGATATTTGGGAAGCAGTAAAAAAAGGATCCCTCTCGGCTGTCAAATATTATATCGCCCAAAATCCATCGAATTTATATAGAACAGGTGGATGTTTAAATTACACGCCCCTTCATTGGGCATGCCGAGAAGGCCATTTAGAAGTCGCCATATATTTAATAAGAATATCAGAACAAGTAGATCCAAAGGATAAATATAATAGAACACCTCTAATGTGGGCTTGTAGAGGGGGCTACACCCCTATTGTCGATTTTCTATTGGACAAAGGGGCGGAGATAAATCACCTAAATACTGATAAATATACACCCCTTCATTGTGCAGTTGGTGGAAATCAATTGGATGTTGTAAAATTATTAATTCATAGGGGGGCGGACAAAACAATAACAAATATTGTGGGAAGGACTCCACTAGATTTAGCTCAGTACTTGGGAAACAGAGCTCAAATTGTAAACTATTTAAAATCATTTTAGATTACCAAGGGTTAACAAGGCCAGGAAAATGTTCGGTTTTATATCCCGTTCAAACAAGCCATTCAAAAATATCAAGGTTCTAAAAATATTATACCGGGTGAGTTTTTTATCTTGAGACTGTCTTATAACTCAAAAACAGTGCATTATATCAAAAAAAGTTTATTTATATCGAGGGGGGAACTAAACTACGCTATTGTTTGTCGACGTAAAACAAGCTTTCAAGGCTAAGGTCAACTTCTGTTTTTTAAATCGAACCCTATATTTTTCTTTGAATCACCTTATTCTACAAAAAAAAACTGATCAACTTTCATAAGAACTATTTTTTTTTTTACGACATCAAATAAACAAAATACATGAATCAATTAGATCTCAAAAAAAAATTGTTAATAATTATTTTTAACAATTATTTAACTTAATTATCAAATAATAATATGATTAAATAAATAATTATTAAATTGAAAAGTCACAACAATGGAAATAAGTGTTTATAATGATATTAAAACTTCGTTATACTCCAATTTAAAAGATTATTTTCTACTTAATAGATCTATTTAAAATTCTTGAGTTTAAAAAAGTTTATTTCTCGTGTCAATCCAGTAGATATATATTGTACATATTACTATAATAAAAATGGAGTATTATTTTTTTTTTTGAAGACAATCGAAATGGTCTTAATTTATGGTGAATGTGGAAGAAGTGTTATGGAGCTGCAATTAAAATGGATGCCGAGCGTTTTCCTGATTGGAATACACCCTCAGAAGCTTCATTTTATCGTGTTGAAAATCTGTTAAAAAAAACTAAGGAAATTGGAACTTGAATTCATCCAGAAGACTTGGGATACACTCTGAAATGTCGCAGAACATAGTCGGAAAATTATTAAATTATTTATTTAATAATTAAATATTTGATCATTATTATTTGATAATTAAGTTGAATAATTGTTAAGAATAATTATTATTTGGATTTTTTTAGATCTAATTGATTTAGTATTTTGTTTATTTGATGTCAAACTATAATTTTCCGTCCCCTTTTAAAATTGTCTTTAAAATTTAACACTTCAAAAAATTATCACCCCTTATCTCTTCTAACTAAAAATTAATATATATAGGTTGGTACATAAGTAATAAATAAAATTACTCATCTGAGCTTACAGGATTTTCATAAAGAGGGGGCGCTGAAAAATGTTCCGCTCCTTAGGGGGGGGGGGGGGGTGGAGCTTTAAATAGGTGGAGAATCCGTCGGTTAGACTCTAGAGCAGGGGTGTCCAACCTTTTGGCTTACTCGGGCCACATTTGAAGAAAAAAAAATTTCTCGGGCCGCAGATAAAATATACAGGGTGAGTTTTTTATTTTGAGACAGTCTTATAACTCAAAAACAGTGCATTATATGAAAAAAAGTTTCAAATAAGAATTTGTTTATATCAAGGGGGAAACTAAACTACGCTATTGTTTGTCGACCTAGAACAAGCTTTCAAGGGTATTTTAAGGTCAACTTTTGTTTTTTAAATGAGAACCCTATATTTTTCATTACGTCTACTTAATCTACAATAATAACTGAACAACTTTCATAAGAATCATTTTTTTATACGACATCAAATAAACAAAATACATGAATCAATTAGATCTCAAAAAGAAAATTCTTAATAATTATTTTTAACAATTATTTAACTTAATTATCAAATAATAATGATTAAATAATTTTTATTATAGTAATACAATATAACTATCTATACTGGATTGACACGAGAAATAAACTTTTTTAAACTCAAGAATTTTAATAACGAAGTTTTAATATCATTATAAACACTTATTTTCATTGTTGCGACTTTTCGATTTAATGATTATTTATTTAATCATTGTTATTTGATAATTAATTTAAATAATTGTTAAAAATAATTATTAAGATTTTTTTTGAGATCTAATTGATTCATGTATTTTGTTTATTTGATGTCGTATAAAAAAATAGTTCTTATGAAAGTTGTTCAGTTTTTTTTTTTGTAGAATAAGGAGACGTATAGAAAAATATAGGTTTCCATTTAAAATACAGAACTTGACCTTGAAATACCCTTGAAAGCTTGTTCTACGTCTACAAACAATAGCGTAGTTTAGTTTCCCTCTTGATATAAACAAACTTTTATTTGAAACTTTTTTCCATATAATGCACTTTTTAACCGACTTCAAAAAAGGAGGAGGTTCTCTATTCGACTGAATTTTTTTTTTTTTCTTTTTTTGTGCCTATGTTACCTCATATCTCCGCCATCTCAACCGATTTTGAAAATTTTTTCGCATTGGGTCCAGTCTAGCTTCCGATTGGTCCCATTTTTTTTTCGATTTTTTTTCATAGGTATTAGACCTTTTTTATTAGGTTTGTTTAGACCTAACCTCTTTGTTTATGAACCGATTTCGATGGTTCTTTTTTTATCCGAAAGGGGTTGTCTTAGGGATGGTGTCATATTAATTTGGTCAAGTTCTGATGATATTAAATCACTATTTATTAATAACATCACTAAAAGAGAAAAATAAAAATTTTTAAGAAAAAATAAAAACCGACTTCAAAAATTAAATGCAACAAATATAAAAATACACTAAAAGGTATAAAATAATTATTATCTTATTTAGTTACAACTAAACGACGAAATATTAACACGAAATTACTTTTGAAGTTGGTGCCAAACATATACCTTTTATGAATCGCACTCGACGGATCTTACTTAGTACGTTTGGCGGGTACGCTCGCTTATAGGTATAGTTTGTTTGGCACCGACTTTAAAAAGTAATTTCGTGTTAATATTTCGTCGTTTAGTTGTAACTAAATAAGATAATAATTATTTTATACCTTTTAGTGGATTTTTATATTTGTTGCATTTAATTTTTTGAAGTCGGTTGTCTTATTTTTTCTTAAAATTTTTTATTGAGTTATAAGACTGTCTCAAGATAAAAAACTCACCCGGTATCTACTAATACTATTAATATTTGTTAATCAATAATGTTAGTTAATACTGTAGAATAATGATATCCACAATAACAAAGAATATATATGAAGTGTTTTTTTTATTTTTGGAATTATTAAATTATTCAAAAGATTTAAAAAATTGTATTTAAATATTTACCTTGTCTCTCATGAAGGATTGAACAATTCTCAAAAAAGTAGTTGTCAAAAGAAATACATAAAACGTGACACCCATATAAAACACAAATATTACGGCACTTGACTCTCTGGCTTCTCGACTCGAAATGAAATAAATGCAAAAAAACAGAGCAAAGCGAAAAGAATCCCGTTACTTGATTAGATATCAGAGGAAGGAAAATAATTCCAGATTAAATAAAAACATATACTCAAGAGATGCCCAATTGATTGGAAATTGTTTTTAAAACAACTAGTCTGTGCGTCAAGGGATTTTCACTTAACTTTTTTCGTCATTAATTCAAAATCAAAATTTTATAGAAATAAATATTTGATAAATAAAATAACAAATAATCATCTGATTGTAATAAATTCCATCACAAATTTTTCGAAATCAAATACAGTTTTAGAGGTGTTTAGAGACCGGATTCCTATGCAATTGTATATTTTGTTTGCCGCCACATACGACCCAGGGGATCAATTATCTATCCGAATCATCCACTAGGATACTGTGGGTTAAATTTTATACTGCATATTTGAGTAATATTGCATAAAATTGCATATTTGAAGGATTCTTTGGTCTTTTTAAAAGTAAATTTTCAGAGAAAGAATGAAAAAAATGAAGAAATAAAACAGGGGGACATTATTTTTTTTTAAGGCCTTCGGTAACTATAGCCAATTTTGCCCATTGAGTGTTCGTGGGTGTGTAAATTAGTGTAGGGATCAGAGCCGGTCAAATATTTGTATTATTTTATTAATTTATTATTTGTAGGTACGTCAATATGAAAAGCTTGTTAATATAAAATAAAGTACCTGGAGGCACCGAGCGATGCTCGGTAACTTCTTCCTTCAGTTAAAACCTTTATTTTAATATTATTTTTAATTTAAAATTCTAATAAAAAGGTCGATTTTTATTTGAGAGCCGTTTTCAAATTAAAAAAAATACAAATATATATAGTATTCATTCGCCCACTGTACCCCCCACCCCACCCCCGAAACCTCACCCTATCCCCGGATCCCCCACCACTGCACCCCACCTCCTGCACCTGTTTTGATTCAACCATATGATTCATTTTTATTCATCCAATTGTTAATAAATAAAACCTATCAAAATGTGTTGTTTTTTCAGAAAATTGAGACCTGCTTATGCGAAATATATTTTTAAATGAATTCTTGATTATTTTTTATTCTATTAAATAAATAAAGTTCTTTATAAAATCAATTATAAAACGTTTATTAATATTTCTAATTATTATCATTTCCGTCCATAATTTAATTTATAATTTGAAAGTTTATATTGGGAAAATAAGGACAAGTTTTTTATGTGTGACTTTTTTATTTATCCACCATCTTTTGAAAATTGTATTCTGATGGCCTTCAATGGTAACGAAGGTAATAAGAAAATTTAGACGAATGTGTGACATGACTATTTGAAGCCCTGAAGAAGTCGGCAAAGTCGACGAAACGTTGGTGGATAAATAAAAAAGTCACACATAAAAAACTTGTCCTTATTTTCCCATTATAAACTTTCAAAATATTTCTAATGTTCATGGAGAACAAAATATGTTAAAATCCACAATCACAATACTTCTTCAAGGCCTTTTAGAACAATGAATTAAGGCAACCCATTGTCTGCCTGAGTACAAAAGGAAAAGAGTAGCCTTTTTTAAAACCGTAAGAATGGGATTTGTCTACCTGAGAATAATTAATTTGATTACGAAAAAACCCATCAAAAACAATTTTGTCGACGATGAGACCGTGACAGATCGAACTGTCAGCCCAAAACCCCCCTAACCCGTGAATTTCATCAAAATCGGTAGAGTCGTTTTCAAAATATAACCAAGATACAAATATACAAACAAATATACAATTTTTGCTCGTTTAATAAGAGTAGATAAATAAAAGGAGTATAATACAATCGTGTCTGTTAAATAAAACTATCCCCCCCCCAGCCCCCGTTTTTTTTTGTTCACATTTTTTGAAACATCATTATATTAAGTTTTGAGCATCTTCTTTTTGAAAATAGTTGGAATGTTTTTCAAAAAATCAGCTCGGGTTCAGATTAACAAATCTATTTTAAAAGAGAAAGAATTTAATTATTAGGACAAATTCTAAGATTTTAGTAGAAATATTATTAAATTGCGATATGAATCCCCCCCAGGAGAGGGAGGTTTTTTGTCTCGAGGATGTGAGCTGACTGCCCGGAAAGCATGTTAGTTATCAGGTTCGACTCCTGGGGGGATGAATCCCCTCTGATATCGCAATTAAATTTTTCTTCACAGGAATATTACAGCATGATTAATTGGAATGACGCTAACATTCATGAGCCGGTAGCCACTCTACTGCTGTCCGAATCAAACCTTTGCAATTCAACATACTTGCATAGGTAGCTAAAAGATTCATATTAAATAGAGAACTTTAAATTCAACAACGAATTGGGGTAGTGATGAGCCGTGGGCTCTCTATACTATCACATTAGAGTAAACAATAGAGTGAGTGAGTGAGTGTTCGAATCAAACCTGCATGAAATCATCAAAACTGGCTTCAAATTGAATATCGCCAAGTTTCCTTTTGTAATTCACAGGCCGTTGAAAGACATATTAAACTAGTTACTGAAGCTTCAGCAAGTGTTTGTGGCCAGGAAACCATCAGTGATGGTATTATTAGAACCCAGATTCAGTCCAGCAAGGAAATTCCGAAATTCGAGTCTAAACAGTTCTTCAAGTGAATTTATTTATTTATTTATTAACGGGCAGTCACACCCTTTTTCACAAATCACAAGTACATGTATATAAATAGTAAAGTATGAGAAAAAAAATAATATAAAAATAAAGTATAAATGACAAAGACAATAGGAAAAGATAGATGATAACATAAACATATTATAATTATAAAACAAAGTCCAATGATAAAGGTATAAAAAAAACAACAAAAAATTATATTCTAATCTCCCAAGTGGAAACATGAAGAAAAAGACATTATATATTTTTCAAAATTTTCTATGTATAAATCTTAATTTGTAACTAATTTGAAATATTTGTGATAGACTGATGATGAAGGCAATGCCTTCGAAACTATAGTCTCTAGAAATAATTAAAAATTATTTTATTTAAAAAACAGAAGACTCTCTCATTTTATTTTATTTTTAACCTAAAATAAAAACAATTCTGTTACCATCGACAGTGAAATCTTTTATTCAACTAATAAACAAATTATAGATTATTAGTTAAATATAAAAAAAAACATAAATAGACTTAATACAAATTATAAAAATTTGAAATATAAATTCAGAACAAGATTATAAATCTAATATAAGTAGATGTAAATACAAAAAAACAATAAATAAACTTAGTACAATTTATATAAATTTAAATTATAAATTCAGAACACAACATAAATCTAATATAATTAAATATAAATATAAAAACAAAATAAACTTAAAATAAATTATATAAATTTAAATCATAATATCAGAACATAAATATAAATTTAAATCATTTAGATCAACCATGACAAAAAAAACACAATTAACGCCAATTAATTAAGATTTGATTTACCCACACTATAATATGCTAGAGAGCTTGGACCTAAAAGTTCTCAGACTATCACTGAAGAAGTCAACCTGGCAAATAACTTTGGTTCCAAGTCGATCAAGTCTGTTAATTGGTGAGTTATACATATAATTTGTAACAGAGGTTGGGGTGTAAAATAATGGACAGAAACGGGTTGATTTGCTAGGTATATGGAAATTGATCAATTCTAATAGTTCGTTACAACTAGTCATGTTGTTTATAATCTTATAAAGAAATATTAGATCAAATTTTGAGCGTCTTAATTCCAAAGAAGATAAGTTTAATTGAATGGAAAGATCATTTATTGGAGCGTCGCGATATGTATAACCCAGTCTACAGCCTAAAAGTCTTAGAAATTTATTTTGAATTTTTTCGAGTTGTCCTATGTAACTATTGTAGTAAGGTGACCAGATGACTGTAGCATATTCTAATATTGGGCGGACTAGGGATGTATAAAGTAATGTAGTGGTTGTTATATTAAAATCCTTAGAATGTCTTAATATAAAAAACAGTAATTTATTAGCTCTATTAGCAATGCTATCAATATTATACCGAAAGGTCAATGATTTGTCGAATTGTGCACATTCAAGACGACTTCTGAAAAATCCAAGATTTTGTTATATTGTTTATGTTCTGTAATATCAGGAGAAATAAAATTTGAAAAAAAAAATTTAAATCTTGCCTTTTCACTCCATACAACTATTAGGAGGTCAGGCATATCAAAATTCAAAAATTTTTGATTTTCACTCCACCCTATTGGACAGCCCTGATATAGGCTACTAGATAATTAAAAAATATACTTGGCTTTTTAACAAGTGTTTAATTGCTGTGCACAACAGAAGAATATCTTTTAAAATTCAAAAGATGATTGAGTAGGTACTTACCAAACAAAATATATTTTTCAACATTCATATTCAATATTGTGAGTTGTTTTTCTTTTTAATACATTTTAATGCTGATTGAAGAAATAGTTTTTCCGACTTGATCCAACAGGTTTCAGTTTTTTTTTTGACATAATCCATTCTTCCTGTGCCACTTGATTGATTGAGGTGCGTTTACTATACCTACTGATGATGTGTTTGTTCCAAAGGCATATTATGCACGAATCTTCCCTTTGAGGCCAATAAAAAGATCCAGCTGGTCCTGATGAAGGGTGGAGAAAAAGAATTCCCGCATCTTATTCTTCACTGAAGATAGTTTTTACTAGTGAAAAATACCACTTGCCATAATAATTTGCGGAGCCACGCATGGTGATTTCCGAGGCTTCGGATTG